>JAGXOD010000343.1:0-24072 GCA_020368025.1 Brachyhypopomus occidentalis | reverse complement strand
AATTTGTTTTGCCCCTCTCGACCACCGATTTGTCGTTTGTAAATTTGTTTCGGTAGCCTACTAGTAAAAGTGTTTCGCATCTTGTAAATTCGTTTTTTGTACTTTTGTACATTTGTTTCCTAAAATGTAAAATTGTTTTGCCCTTCTCGGCCACCGTAATAAACTGGCAGCAGGCAAAACAACGCCGCGGCAAAACAGAAAACTTCTCAAAAAAAAAAATAAAGACAAAACGGATAGGAAGAATACAGGCTTGGGAAAACTTGAGAAAGGTCAGAAAGCGACGCAGTAGAAAGAGACTCGAATAAGCAAAGAAACAGAATAAGAGAGAAAGGTGGCGAGACACCTTTTTTCATTCATTCATTATCCGTACCGCTTATTCCCACTAGTCGGGGTCACGGGGGGGCTGGAGCCAATCCCAGCATCTCCGGGCGAAGGCAGGGTACACCATGGGCAGTTCGCCAGTCCACCACATGGCCAACACGCACACACACACACCTACAGGCAATCTAGAGTGACCAATCAACCTAAGATGCATGTCTTTGGACTGTGGGAGGAAACCAGAGTACCGAGAGAAAACCCACGCAGGCACAGGGAGAACATGCAAACTCCACACAGAGCAGCCCAGACCGAGAATCGAACCCAGACCGCCTTGCTGTGGGGCGACAGTGCTAACCACCACACCACCATGCCGCCGTACTACAGAAATGATTCGGCAATACTTCGCGAAGATCTAATGGTAGAGGTTTAAGAATAGAAGTAGGGGTTTAAGAATAGACTTTAATGAGACTCAGGTGAAAATGAGGAGATGAACAAGGAAGCTGTTGCATGGAGTTCTGGGTAGTGTGGTCCTCCTGGGTATGTGGCATTACACATAGAAACTTGCAAGTTCTGCAACGAGCACAAACGACTAAGTCAATGCATTGCAACAGACCTGTGTGAGTACCAAGGCTGACATTACCTTGTAGTTTGTGATTACTACTCACATAATTTGGAAATTCCTCACCTGCCTGTCACAACTGCAGAACAAGTAATAGTTAAGCTGAAAGCAAGGTTTGCTCAGATTGGCATCCCACATGTAGTAATGTCAAAGCCCCACAATTTACAAGTGCTCAAAACATTCACATATATGTTTGATTTCAAGCACATCATGTCTAGCCTACACCACCAGTCTGAAAGTTGTAGCGGATATACTGATAATTATGAGTTATGAAACGTGGCACCACCCTGAAATTTCATATAAAAAACACATATTTGATAACTGTAACAGATGAAATAATGATACAAGTCAAGTCAAATTTATTTATATAGCGCTTTTTACAACACATGTTGTCACAAAGCTGCTTTACAGTCGTATGGGTCCAGATCCCTAATGAGTAAGCCAGAGGAGACAGTGGCAAGGAAAAACTCACTAAGATGGCAGGAATTTAGGAAGAAACCTTTGGAGGACCAAGACTCAAAAGGGAACCCATCCTCCATTGGGCGGCCCGTTAGCACCAGTCCGTATTTGTGGACAAAAGGTGGATCTACAGTTATAGCTTAAAGTTCTTGTTCCCCGGCCAAGTAGTCACAGTCCCTTCGGTGCAGATGGTGAGCCTCAGGTAGGAGCCAGCATCAGCACGTCCCCCACGGCAATGGTACATCCAACCCCGGCATCAGTACATCCACCGGCGAGCCAGATCATCTCCCAGGTGCTTGTAGGTGCTTGCATGCAGTCGTCTTGGGTAGAAGCATGCAAAAAGATGGACAATACAGACTGAGTGTGTGGATGTCAATTTAACCACCATTGATTTAAATGTACATAGCTCATGTGCCAGTGATTAGCATGTAGCTCCAGCAGGATAGCAGCATAACTAAAGGGAGGGGTCCAGAGGTGACCACAATCATGAGGGCTCACTGAGACATTGCTTTCCAGTCAAGTCAGTCACAACTAGAGTGATGCCATGACACAGCTGGATGACAGCATCAACATCTCAGATTACCAGAAATCTCAACATCTGGGAGCCCCTGAGCCCCGCACCTTACTAGGGGAATATTAACTGAAGGCTTGATTATATAGGTGAGTCTTAAGTCTAGATTTAAAGATCGGAACTGTGTCAGAATCTCGGATTGGAGCTGGAAGGCTATTCCATAATTGAGGGGCTTTAAAGGAGAAAGCTCTGCCTCCGGCTGTAGTCTTACAAATTTTTGGAACTAAGAGAAATCCAGCATTTTGGGAACGTAAAGGGCGAGATGGGTTGTAGTAAGCAATGAGTTCACTCAGATATTGTGGGGCAAGACCATTTAACGCCTTATAGGTTAAGAGAAGAATTTTAAATTCAATTCGATGTTTAATATCGGGAATATCAGCCCAGCTGCTTCTAGCAGCTTTAGGCCCAAGAATCAGCACCTCAGTCTTATCAGAATTTAGTAGAAGAAAATTAGACGCCATCCAGTTTTTAATGTCCTGGACGCAGCTCTCAATCTTGAGTAGTGGTGATATCATCCGGATTGGAAGATATATACAACTGAGTATCATCTGTGTAGCAATGGAAGCTAATACCATGCCTACGGATGATAGTGCCCAGTGGAAGCATATATAATGAAAATAATATGGGGCCCAGTACAGATCCTTGTGGGACACCATATTTTACCTTAGAGCATTCGTTGTTTACTAGTACAAATTGGTAACGATCTGTCAGGTAGGACCTGAACCAGAAGAGTGCATGACCTCTTATACCAATGAGTGTCTCCAGCCTATTAAGTAGAATATTATGATCAATGGTGTCAAAAGCCGCACTGAGGTCTAGCAGTATGAGAAAAGAAATGTGTCCTTTATCAGAGGCTATCAAGAGATCATTTACTTCTTTAGTCAGCACAGTTTCAGTGCTGTGGTGGGGTCTAAATCCAGACTGAAATAATTCTAAGACATGTTCTGTCTGTAGGAAGGAAGAGAGTTGTGAAGAAACTACTTTCTCTAGAATTTTGGATATGAATGACAAATTAGAGATAGGCCTATAGTTGGACATTTCCTGGGGGGTTAAGACCAGGTTTTTTAATTAGCGGCTTGATAACTGCAAGTTTAAATGAACTGGGAATATAGCCCAGGCTCAGAGAGCAGTTTATTATAGTGAGCAAAGGTTCTATATTGCTATGCAGTAATTATTTAAGTAAATGGGTTGGTACTGCATCTAGTATGCATGTGGAGGGCTTGGCAGATTCCACCAATGAAATAAGCTCCTCACGACCAATTGGGGAGAAGGAATCTAACAGGGCATCAGAGCTGACCAGACAGCTGTCAAGGTGCAGAGGCATGTTGACAGGCTCTGAGATAGCACAACCAATTTTTTCCCTAATTTTATCAATCTTATCATTAAAGAATTTCATAAAATTATTACTGCTACACTCTAGTGGGATTAGTGGATTGATTTGATCATGGCTCCTTGTTAGGCTGGAAACAGTTTTAAATAGGAGTGCAGAATTGTTTTTATGTTTTTCTATTAAAGCTGATAAGTATGAGGATTTTGCCGTATGGAGGGCATGCTTATATTCACTAAGGCTGCTTTTCCATGATAGTCTAAACACTTTTATAGCTTATAGCGTAGTGGTGCAACCTTGTCTAATGCTGTACGAAGAGAAGTCTCAAATGCTCTAAAATGCTCTAGTCCTTCCGGAGCTACAGGTGTATCAATTTCTGTCAAACCAGGTAAAATGTCAGTGAGCGCGGCTATGGTACTAGGTGCTATAGTTCGTTTCATTCGGTAGCGGGGCGGCTGATGAATACCGTCAGTCAAGCATAACTCGTACGTTATGAGGCTGTGGTCTGAAACTGCCTCGCTCTGAGGTAAAATTGCTAAGCTGGATATGTTAATACCAAATGATAAAACCAGGTCTAAAGTATGACTACAATTATGCGTAGGACCCACCAACTATAATCACCTTATCGGCTGATAGCACTACATGAGACAGGAAGTCTGAAAACTCCTGCAAGAACCAGGGGGGCGGTAAATAGTAATTAACATAAACGACTGTGACACTTTGTTGGTTGTCAGATTTGATACATTTGAAACAGTGATGATGAGATGTTCAAAATAATCAAATTTAAAGCCGAATTTTTGAGAAATGTCTATATCAGAGTCATATATTGTGCCGACACCACCTCCTCGACAATGGTTTGTTAATCCCCATTAACAAGTCCTACACTACCACTAGTAAGCCTAGCAGATATGCTACGGGAAATGAGAGCAGCACCCTCCCAAGAAGGGTGAATGCCGTTTCGCTTCAAAAGGCCAGGCCTGCCCTCAAAACGCGTCCAATTATCTATATAACCCACGTTGTTTTCTGAGCACCATTTAGACATCCAGCGGTGTAGCGCCAATAACCTGCTGTAGGTTTCGGGCGCCACGCCCGAATTGGAATGGGACCAGAGCATATTACGGCATCTGACATAGTCCCCGCTAACTCACACACCTCTTTAACGTTATCCTTAGTGATCTCGGACTGTCTCAACCCCACATCATTGGTGCCGACGTGTACCACTATCTTTGAATATTTACGATTAGCCAGCACCTTTAGATTAGCCCTGATGTCAGGCGCTCTAGCCCCCGGGATACACTTAACTATGGTCGCTGGTGTCTCTAAGGGGGTCGCTATATTCACTTGTCGGAGCTGGGAATCTCCTATTACCAGAGCTCTTTTAACAGGTCGCTCAGTCGGTGTATTACTGAGTGGTATGACGTCATATCCGTGTCAAAAATCGCGAGCGCGGAAAATCACTTCGCGCGAGCAAAAATGCTGTCACGCGCGAGCAAAATCGCTCTTGCGCGCGGAGGAGAGACTGCTCGCCTTGAGCAAAACGCTCTCGCGGAGAGAGCTTCATCGCCGAGCAAAACTACTCTCGCGAGCAGAGAGAGTTGCTTGCGCCAAGAAAATTTGTCACACCCTTTCTGCTTGCTCTTAAGTTCCTGCTCGCGCAGCAGATCATTTCATTTTTGACAGTCGTGGGAGGGACCCAGACAGGATTGGCTGCAGATGTTTTCCGGATGTGAATTGTGATTGGCTGTCAGTAGGGTCTGTTTCATGTTTATTTTTTCCACAATATCAACGCATTTGGCAAGCTGGAAGCGCCCAATACTATGAACTATGGTAAAATAAATAACCAGCTAGCTAGCTAACCTAGCTAGCTAGTTATTTATAAGTCAGACGTTTGCATTGAATACATGGTTAGTTAGCTAGCTAGCTAAGTAGGCTATTGCTAGTACACAAAAATAAAACTGCCTTTGCAATGCACTTGGCATGTAGATAGCAAGCCTCCTTAGCTAGCTAGCTAACTAACCATGTACCAATGCAATGTCTGACTTATTTTGACTTATTTTAATGTGCTATTTGGCACAAAGATAAACAAAATTAATTATATATTTTTTCCCCACAAATGGATACTACACTTAGTAGTGAGTAGAATGGAAATCACTTTATTAAGGTATATTGAACATATGTTAGGCCTAGTACACGTTGATCATTGTATACCTTACATGCTTGTTGGCACTCTCTAGTAATAAAGTAGTAAATTGTGTGTGAAGGCACTCCTTGTGAGTTGAAAGCAGACAGCCCTGAAGGTCTCTGGTCTGTAGATGAGGATGAGATGCATCAGAATGGTAGTATATCTGGCGTGCCTGGTGTCAGAATGGTGCATCTGGCGGGCCGAAGGAACAAGGAGGCCTTGGCCTAATGACCCTGGCATGGGAGGGGTGATGGGGTGATACCTCATCTCATGTGGGCCAACAATGAGACCTAACATGCTTAACTCATGTCACGGAAGTATTATGTAATCATGAGGCAAAATAGTATAAGAACTATGGTCTGTGAGAGGGGGCAGCTCTCTCTTTTGAGACGCCTGAATTGATCCATCTTTCTATTTTTCTGTCTTTTGTCTTTAATAAACTTTGTACTTTACTTTGATACCATACCCAACTGCTTTTGACTGTTGCTCACCATTAAGGTTCAAATGACAGTACATTAAACCTGTTTGACACGGGAATCTGAGTAGAACAGTGCTCAGTCCTACGGCTATGCCGCCGAGATGTCACCCATTCGCCCCGCTGCGAGGTCTCTAATGCCGGAGCTGGGGGCTCGCTATCTACGGTGGCAACCGGGCCTGCTACGCTAGGTGCTACCGACTCTTTAGGACTCTCTAAAGCCCGGATGCGCTCCTCTAAAAGCGAAATCTTCTCCGTCATGCTAATAATTATTCTACACTTGTTACAAACAAAATTATCCCTACTGATGGAAGAAGAGTAGCTAAACATGCCACACTCCACACAAACAACAGGCGACTCAGACATGATGAAATACTAAAGATTCGGTTGAGATGAACTTGAATGTTTTTCGATGGCTTATGGAGGTTGTTGTAGCCAGAGTTATGCGTAAATATGTCCACAAAGTCCACAAAATATTTGTAGATGTATCAGATGTAATTAAACAGAAAAAAAGGGTAGGCAAAAATACTCTGAAGCAGCGTCAGCAGGAAGCCATGAAGTGGCTATGAAGCAAATCCAAATATCAATCTCCTTCTATCTAATGAATAAAATAAACATTTCCCGTGTTTTACTGCACCATACAAATAGGATACAGAATAATTTAGTTATTGCAGAATACTTTAGTTTTAGCATAGGCAAAAGCACAAACTTCAAGACAAGATATCAGCTAGCAGCTACCTGCTAACTGATTTAGCACCATGCTCTGCATGTATAACCTACCAAATAGAATTTGTTTTCTAATGTAAAGTGCTATGTTCGAATGTTTATTATTTCACAATATCAATGCATTTAGCTGGAAGCTCCAAATACTATGAAGTATGGTAAAACAAATAACTAGCTAGCTAACTTAGCTAACTATACGCCGAGTGCGTTACTAAGGCAGTTTTACTTTGTGTACTAGCAATAGCCTATTTAGCTAACTAGCTAACTAACCATGTATACAATGATAATGTCGGACTTATCTTAACATACACAAAGAAACGGTTTGCTGCAAGATATTGTTAGATTTCTCATTTCTAAGTAGGCCTATGAAATCATCTTACCTCTACATGCTTCGTTAAATTGGATGGGGAATCTTTGGAGGAAGAAATCATATGATACTAAGGTAGGCAGAAAAGGCACTTGAAATCGAGTGTTTTTTTCCTCGACTACTTCAAAAAATGTGCTCAAATAAGGCCTTGGATTGTGTGCCATCCATTTTTAAGTAGGTATGTTTTCTGTCATGCTGTTTTATTACTGGTATTAACTTGTATGCTGTTGCTTTACGTTCAATTGCACACTGTTTGGTGCGCTTTTGACGTTTTGACGTTACTTTGATGAACACATGAAGCCTGAAGTAATGACAGATTTCGCATAATGTAGTGGAGAAAAAAAGTAAGATATTTCACTTTCAAATGTAGTGGAGTAAAAGTAAGTTACAAACACTGGAAATACCTGAGTAAATTAAAAAAGCACAAAATATGTACTTAAGTACAGTAACGAATTACATTTACTTTGTTACTGTTCACCCCTGGTGCTGTGTATTCCTTCAGCATGCCCAGCCAGTGGTCCACGCGCCCTGAACGCGCTGTTTTTGATTCGCTACAGCCAAGTTTGTGACTGTTATATACGCTTATTTCATTTGTTCGTTGGTGAGCTGTTCATTGATCTGTGTTCTGTTAATATGGACATTAAAGACGATGCAGCCTCAATCTCACCTCCTGCTGCTTTTCCAATGTCACATAATCCAGATGATATCAATACTATTCCCAACTAGAGAACTGTGTACAGGAAATAAAACACTGGATGGCGTCTAATTTTCTTAGTTCCGATTCCGATAAGACTTACGTCTTGGACCCAAAGATGCAAGAAGCAATTAGTCTAATATTCCTCTTACCCTAATTGACTTTTCAGTAACACCTACTGAGTCTACCGCAAAAAGCTTAGGTGTCACTATTGATTCAGATTTTTCATTTAACACACACATATGCATACATATTACATATGTAATATGCAGGCTGCCTTTTCCATTTACGTAATATTGCCAAGTTGAGACATTTACTTTCATTAGCTGATGCAGAGAAGCTGATCCATGCTTTTGTCTCGTCAAGATTGGACTAGTGTTATGGTCTTCTAATTAGATGCTCTAAACAGTCCCTAAAGAAACTCCAGCTTGTACAGAATGCTGCAGCTAGAAAATTTGATATTAAAATTTCGTATTAGTCCTACTCTCTTGGCATTGCTCCACAATATCTGAGTGAAATCATTGCTTACTATACCTCTTCTCACCTGCTGGGCTCTGAAAATGCAGGTTATAAAAAATAATCAAGGAAGCAGAGCCTCCTTTAATCAAGCCTTCAGTTAATATTCTACATATGAAGGTGTGGAGGTCAGGGGCCACCACTAATTGAGTCTGGTAACCTGAGATGTTCATGCTGTCATCCAGCCATGTCATGTGTTCACTCTAGTTGTGATAAAGACTTGGGTGGAAAGCTACCTGATGCTATGACACATACAGAAGTTGTGTGTCTCTATGTAATTCTTTTTCTTAAGAGTCTTAGACTTTTTGATTGTCAGTAATAGTAGTAGTAGGGCCGTGGAGATACAGCCATAGCAGGGGAAACTTCAGGGTGGTGAGAGGGGACGGGGCAGTGGGTTGATGCTTCATCCATGGCTGGTTAGGCAGGAGGTGGCTGGCCCAGGGTGGAGAGCAGGAAAGGCTCTCCTCGTCTCAGTATTTTTCGGGTAGCCATTTGGAAAGAGAAAAGAGGGACAATTAGCTCTGTATGGGATTCTTCACTCACCGGCCACTTTATTAGGTACACCTGTCCAACTGCTCATTAACGCAAATGTTGAATCAGCCAATCATATGGCAGAAACTCAATGCATTTAGGCATGTAGACATGGCCAAGTGATTAAGTGACTTTGAACGTGGCATGGTTGATGGGGCCAGATGGACTGGTCTGAGTATTTCAGAAACTGCTGATCTACTGGGATTTTCATGCGCATCCATCTCTAAGGTTTATAGAGAATGGTCCAAAAAAGAGAAAATATCCAGTTAGTGACAGTTCTGTGGGCGCAAATGCCTTGTTGATGCCAGAGGTCAGAGGAGAATGACCAGACTGGTTCCAGCTGATAGAACGGCAACAGTAACTCAAAAAAACAGTTGTTACAACTGAAGCATGCAGAAGCGCATCTGTGAACGCACAACACGTCGAACCTTGAGGCGGATGGGCTACAGCAGCAAAAGACCACACCGAGGGGCCAGTCCTGTCAGATAAGAAGAGGAAACTGAGGCTACAATTTGCACAGGCTCACCAAAATATATGCCATGAAGGATTAAGGCAGTTCTGAAGGCAAAAGGGGGTCCAACCCACTACTAGCAAGGTGTACCTAATGAAGTGGCCGGTGAGTGTACATATGTGGAAGAAATGTAAACATTTCTGGAATGTGGCAGCAACTCCGGCATTACATTTTTACAGCCTAACTAAAAGGGCAGAACCAGAAGGTAACACAAACTTGGGAGGATCCTGAGACATTGGCATCCATCCACTACACTGTCAACAATCTTAACTCTGCTCTTATACTTGGGGTCAATTTGACCCCAATTCAATGTTTATCATTCAAAAAATAGTAGTTGACTTTTTTAATTTTGCTTCATATTTCATGACTTTTCCTAATTTGATGGGTACAACTGATAAAGCATACAATTGTCATGATGATATTTTTTCAATGTGCTGATCACAAATTTTACGCATTGGTCGTCCTCAGGGGTCAATTTGACCCCAAGCTGTTTTAGCTGTTAACTTGTCTGTCAGTGTGTGTGACCTAACATGACCACACCTACAGGTGCAGTTGATACATTTTGTTCTATTCCTATGAGAACTTTGATATTTCCCACACCATGGGCATAAATGTGTGTGTGTGACCGTCTGAACTCACAACTGTCAAAGTAGAACTGTTTTTTCCCCGCATTGTGGAGGGCGGGGTATTCCTGCAAGGACATTGGTAGTTCATGCAAAATCAGGGAGGAGCAAATATAAAAGCTTACATCTCAGTCCTCTATCCAAATCATTCCTCATTGTGCTCCGAGTACAATGCAATCTGCACGCTCTCTCTTTGAATATGTCTTCTGCGAAAAGGTTTACTGTCAAAGATGTTTTGGAACAGCTCTTGGACAGTGAAAGTGACTTAGAGGAGTTTGTCTCAGAAACAGAGGACTGTGTTCAGGAGGACCCTGATATTGAGGAATTCTCATCTGATGAGAATGAGAGTGTTGACCCTCCTGTTGTCCCTCAACCACCTGCAGACATGATCTCTTCCAAAAATGGAAAGATACTGTGGTCCCTTTCCCCACTGAAACAGCAGGGTAGACGTAGCGCTAGTAAAATTATCAAAATGGTTCCAGGACCCACCAGATATGCAGTCAGCCATGTTGATGACATCAAGTCATCATTCGAGCTCTTCGTAACACCATTGATAAAAAATATTGTGCTTGGGATGACAAATTTAGAGCGTGTATATGGGGACAGTTGGAAAGACTTGGATGTAGTTGACTTGAAAGCCTACATTGGCTTGCTAATTTTGGCAGGAGTTTACAAATGAAAAGGTGAAGCAACAGGAAACCTTTGGAATGCTGAGACTGGAAGAGCAATATTTCCAGCCACCATGTCACCATGTCTGTCCGACCCGAAACGATTGTAAGACCAGCAAAATGCTCAAAATGCAAAAAATATGTCTGGAAGGAGCATGCACATACACTCTGCACATCCTGTGTACAGTAGTGCAGACTAACAGCTTTACTGTGGGCATAAAGAACTGTTTCATGTTTTGACTACTATCATGTTCACACTGTTTTGCAAATGGGTGGATTTTCATGTTGTTTTCATGTTGTTTGTATCTAAAGACTAAAAAGTTTACTGTGGGCATGAAAACCTATTCCATGTTTTCTGACAGTATCTGACATGTTCTCATTATCCATTTTCTGTCTCACAAATGGACCCCCCCAGAAAAAATGACACACAAAAAAAAAACATTAGAAAAAAAAAAAAAAAAAAAAACTATAACTCTGCCACTGCCGGTCCCAAGCCCGGATAACAAAAGAGGAGGGGTGAGCGAGATCTTAAAGTAACTAGCCACAAATATATTACAAAAAAAATAGTAAATAAAAAAAATGTAAATAAAAAATAAGTAAATAAATATGTTTGAGAGGAAAGGGTGAGTCACCAACATTAATCAACATGGTCATTCTGTGAGTCAAGAATGTGCTCTCAACCTGAAAGTTTTCCTGATGGTGGCGCTACAGTAAAGGTCCTATCCATCATCACCAAAACAAAACTTGTGGTTAATTAATGTTGAGAAGTAAATTTGAGAAGATTTGTATGAAAATTTCAAGATAAATTAATTCTAATTTAAAGGTTTGGCCTGATGGTGGCGCTAGAGGTCAGGTCAACTCACTGATTTTCAAGGGGTTATTTATGTATTCAACAAATAAACAAAGTGCCTGTCACAAAAAAGTGGTAAACAATATTCTGTAAATCATTTTGTGGAGGTAAATACCCCAAGGAAAAAAAATATTATATTTGAGTTGAATACGAGGGTTAAGTGATCACTGACAGGATGACAGGATGACCCCTGGATCTGTAACCTTTAGCTAAGGGGACACATTAATTACCAAGTGTTAAACTAAAGTTTAACAAAGTAAACTAAACTAAAGTTTTCAACATAGACTTGAATATTGAGACTGTGTCAGAGTCCCATAAACATTCTGGAAGGTTATTCCATAGTTGGGGGGCCTTGTAAGAAAAGGATCTTCCCTCTGCTGTTACGTTATTAATTGTTGGAACTAATGAGAGGCCAGCACCCTTTGACCTTAGTGGACGTGGGGGTTCATAATTGGAGAAACATTCTTGGAGGTAATCAGGAGCAAGCCCCTGCAGTGCTTTATAGGCCAATAGAAGAATTTTTAAATCAATACGGAATTTAACTGGGAGCCAATGCAGGGCTGATAAGATCGGGTAATATGATCGAATTTTCTAGTTCTAGTTATAACTGGTTGCGGCATTTTGAACGTGATGTTCATTTAGATTCGTATGTGAGCTGCCTGGCAGTAATGAGTTACAGTAGTCTAAGAAGCTAACAAAGAAGCTAACAAAGGCATGTACTAATTTTTCTGCATCATGCTGGGTTAATGCATTTCTCAGCTTGGCAATGTTATGGAGATGTAGAAAACTATCCTAGTAATATTATCTATGTATTTATCAAATGATAGGTCAGAGTCGAATATAATGCAGAATTATTGGCTACTGAGCCAGGTGTAATGGGATAGTCTGTGAGCATTAGATCTGGTATCTTGCGGCCTTTGGGCCTAGAAGAAGAACCTCTGTTTTGTCACCATTAAGGTGGAGGAAGTATAGCAACATCCAGCATTTAACATCTCTTACGCAGGCATCAATTTTCCCTAATTTGGAATTGTCATCAGGTTTGTCTGATATGTAAAGTTGGGTGTCATCTGCATGGCAGTGAAAGTTGGCACCATGTTTGTTTATAATTATGCCTAATGGTAGCATATATAATGTAAATAATAGTGGTGCTAAGATGGAGCCTTGCGGGACTCCATATTTTCATTGTGTGCCTCTTGAGATCTGCCCATAGAAGAGGTGAAGGAGAATGCTGTCATCTTGCACTAAAACTCATTTAATTTAATGTGTAATGCCATTGTTTGCTTTTACCATGCTGATTAGTCTCATGTCTGCTGTTCTGGTGTGAATGCTTGGCTCTGGCCACCAGAATGGTATAGTGGTACACACCTAAAAAGTGAAAATAAATAAATACAAATGATGCCATAGAGAAGTGACAGAGCTGAGGTTGCACTCCTTGATCTGCCTCAGCCTTAATTAGGCCATGGAATAACAACATGGTTTGTGACAGAGTATATGGGGAACTATTCTTTCATCATTGCCTTCTGACACTTTCACATCCTGCTGATTCTCTCTCCCTTTCTATACCACCATGCATTTGAACACCTCTGCCTTTTCCATGAACATTTACTTGCTTAAATCTGTAACCAGCTTTCTGCTCAGCAATGTTGTGTACTGGAAACCTTTTACATGTGTAGTCCTGGGGTAGGTTGTTCCTTTTGGTTTGTCCACCTGGGAGGAGATGGGCAATTAGGGAGCCAGCCTCGACCTGCTGAATCAGGCATATATAGGGGCACCCTGGGGACCTTGAAGTAGTGATGGCAAAAGTGGGGCTTTTGGGAGATCGAATCAAATGAACCAATTGATTCGTAAAATGATTCGATCTTGTGAGACGTTCGAGTCATCACACGCCACAGTGACATCTAGTGGGCAACCAGGGCCTAAATCCACATCTTTGTCTTAACAGAAGTAATGTCTTTATGAAAAATGACATGAAATATTCCCCCATAGCATATTGTCCCTAAATAAATTTTAGTCATGAAAGCATATCATTTTACAGAGAACAGGGTTGTTTTAATGACGTCATTAAGATGTATTTCGATACACTGTTAGTCAGTGGATTTATATAGCTGACATTATTCATTTTACATTGCAAGGTAGGGAAATGCTTGTGTAATACTTTATTAAACATTACAAGTAATCAGTTGTTTTTATTAAAAAACATGATCTGTTCCACAATGTTTGGATTAAGACGGTTTCTTCTCTTGCTCAGAATTTCTCCATGTGAAAGCAAGCACTGTGGAAAGCAAGCATAGTTCTGAGATCAGAGAGCAGAATAATTTAGAAGCATTTGGGAGACCAAACATTCTGATCTCAGACCAGCTGCTTGAACTTTTCGTGCGGACTAAAACGCGCGAAAAGATTCGAAACGTTTCGAAACTGCGTGAAACCCGCTTTTGGAACAGTCACGTGGCTTTCCCCTTTTGATACGGACTTCGAAACAGTTTCGGAACACCGTGATTCAAATGAATCGATTCAGTTCGATTCCGCGTTTTGAGTTTGACATCACTACCTTGAAGCAGTTAATGCAATGTGGCTAACCTGGGTAGCAGTGTTTGGAGTTGTGGGTAGCTGTCACGAACTAACTACAGAGGGGGCGGGACGCAGGAGAACGGGGTTTATTTGAATAAACATGAAACGGGAGACTACACTAACACAAGGATACAAATAACATTAAATACGCGAAACAAAAGTAACGGAGCCACGCAACCATGTATACACATACCACGGTAAAAGCACACGCACTAATACAAAACAAACAGACAGAAGAACCATGAACGAGTAACAGAATACAAACAGAGAAACTACGACACGCAAACGGAGACTACGTAAACCTATGACAGAATAAACAGGAACGACATCAAACGGGAGGATGGTTTTAACATTAGAACAAGACTACAGAAATACACGGCACAACAGACATATCTAATAACTTACCGAACCACAGGGACGAGACGCGAACCAGGAAGCCAGAGAAACAACATGAACACAAGAACAGAGCTATGATACGAAACGGGGAACAAACATGAACGCGAGGCAAAACACATGAGAACCATATAACGTGACATATACACAATAACCCACGAGACTAGAGACACACAAGGAATATAAATACTAACTGACAACGAGAGACAGCTGAGAACGATCAGGGCAGGGCGTGACAAACAGAAGGGTAACTATGGAAACAGGGCGGGACAAGAAGGACGACACAGAAACAGGGGAGGAGGGCGGAGCCAGCCGTTACAGTAGCAGTGTTTGGAGTTGGACTGGTCTGAGTAATGGTGCTTAAAGTATGTTGCATTTTTTTGGTATACCATGCTTTAAGTATACCTAGTACTGAAATGTCCTTCTCTGCCCACTAGGGCTGGGCGATAAAACGATAACGATATGTTTCGCAATAGACACCCAATCAATATCAATAGAAAATGCGCAGGATAAAACGTTCAATATATATTTTTTTCATTGGAATAAACCAGAGCAAAGATTCCGCTTTCTAAAAGCGCCGAGCTTCATTAACATACCTATACCTAGAAGCGCCGAGAGCCGGCATGGCGCTTGTAGTAATACGTCAGAGCGGTCAAATGACCGGTGCTCGGCGCTTCTATGCAACCGCTTGTGAAGCAAGATTGGTTGGTCGGTTCACTGGTGCCTAGCAACGTATGTAGTGACACTCTAATAGCCAATCATGGAGCAGCATCAAACTTGGTTGTGCCGCCTTGTTATCTCGTGCACGCCCTCTTGTTTGTGTAACTTTCTTGAACAGGTGTTACACCGAATTCTGTGACCGTCGAGTTTTGTGACCACAGAGGGCGCTATTTCGCAGTTTCTGTTCACAGGCACGAGCGCTTTACGAACGCTACGTAAACTACGCTGATGCCTGGGTTTTGCACATACATCCTTGCACACGAGTCATCATTTAACACAGCTGCCATCTGAAAATGTGACCGCACTGAATCTTCAGGTTTGTTACTGTTAAAAAATATTTCCTGGAGACTTACTATCACTTCACTTTTTCAAAATAAAATAAATAAATAAAAATCATGAAAGAGACAGACAGGTGAGCCTTTTTAAACTGGGGTCACAAATTCTGACGACCGCCATCAGAATATGTGACCCCACTGAATCTGCAGATACTATTGTTAAAACAACAACCACAAATTTCAAGAGACTTACCATCCCCTCACCATTGCAGACAACAAAAAAATCACGAAAGAGATGGACAGGTCAGCCTTTTAAAGTGGGGTCACATATTCTGATGGCGGCCGTCAGAATTTGTGACCCCAGTTTAAAGGCTCACCTGTCCATCTCTTTCGTGATTTTTTTTGTTGTCTGCAATGGTGAGGGATGGGTAAGTCTCTTGGAAATTTGTGGTTGTTGTTTTAACACTAGTATCTGCAGATTCAGTGGGGTCACATATTCTGATGGCGGCCGTCAGAATTTGTGACCCCAGTTTAAAGGCTGACCTGAAATCAGGTATGTTCTTAGTGTTCTTATATATTAAACATCTGGTTAAACTACATTATGTTTGAGTGCAGCCATTAGCTTCCCAGGTTAGCCGCCCTTAGCCTCTTAGTTATGCTCTTAGGCCCTGCCAATAGTATGTTTTTTTTTTTTGCTCTTGCTGATATCTATCTATGGGTTTCTCTGTTTTGACTGCAAATGATGTAGAGTGGGGGAAACTACAATGCTGTACATTACCATCTAGGCGCACAGTGGTGTAACCTGCTATTTGAGCCAGAGCAGTGTGCTGGCCCTTTGACATTGGTATGTTCCTACTATGTGGCCACAATTGATGTTGTGTGATGTGAACCTTTACCAAACTTTCTGTTTTTGTGTGCATTTTTTAGGAGTGATGTGGCAACTCTACTTTTGTTCCTTTTATTTTATTTTTTTAATAACTTTGTTAGACTGCCCCTTATGCTGCTGCGGACGGGTTTAG
Organism: Brachyhypopomus occidentalis; assembly: GCA_020368025.1. NCBI lineage: Eukaryota > Metazoa > Chordata > Actinopteri > Gymnotiformes > Hypopomidae > Brachyhypopomus > Brachyhypopomus occidentalis. The sequence continues at coordinate 7,663 of JAGXOD010000343.1, read as the reverse complement.
GTTTTATATATCAGTGGTTTAGTCATGGATACGTAAGGCTAGGCCTTCCTGGAAGGAGCTACCATTATAAGTATTAGTATTAGCTATTAAAAGTAATTAACTGGCTAGAAACCTGAAGGCCAATATTGCTGGACCAATTATTTATTTTAAAATATCTGAGTCTACCGATTTTATGGAGCTGGGGATTGTTACAACTTGAGCCCAATTTATAGTGGTTATCTTGCATACTCATTCCCATTCAGTCATTGTTTACCCTGGTTGACGACTGCTGATTGTATGTTACAATTCCTAACTAGACAAGGTTGTAATACACACACACACACAGCTCTTTCCCCACTCCCAGTGTCCTGATTACCAAACCATGCCCAAAGCTCTAGTGCTGCCCAGTGCTAGCCTGTGCCTTGTTTTGCAATACGTGTTGAGTTTATTTCTCTTTCCTGAATCTCTGCTCCTTGAGTGTTTACTGCCAGTGTGTTGTTTTTCATGCAAGTGATTTTGAGCCAACTCTGATCCTTTAATCTGAACATGGAGAATAAAGAAACTCTATTTGTGCACTCATGTTTGCTTCCTCTTTCTCAGAGTCACAACATGGAGATGCAAATGAGCTTTTAGGAAAAAATACTATATAGACACATTGCATCTAGACCACTACATATTTATTTAATGTCCTGGCACATGTAAGCATTTTATAGTAAAGGGAATACAGTGGAAGGAAGAAATACTGTAAAGACAATGACCTCTGACATTGTACCTGTTATACTTGAAAAGGGAGAACTTTCCAGTAGCTCTTGCTCTGTGCTCTTGTTTAATTAGAACATCCCAATGACTAAAAATGTTTACAGGTAAGGTTTATAGTTTCTCAATCGTTTAGATGTACCTCCAAGAATTTTTACATCATTCTCAAACCCATGCCTCAAAACCTCACAGCTTTTATATAGTTGGCCATTGTTTAATTTCAATTAAAATGGACATGCAAAAGAGCTTTTGGCAAAATACATTTGTAACTTGACAGATGCAATCCTCATTCAACTATGAAATATCAACAAATCCCAGTCCTGTTAATTGGCACTTACATTTTCACAGTGATTCATTACATTAGTTGTGGTATGCAAAAAACATTGTAACACATGATGAGGATCCATTTCAACTTGCTAGAGACCGTAATGCCAGAAATATTGTGTTGTACCATTGTGTTTGTACCAAAGCAAAAGGCGAGTATGTCTCATCGGAGTCCTGTGACTGATGTCTCTAGTCCTTCTAGCAAATGTGTATGTGTCAGAAAAGCAAACATACACATGTTCCTGGCCCTATTGTACTGATGCAAGTCCTTAAAGTAGAACCACAGGCACATGTGTGGCATCCACGTATGCACTATCCCGGACTACGCTAACCCTGGAGCAAAAGGGGAACTCTGCAATAAATGTAAATCCACACATGGGTTTTAGGAAAAATACAAACTTTATTATTTCCTTCTGAAGGTTGCATAAAAGTCATAAAAACAGAAAAGACCACCTGAATGCTTGCTTAATCTAGGTTTCCCTTTACCAGGCCTACGCAGACATTGAAGCTGGGAAACCAACTCGATATACTCAATTGCACACGTGTTTAACTCCTTAACTCTGAACAAAAACTCAGTGGAAACTAAAACACAAAAACAAACAGCACTCAACACTACATGGTCTCAAAGAGAATTTAACTTTAGAAATCAGTGTGCTTTTAGAAGCAAATGGCTCAAAACAAATTGAAACAGAATCAAGCTGTAGGCTTATTAAGAATATAGTAATTGAAATAAAATTTGAGTAATATCAGCAACATGTAAAACATCTTTATATTAAGGTATTAAGTTAGTACACATTTGAATTTGACTTAATTTGAATGTAATGTTCTATTACTATGACAATGTAGCTGTTTTGTATAAGCTCAGATCTTGTTTGTGCATAACAAATGAAGTACTAAATGGAACAGAGACACAGTAAGGTCCATGTTTAGTCCATTACCTATTATTTGATGTACTACACAGGGAAAGTATAAACTGGTGTGGATCCATTAATTATAGTGCTTGAAAAGCACTATATTGTTATTCCTCATTCTTATTATTATTATTATTATTCTCCAAATTTCTGCAATTAATGCGTCCCAAACCGCTTAACAGACTGACTCCATTCAAACTGCGTTTTTGAAGATCTCAGTTCTGACAGGTGTGCTATACGTTTTTGGATTAGAGTTGTAGTTTTTAATAAATGTAAGTTTAAAAATTAAAAAAGCCCCATAAAAATGAATGGCGGAATGTTCAGAATTTCAAATTATAACTGCCATTTAGAGTGTGTGCTGACATGAAAAATGATCAAAAATCTCCTGGATAAACTGCTGTAAAATCATTACACCTTCACCAAGAAGCACCACTTAAATTTGAAATGGCAGAGAAACTTGTCCTTTCTGGCAGGCCCAAATATCTCATCAATTGATCAATTAGTTTTAGAGTTATGAGCATTTGTTTGGCACTAGACACAGAAAACTGGCCCATTGGCCCCCATATAAATTTCTCAGAATCAGAATCAGCTTTGTTGAGATTTTACTGTGTTTTTAACTTGTCATAAATCAGTTAAATATGTCCAGAACTACAAACATTTGTTCAGAGGGTGCAAATCAGACTAAAACAAGACTTTTCCACTAAGAGAAGAGTGACAGAGTGACAGTTATTTTTGAATGACTCTCCCCCTCCCCCACACACGCACGTGCACACACATACTGTACATCTCTCTCCCATACCCACTCCACACAGGCACACACACAAACATACATACATCTCTTTCACACACACTGTAAGGGCTGGCTCCAGGGCCGTTCCACCTACTGCCACCAGAGGGGGAACGCGAGCCAGCAGAAGGCTTAATTAACAATCAGCATTGACGACCGGCAGCTGTCCACCCCCTTACTTAAGGTGGATGGCTGCTGGCTCTCATTGCTGAGTTGTTCGGTTTCTCTACGTACTACCAGCCTTTCCTTCAGTAACGTTGTTGCGATTCTGGTGCTTCGTCACCAGCCTCTTCTCCCTTTGCTATTCGAGTCCTTTGCTCCTGCGCCCTTATCTGGCCTACCTCAAGTTTTCTTTGTTCTTGGTTTTTCCTATCCTTTGTTATTTTGGTCGCCTGTCTTAGTTTGGTCAGATCTGGTTTCCTTCCCACGGCGAGCTTTCCCGTTTGGGTTTTTGGTTTTGCTTTTGCCCCTTATCATTAAGCCAGCATTTACTCCCTGCCTTGTGTACACTTATGTGTACTTCGCGACACGTTGAGTTTTACTCCGTGTGATTTTTTGTTTTCCCTTTTTCCCTGGCTTCTCACGTCATAGTATTGTACGCTATATTTTGGGTTTGTTATCTTATTTATTTTGTCTCGTTTCCCGTGCTGCTTACGGAGGTCTTAGTTTGTGGTTTTACGTTGTGGCACTTGCATCCTCAATTTCCCCAAACCCCACGTGAGCGGTCCTCCCCGGACAGCTCACGTTACACACACTACACACACAGACTTGCATCTCTTTTTAAGCACTATGTATTTCCTTCAGGAAATGCAAATCTAGTTACAGTATGGACCTCCTGGTGTATCATCTTGGGTCAGAAAATGATTCAAGAAATCAAAGGCTTAAAAAAATGAAAAAAAAATATCCTCATTGTATTATGAAAAATGTGTTCTGTGCAAAATAATGATTCAAGTTTGGCTCTTTTTCCTTTCTTTTAATATGTGTGTTTTTCTTCAAACCACTCCTAAACTGAATCATTGGCTCCTTCTGTAAACAGTGTGGATCTACTCCTGTGAATATGATAGCCCTGAAGTTCACAATGTTTTTACCAGATGTAAAGCACTGTGAATCAGCAAATTGTGTCCAGTTTCTCCTAATAGAGAACAAAGCGAATACATTGTCAATGTGTGGACAGTGTTGCTAATTATAACCTTTAACGAATCTAAAGGAATGATGAAGATTTCTTAAAATGTACTGCCTATGGATGAAACAAAACACACATTTTTAGAAAGCCCCTGCATTCTCTCTTGGCCCACTTACTTTTGTGTGAATGGTTCTGGTCCTCACTGAAGAATCCAGGGATTTGTCTGGCACTGCTGCACTAGCCCCAGTCTGAAATGAGAAACAGGACTGGTCTGACTTGCCCCAGTCGGCTGACATTGCTGTGATTGTTAAAACACCTGATTTCTTCAGGCTTTTGGGAGCTTTTCAGAAAAATGCGAGGGAAAAATGCAAGTAGGATTGTTACATGTTTTGTCTGCATCCTTTAAATCCTGTTATATATTTTCATTTAGGGACTAATGATGTATTTAAGGCGGCATGGTGGTGTGGTGGTTAGCACTGTCGCCTCACAGCAAGGCGGTCTGGGTTCGATTCTCGGTCTGGGCTGCTCTGTGTGGAGTTTGCATGTTCTCCCTGTGCCTGCGTGGGTTTTCTCCGGGTACTCCGGTTTCTTCCCACAGTCCAAAGACATGCATCTTAGGTTGATTGGTCACTCTAGATTGCCTGTGTGTGTGCGTGTTGGCCATGTGGTGGACTGGCGAACTGCCCATGGTGTACCCTGCCTTCGCCCGGAGATGCTGGGATTGGCTCCAGCCCCCTTGTGACCCCGACTAGCAGGAATAAGCGGTATGGATAATGAATGATGTATTTAAAATATTCTGTGTACAAAGAGCAGTGGCTTTTCCTTTCCTTGGTTGCATTCATATTAAGGGGTTTAATTGGGTGTAAGTTTACAGATCCAAAGTTGTACAAATAAATTGCACAGTTCTCTCTGAGGAGCAGTGTGTTGTGTTGCTGTGGTCCAGAGAGAATTACTTTCTGTGGTCCAGCACCAACCTCAATTCCCTTGCCTTCTCTCTCCAGCATGCTGTCTTTATTTTCTCTAAACTGTTCTGAGCTTTGGGATTACTGCTCTTATCTCCAACATCATCTCCACCTGTGATTTTCTGCTTTCTCTCCAGCCTTATTGTTAATTTGCATAACTTCCATCCCAGAGTGCAAGCTGGTGAGGAGCCTGAGGTTTGGACAGCAGAAGGATGTGAAGACAAGCATTTATCTTTTGGACCCTTTTAGGGTTACTAGGGTTCAAACCACAGTGAAAATTGGAAGCAGTGAGGTTTGAGTTAAAAATGAAATGGTCCACTGGTGCAATTTTATTGCCTTGACAGTTTCTTTGCACATAGTTTGTAATTTATGTCTGTCTGATTTATTTATGTCTGTCCCATCTGTCTGACATCAATGTTTAATCCTGGTTGTCATTTCAGTCATGTTATTCTCTGCGGGCCAATAGAAACTCTATTTAAAGCACATATCAAACAGTACATATCAAACTCAACGTGAAAATGGGTGCTGTTGAGAAGCCTGTCAAAAACTGGAAGATGTGGCAGTAACATGAATAAGTATTTTCTCTCCCCCCCACCCCTCTCAGAACATCTAATGTTCATCTAATAGTAAATTTAATAACAGGCAGCTGCGCTTGGAAGGTGAAGTATAATGTTCACACAAAACATCTCCTGGAAGCCTTCTTGAGCTGAAGCTTGGCTGGTACATGGTCAGCTATGCAGTAACCAGGCGACCAGGCCAACTTGAGAAAACACTGTTAAATGGAATTACAGGGTGTAAAAACAAAGCCTGCAGACGTCTTCCCGAGAGCACTCCAACTGTGTTTCTATGTTTACAAAACCTTCCCTTTCTCTGCCTTTTATGTTTTTCATAAAGGCTTTATTTTCTATTGCCTTATAAGAGGTAGAGAGAACAGCTTTTCTAGATTAAGGTAAATTGAGAAAACAATGTTACAAAGCCTGATCTTGGTAATTAGCCTCAGATCCCTAAAAAGCATCATGTTCCATTCTGCATCTTGAGAAAACACTGGTGAATCCCTAAGTTAATTTTAAGAGTTTTGTCTCTGGACCGGAGATCTAATATTAGTTCATTCCATGTCCATGCATTTTCTTAAATCTATCTCTGCATGTGTGTGGTTGAGGTTTTGTTGTCACTCTTGTAGTAGAGGGGCTGCTGTGCCTGGAACGTGGGACTGATTTGGCGCTCCAGAGGTCAGCATCACATCCACAAACAAAACAAACATATTCCCTTAGGCTGAAGCTGGAGACACTTAGTTCCACATTCAGTTGAATTCCATTAGGTGTTTGCAGGAAGAGTGTCTCTGCCTTACACTGCCTACACACATTACTCTCCAGATTAAAGGGTCCATGTGGCTTGCATTACCAGCCATTTTGGAAACACAGCCAGTTTCTTAAACTCTTCAACTGAAATACTATTCAATAAAAAGTTCAGAAAATACACTTGTTTGAGGGCATACCATAAGTCCATAAATGCATATATATTCACCACTTCAGTGACTTTTTTGTTACTTTTACTGTCTTCTGTACACTCTAAAGGACTTTAGTTTGTTTGCATTCTTAATATTATGAATTGTGAATGTAAAAGTAATGATGGAACAATAGTACCCAAATTTGATCTGTCTGGCTCAGTTGTGGATTTAATTTAATACATAGAATACCAAAAAACAGTGGGTGCAGCTATGTGAGCCTGGCTCAGAACAGAAGCAATATGGCATTGATAAAGAGAATTTCTCTAGAGCCTAGTTTAGACTTTGAAGACTATAAACTGTATTTAATTGAGGCATAGCGCTCTGGTCTATTTTTAAGCTACATCAGAACAAAGTGGCATGCTGTTCTGCTGTCATCTCCCTGTACAATCACGGACAGCCTTGAGCCATCACAGGCCATGAGAGCGAGAGACAGAACCTGCACTACAAACCTGTGGGGTGTGGTATATTTTTCTGAAAGCAAAAAAGTGTCATTCCAAAAGAAAATCATACAAAAGAATGCAAACGTTTCCAGGAAGACTTGGCCTCTGTGCAGCAGTGTGATCACCCAACTCTGGCAGTGAATAGGAAAATATGGCAGTGATGATTCCTCTTTCCTTGTCTTCCAATCTGCCACCTTTTCATCTTCAAAAGGATTCTTGGCTCCCACAAGACACGTGCACACACACACATACTGGTTTTTAAGTCTTATGAGGACTTTCCTTACGAAACCAGTTAAAATGTGGTTTAAAGGGACCCACCTTTCCCTTTGGTCTAAAGAAATGCTGGAAACGTCAAAAAAATTGTTTCTTTTTGCCAGAACACAAATATCACTTCAGATTTCTTCTAGACCAAATTAAACTCTTAACATGTTAACCTGACATTATGCTTGCATATGGGGACATGCTGAAAATCTCCCGCCTACAACTAGAATGTGGTTTGTAAGGTCATACCTGCTTTACCAGCACACTCATATAACAATACACAAAAATGGCCATTTCACTGTTTTAGAAGGACAAAGATGGTTTAGCAGTACTTGACTATACACAAACACAAACATGACCACATGATGCATTGCCAAGACAGGCATGAATAAGAACAGGTCCTTGTATTCAACAAACTACAGAATTACATCATATGCAACTTCTGCTTAAACAAAGGACATAAGGAAAAATAAATAATAATGACTTATCCTCATCTAACAGTATTAGAAAACAGGAGATTACTCACTATACGGCACTCAAAATAAAAAGTACCTCTTCTAATCTATTAGGAAAAGTCTCTTTTCATAGATATTTTAATGAAATAAACCCAAAC
>JAGXOD010000342.1:0-12758 GCA_020368025.1 Brachyhypopomus occidentalis | reverse complement strand
CTGTTATGAGGGTCTCATAGTGCTCCCGTAAAATGAGGAGTGTTGTGTGTGACCAATTTTTGGCGTTGCCCTCCAATAAAGTTTTGGTGAGTGGAGTCGGATTGGCGGGTCTGATCACGCCCGAAAGGAATTGAGTGATCCTCATAAAAGTAAAGGGTTCCTCATCCCTTTCCGGGAGATGTTGATCAGATGATGATGGGCCCTCAGTAATTTGAAAAGCTTCCTTACCAGTAGATCAAATTTGGGATTGCTCTGTGTATCCCGTGGTGTCTGATTTGATCTCTGTGGCTTTTGTCTTGTAGGTCCCGGAGGACGGCGGTCAGCAGGGAGACCGCGGCGGACAGCATCCGCATAGGTGAGTCGGGGGAATGATATCCCTCCTTGGGAAGCTTCTATTTTGTTCCCACTCCTAGGGGGTGGGCCCCTGTTTTGAGTCCTTGGAGGTCTGCCGTCCATGCCACCCTGGTAGGGTTGGCGCCCATCAGGCCTCCAAAAGGACCGTCCGGTCTTCCACCGGTTCAGACTGTATGGCGGAACATCCGCCTGTCCGAAATATGCTGAGCGCTCCTGGTTGGGATGCTCAAAATTGTGGTATCCAAACCTATGGGGTGGAGGGGAAAACCCCCTTCCCCAAAGGCGACCACGGTAAGACATGAAGTCGTAATGAATATAAATTATATAAATGTATTTTTGTGTATTTTGTATTTTAATAGTTTTTTTGTTTAGATTTTTTTATCTTTTTTTATGAAAAAATGAAAAAAACTGAAATGAAATGAAGGAAAACCAAAGAAATATGCTCAGAAATAGGCAAGTCTGTTGCAACGTTTCGGTTTTCAATCAAACCTTCATCAGGCGATGACTTGCCGAAAAGGAAAAACAAATTTAAATTCTAGAGAGCAAATGAGATCCTTCTCCCTTGAAGTCCCACAGTGAAATGAACTAGAACTATTTGTGGTGGTTAAATACAGGGAGGGTCTGAGAAGAAAAACTATAAACTGAGGAGCTGCTTACAAAGTGATCCTGCTGTCAGCACTGGCTGGTGAGAATGAGCAGCTTTTGGAACTGGACTGTTTGTATAGATGGGAGGCTCCGCCTCCTCCAGTTACTGTCTCACCCAATAGAAGGTAGGGGAGGGGCTAAAGTCCAGTTTGAACTAAAACTTATTTTTCTATATATAAAAAAAATGTTTTGTAACTTGACAAATTGAAAATTATTTATAACTTTTATCCATGAATTTTTTGTAAAGGACAACTTTAATGAAAAATGATCCCCAAGATAATTTTTATTGATTTTAACTTTCCATTTTTTAACAAAATAATATTGAATATGAATTGTAGTAAATTAAATTATTTGATTCACCCTTTTATGTTCCTCCACCAGGTATTTCACCGTTCCCCAAGATGAGAAGATACTCCTGACAGGTAAGTTATTACTCTTAAGATCCCCAGAGGTAAGTATTCTTTATTTATTTATTTATTTATTTATCCAGAGAATGCTCATGGCAGTGTATTTTTCCATGAGGATTTTATGTATTTATTGTTGTTTTCTTTTAGGGTTATTCATGAGGGAGGAGGAGGTGTTGGCTCGGGCTCCCAACGTGGGCGGCACGGGCTGGGATAGGTTAGGGTTAAAGGCCGCGGCCCGGACCAACTCCTAAATTAGGAGAATGGTACCGAGCTCACGTTGTGCACTGGCCTGCCGCACGTCGGTTGTCACCCAAGCATGCACACTCCCATGTCCCTAAAATTCCCCAGACAAACTCCTAGGTCTCCTGAATATCTTTGGGTCACTTACCCTAGAGTGGGGGCCTTTTGCCTTGACCAAATTCAAAATCCTAAAGGGGATTTGGGGGTGGGAGAAGGGAAAGATGTAGATCTTTAAATGGAATGAGGGACTATCTAAGAAAGAGAGAGAGAGAGAGAGAGAGAGAGAGAGAAAAAGAAAAGGGGGGAGAGACGGTTGGGGTTAGGGACCGGGAGATAGAGACGGTTAGGTGTTAGGGACCGGGGTAGAGTGGTTAAGGTTAGGGTTAGGGGAATTGGTTAGGGTTAGGGTTAGGGTTAGGGGAATTGGTTAGGGTTAGGGGTGGGGGAATTGGTTAGGGTTAGGGAAATTGGTTAGGTTTAGGGGTTTGGTTAGGGTTAGGGGAATTGGTTAGGGTTAGGGCTAGGGTCAGGGGAATTGGTTAGGATTAGGGGTAGGGGAATTGGTTAGGGTTAGGGGGGGAATTGGTTAGGGTTAGGGCTAGGGTTAGGGGACTTGGTTAGGGTTAGGGAAATTGGTTAGGGTTAGGGGGGTAGGGGGTTAGGGTTAGGGGGTTAGGGGAAATTGGTTAGGGTTAGGGGTAGGGGAATTGGTTAGGGCTAGGGGTGGAGGAATTGGTTATGGTTAGGGGAATTGGTTAGGATTAGGGCTAGGGGAATTGGTTAGGGTTAGGTTTAGGGGTAGGGGAACTGGTTGGGGTTAGGGTTATGGGTTGGGGAATTGGTTAGGGTTAGGGGTGGGGGATTAGGGTTAGGTTAGGTCTAGGCGAAAGGGACAGGGGGCACTATTTGGTTTAGGGGATAAGAAAAGAAAAAGGACAAAGTCACTCTCCGTCTCCTCACCCTCTCAGGAATAGAGGCATTTTTCCACTAAAGACTCAGGTCGTATGGATGAAAGAATGCACCCAATGCTCTAGCATAGCCGTTGCACAAATAGGCGTCCAATTGATGCCATCTTTAACCAACTTGAACTGTGCGGCGGGAAGGAGAGGTAAATGGAAGTGTTGGGATCCTATGTGTTGGTTGAGTCCCGTTAAGATTGTGTGTTCCTCCACTCTGACGTATGTGGAAAAATTGATTAAGGGCACGCGGATCTGAGCTAAAGGGAACTTTTGGTGTGCGGCTCTGAGGGCGCCTTGCATTTGCTTAATTGCCGTCTGTACAGTCCTTTGGGAGCGATGTTGGATCCCAAATGACAGGATTACCTTTTCAGGAATAACATGTACCATCGCGTTTTTTATGATGTTTTCCGCATGCCAGAAATTTGCTTCCGGGAAACTATCAACCTGTATGTCCTGGTATGTGTGCTTCGGGATCCTGCTCAAATTGGAGTCCCCCAAGATCAGGTATTTTGCTCTAACAGACAGGGTCCAAGTGGAGCAATTTCCTGTCTGTGACCACGTGCTTGATTGGCGTGAAGGTCCGTTGTCCGGGGGGAGGCAGCCGAATTTACCCCTGAGTTTGGTGTTGTGGGCAGGCTTTTCTGTGCCATAAGAGGTTCGGGTAGGAGATCGAGTTCTATCTCCTCCCTTGGTGATAACTCGAGGGGATCCCCCCCCAGTGGTGTCTCCTCGCCACTGTCTCTCGACTCGTCTGCCGTGGGGTACTCATCCTCCACGTCTGAAAACTCATCCGAATCCGTGTTCGAGGGGGTGGTCGGGAGGGGAATCAGAGGAGGTGATGCCTCCCCAACATGGACCTCCACTAGTGGCGGTGAGGGGCGTGTGCCGCCCGTTCTCTGGGGTGCCGGTACGGCACTTTGATTCGGTTGAGTTGTGGGGTAGGGATCAATACCCTCCAATTCTGGGTGGTCCCCTATTAAAACTGAGCATGGGCCGGATGGTGCGGGTTCACATGCTTTGTTTAGCCCCACAGACGGTCTGAGTGGTTGTCCTGCACTCTGTTCCGAGAGAGGGACAGTGGTCTCTGGTAGAGATGGGGGCAATACTGCCGCTTGAACTTGTGGATCTCCCCTAGGGGTTGGATTTGTTCCGGTGTCCCCTTGGGGGTCATTTAGTTCCTCCAACAGAAATTTAAGTTTTGCAATTGCCCTGTCGGAGGACCGTTTGGGGTATTTCCTGAAATACCAGCCCGATGCCACTGTCAAGGCCAACCGCCAGTCTTCGGTCATGTACTCCGGTAGAGTCACACTCTCGTCTGTTATGAGGGTCTCATAGTGCTCCCGTAAAATGAGGAGTGTTGTGTGTGACCAATTTTTGGCGTTGCCCTCCAATAAAGTTTTGGTGAGTGGAGTCGGATTGGCGGGTCTGATCACGCCCGAAAGGAATTGAGTGATCCTCATAAAAGTAAAGGGTTCCTCATCCCTTTCCGGGGAGATGTTGATCAGATGATGATGGGCCCTCAGTAATTTGAAAAGCTTCCTTACCAGTAGATCAAATTTGGGATTGCTCTGTGTATCCCGTGGTGTCTGATTTGATCTCTGTGGCTTTTGTCTTGTAGGTCCCGGAGGACGGCGGTCAGCAGGGAGACCGCGGCGGACAGCATCCGCATAGGTGAGTCGGGGGAATGATATCCCTCCTTGGGAAGCTTCTATTTTGTTCCCACTCCTAGGGGGTGGGCCCCTGTTTTGAGTCCTTGGAGGTCTGCCGTCCATGCCACCCTGGTAGGGTTGGCGCCCATCAGGCCTCCAAAAGGACCGTCCGGTCTTCCACCGGTTCAGACTGTATGGCGGAACATCCGCCTGTCCGAAATATGCTGAGCGCTCCTGGTTGGGATGCTCAAAATTGTGGTATCCAAACCTATGGGGTGGAGGGGAAAACCCCCTTCCCCAAAGGCGACCACGGTAAGACATGAAGTCGTAATGAATATAAATTATATAAATGTATTTTTGTGTATTTTGTATTTTAATAGTTTTTTTGTTTAGATTTTTTTATCTTTTTTATGAAAAAATGAAAAAAACTGAAATGAAATGAAGGAAAACCAAAGAAATATGCTCAGAAATAGGCAAGTCTGTTGCAACGTTTCGGTTTTCAATCAAACCTTCATCAGGCGATGACTTGCCGAAAAGGAAAAACAAATTTAAATTCTAGAGAGCAAATGAGATCCTTCTCCCTTGAAGTCCCACAGTGAAATGAACTAGAACTATTTGTGGTGGTTAAATACAGGGAGGGTCTGAGAAGAAAAACTATAAACTGAGGAGCTGCTTACAAAGTGATCCTGCTGTCAGCACTGGCTGGTGAGAATGAGCAGCTTTTGGAACTGGACTGTTTGTATAGATGGGAGGCTCCGCCTCCTCCAGTTACTGTCTCACCCAATAGAAGGTAGGGGAGGGGCTAAAGTCCAGTTTGAACTAAAACTTATTTTTCTATATATAAAAAAAATTGTTTTGTAACTTGACAAATTGAAAATTATTTATAACTTTTATCCATGAATTTTTTGTAAAGGACAACTTTAATGAAAAATGATCCCCAAGATAATTTTTATTGATTTTAACTTTCCATTTTTTAACAAAATAATATTGAATATGAATTGTAGTAAATTAAATTATTTGATTCACCCTTTTATGTTCCTCCACCAGGTATTTCACCGTTCCCCAAGATGAGAAGATACTCCTGACAGGTAAGTTATTACTCTTAAGATCCCCAGAGGTAAGTATTCTTTATTTATTTATTTATTTATTTATCCAGAGAATGCTCATGGCAGTGTATTTTTCCATGAGGATTTTATGTATTTATTGTTGTTTTCTTTTAGGGTTATTCATGAGGGAGGAGGAGGTGTTGGCTCGGGCTCCCAACGTGGGCGGCACGGGCTGGGATAGGTTAGGGTTAAAGGCCGCGGCCGGACCAACTCCTAAATTAGGAGAATGGTACCGAGCTCACGTTGTGCACTGGCCTGCCGCACGTCGGTTGTCACCCAAGCATGCACACTCCCATGTCCCTAAAATTCCCCAGACAAACTCCTAGGTCTCCTGAATATATTTGGGTCACTTACCCTAGAGTGGGGGCCTTTTGCCTTGACCAAATTCAAAATCCTAAAGGGGATTTGGGGGTGGGAGAAGGGAAAGATGTAGATCTTTAAATGGAATGAGGGACTATCTAAGAAAGAGAGAGAGAGAGAGAGAGAGAGAGAGAAAAAGAAAAGGGGGGAGAGACGGTTGGGGTTAGGGACCGGGAGATAGAGACGGTTAGGTGTTAGGGACCGGGGTAGAGTGGTTAGGGTTAGGGTTAGGGTTAGGGTTAGGGTTAGGGTTAGGGTTAGGGGAATTGGTTAGGGTTAGGGGTAGGGGAAGGGGAGGGTTAGGGGTAGGGTTAGGGGTAGAATTAGGGTTAGGGTTAGGGTTAGGGTTAGGTTAGGGTTAGGGTTAGGGTTAGGGTTAGGGTTAGGGTTAGGTTAGGGTTAGGGTTAGGGAAATTGGTTAGGGTTAGGGGTAGGGGAATTGGTTAGGGCTAGGGTTAGGGGAATTGGTTAGGGGTTAGGGGTAGGGGAATTGGTTAGGGTTAGGGCTAGGGGTGGAGGAATTGGTTATGGTTAGGGGAATTGGTTAGGATTAGGGCTAGGGGAATTGGTTAGGGTTAGGTTTAGGGGTAGGGGAACTGGTTGGGGTTAGGGTTATGGGTTGGGGTTAGGGTTAGGGTTAGGGTTAGGGTTAGGGTTAGGGGTGGGGGGGGGGGTTAGGGTTAGGGTTAGGGTTAGGTTAGGTCAGGTCTAGGCGAAAGGGACAGGGGGCACTATTTGGTTTAGGGGATAAGAAAAGAAAAAAAAAGGACAAAGTCACTCTCCGTCTCCTCACCCTCTCAGGAATAGAGGCATTTTTCCACTAAAGACTCAGGTCGTATGGATGAAAGAATGCACCCAATGCTCTAGCATAGCCGTTGCACAAATAGGCGTCCAATTGATGCCATCTTTAACCAACTTGAACTGTGCGGCGGGAAGGAGAGGTAAATGGAAGTGTTGGGATCCTATGTGTTGGTTGAGTCCCGTTAAGATTGTGTGTTCCTCCACTCTGACGTATGTGGAAAAATTGATTAAGGGTACGCGGATCTGAGCTAAAGGGAACTTTTGGTGTGCGGCTCTGAGGGCGCCTTGCATTTGCTTAATTGCCGTCTGTACAGTCCTTTGGGAGCGATGTTGGATCCCAAATGACAGGATTACCTTTTCAGGAATAACATGTACCATCGCGTTTTTTTATGATGTTTTCCGCATGCCAGAAATTTGCTTCCGGAAACTATCAACCTGTATGTCCTGGTATGTGTGCTTCGGGATCCTGCTCAAATTGGAGTCCCCCAAGATCAGGTATTTTGCTCTAACAGACAGGGTCCAAGTGGACAATTTCCTGTCTGTGACCACGTGCTTGATTGGCGTGAAGGTCCGTTGTACGGGGGAGGCAGCCGAATTTACCCCTGAGTTTGGTGTTGTGGGCAGGCTTTTCTGTGCCATAAGAGGTTCGGGTAGGAGATCGAGTTCTATCTCCTCCCTTGGTGATAACTCGAGGGGATCCCCCCCAGTGGTGTCTCCTCGCCACTGTCTCTCGACTCGTCTGCCGTGGGGTACTCATCCTCCACGTCTGAAAACTCATCCGAATCCGTGTTCGAGGGGGTGGTCGGGAGGGGAATCAGAGGAGGTGATGCCTCCCCAACATGGACCTCCACTAGTGGCGGTGAGGGGCGTGTGCCGCCCGTTCTCTGGGGTGCCGGTACGGCACTTTGATTCGGTTGAGTTGTGGGGTAGGGATCAATACCCTCCAATTCTGGGTGGTCCCCTATTAAAACTGAGCATGGGCCGGATGGTGCGGGTTCACATGCTTTGTTTAGCCCCACAGACGGTCTGAGTGGTTGTCCTGCACTCTGTTCCGAGAGAGGGACAGTGGTCTCTGGTAGAGATGGGGGCAATACTGCCGCTTGAACTTGTGGATCTCCCCTAGGGGTTGGATTTGTTCCGGTGTCCCCTTGGGGGTCATTTAGTTCCTCCAACAGAAATTTAAGTTTTGCAATTGCCCTGTCGGAGGACCGTTTGGGGTATTTCCTGAAATACCAGCCCGATGCCACTGTCAAGGCCAACCGCCAGTCTTCGGTCATGTACTCCGGTAGAGTCACACTCTCGTCTGTTATGAGGGTCTCATAGTGCTCCCGTAAAATGAGGAGTGTTGTGTGTGACCAATTTTTGGCGTTGCCCTCCAATAAAGTTTTGGTGAGTGGAGTCGGATTGGCGGGTCTGATCACGCCCGAAAGGAATTGAGTGATCCTCATAAAAGTAAAGGGTTCCTCATCCCTTTCCGGGGAGATGTTGATCAGATGATGATGGGCCCTCAGTAATTTGAAAAGCTTCCTTACCAGTAGATCAAATTTGGGATTGCTCTGTGTATCCCGTGGTGTCTGATTTGATCTCTGTGGCTTTTTGTCTTGTAGGTCCCGGAGGACGGCGGTCAGCAGGGAGACCGCGGCGACAGCATCCGCATAGGTGAGTCGGGGGAATGATATCCCTCCTTGGGAAGCTTCTATTTTGTTCCCACTCCTAGGGGGTGGGCCCCTGTTTTGAGTCCTTGGAGGTCTGCCGTCCATGCCACCCTGGTAGGGTTGGCGCCCATCAGGCCTCCAAAAGGACCGTCCGGTCTTCCACCGGTTCAGACTGTATGGCGGAACATCCGCCTGTCCGAAATATGCTGAGCGCTCCTGGTTGGGATGCTCAAAATTGTGGTATCCAAACCTATGGGGTGGAGGGGAAAACCCCCTTCCCCAAAGGCGACCACGGTAAGACATGAAGTCGTAATGAATATAAATTATATAAATGTATTTTTGTGTATTTTGTATTTTAATAGTTTTTTTGTTTAGATTTTTTTATCTTTTTTATGAAAAAAAATGAAAAAACTGAAATGAAATGAAGGAAAACCAAAGAAATATGCTCAGAAATAGGCAAGTCTGTTGCAACGTTTCGGTTTTCAATCAAACCTTCATCAGGCGATGACTTGCCGAAAAGGAAAAACAAATTTAAATTCTAGAGAGCAAATGAGATCCTTCTCCCTTGAAGTCCCACAGTGAAATGAACTAGAACTATTTGTGGTGGTTAAATACAGGGAGGGTCTGAGAAGAAAAACTATAAACTGAGGAGCTGCTTACAAAGTGATCCTGCTGTCAGCACTGGCTGGTGAGAATGAGCAGCTTTTGGAACTGGACTGTTTGTATAGATGGGAGGCTCCGCCTCCTCCAGTTACTGTCTCACCCAATAGAAGGTAGGGGAGGGGCTAAAGTCCAGTTTGAACTAAAACTTATTTTTCTATATATAAAAAAAATTTGACAAATTGAAAATTATTTATAACTTTTATCCATGAATTTTTTGTAAAGGACAACTTTAATGAAAAATGATCCCCAAGATAATTTTTATTGATTTTAACTTTCCATTTTTTAACAAAATAATATTGAATATGAATTGTAGTAAATTAAATTATTTGATTCACCCTTTTATGTTCCTCCACCAGGTATTTCACCGTTCCCCAAGATGAGAAGATACTCCTGACAGGTAAGTTATTACTCTTAAGATCCCCAGAGGGGGGGGTGAGCGTTGGACGTTGGTTGTGTGGGTAGGGTATAGTCAAAGTAGGGTTGGTCGATAAGTTGGGGAGGTAGGGGGCGGGTATGGTTGTTAGGCAACGGCGGATGTTGTCTGGATTGAGGAGCAGTGGTCTGGTAGGGGCATGCTAGGTTGAAGTGATTCCCTGGATTGGTTGTGGACATGCTTGGGGATCGTAGGTCTCCAAGAATTTAAGTTGAATCCTGTGGGGCGTTAGATTTCCAATTGTCGTGAGGTTAAGGTGACGCGCTCGGTGACTTCATGATGCACTGGCTGTTGGGGCCTGCGTGAATGTGATTTGATTCAATTTGTGGTAGGATCAATATCGTGTGAGTGGAGTCGAATTGGGGTGTCCAGGAGGTGAGTTTAAGTAAGAGGGTCTTGATCCTCCGGATTTAGCATGTGTTGGGCCATTGGAAATTCCATTTAGTCAATTTGGGATCTTGTGGTGGTCGTGGGTTTTTGGTTGTCTGTAGGTCGATGCTTGAGAGGGATTCGGAATAAGCGGGGCATATGGTCCAGAATGTCTCGTCGGAAGTTCATTCTCCCCTCTAGGGTGGGCCCTTTCCGTCTGGGGTTGCCTCCATTGGGATCCCTGCCCTGGGCCAAGATCCGGTCTTCCGATGGTCGATGCAGCCTTGCTCCAATGCTGGGCTGTGGGATGTCAAAATGTGATCAAACCTTGGGGTGAGGGAGTCCGTTGGGATGCCTCACTGTAGTCCATGATTATAGATGAATGTTTTTTGATTGGTATGGCTTTGTAGTGTGTTAGTTTTTATTTTTGAAAAACAGAACCTAATTGGAAATGATTGTCCAACTTGGGTGATGAGTTCTGTGGCGTTCTGTTTGGATGAAGTTTCATCGCTGGCTGCCGATAGGAACAATTTAATGAGGTCATTGACCTCATCTTGAGTCCATGATGACTGAACATTTTGTTCAACTAGGGGGCCAGTCCTCAAAGGCACTAAACTTAAGTAAAATTGCCTCATGATTTGGTGAAATGGAGTTTTGTATGAATGTTTTTGAATGAGATACTTCCATCGACGAATGATGGAGGCTAAGTCAAGTTAATAAACTTATTTCTTGATAATGTTATTGATTGAAAATTATTATAGTTTTATCCATGAGTTTGTAAGTCTACTTAAGAAAAGGAGCCCATAGTGTATGGTTTCAACTGGCTTTTTAGAAAATATATTGGGATGCCTAGTGATTAATTTGATCCTTTATGGTTCCATGGTTCATGGTTTCCAATGGATGGTTTCGTAGTCAGTTGAAACCCGACGAAGAGTTATCTTGATTATTATCAGATGTCTGGATGTTAATTTTCATGAGTTTAGATAAATTTTATTTAAATTTGAGGAAGGATTTGGGTGATCCAAATTTTTTGTAATTTTTTTAAGATAAAAAATAATATATAGCAATAATTAATTATAGAATGTATGAGTCTTTATTCATAGCTTTCACAAGAATGAATCTTTAAATTCAGAAACCTGTACTTTATCTTGGTATTACTCCCAAGTGGATTTACCTGACCAATTAAATCCTAAAGGATTAGGTGGGAAGAATAGATGATTTTAATGAAAGGAGCTTGAATGAGGTAAGAAGGATAACATTAGGTAAGATGGGTGGGCCAGGTTAAAATTGGTGTTAGGATGGAAAGTTAGATCTAAAGTTTTTTAATTTAAGAAGTTGTAGTTTAGATTATTTAGTTATGAGTTTTCTTAATTAAAAAATGATTAGTGGTATGGAATTTTATGGGAATGGTTATTAAGGTATTTAGGGTTAGTTGGGTAGGAATGGTTTAGGTAATTATAATATAGGAGTTTCAGGTGGGATTTTAGGATGGGATGGTTAGGTTAGGGTAGGGAATTTAGGGTAGGTTGGAGGTTAGGTTAGGTAGGGGAATGGTTAGGTAGGCAGGTTAGGGATGGTTGGTTAGGGATTGGTGGTTAGGTGGGATGGTTAGGTGTTAGGTTTGGGACTTGTGTGAGGGTTAGGTGGAATCTGGTTAGCAGTAGGTAGGGTTGATTGGTTGGAAGGTTAAGGTAGGGGGAATTGGTTTAGGGAGAATAGGGAAAAGTAGGGTTGGGCGGACATACAGGATAGGGGTGTCGGTAGGGTAGGGTAGGGATGAAGGATGGTAAGGTTAGAAGGTGTTAAGGTAGAAAGGGAATTGGTGGGTTGAGCATTGAGTGGGATGGGAAGGGGGTAATGGAGGTTGGGTGGGTTGTGGTTGGACAGGTTAGTTGGTTGGTTCAGGGAGGGGAAAGTTATTGGTAGGGATGGAAGGAAGGAATTTTAGGGTCGGGTGGTTAGGGCATGGTATTTTAGTAGGCTAGGTAAGTCGTTTGGGAATGTTGGTTCAAATGCGGTGACTTTAGGGTAGATGGTGCAATGGGGTTGGAGTTTGGGGAGGTAAAGTAGTTAGGGAACTAGTTAGTCGGGAGGTTGGTTAGGATCCTGGTAATGGAGTCAAAGATCAGGATTGGCTCTAGGATGGGTCTAGTTGTATTACGCTGTGATGGTTGATTGCAAGGCAGGGGATGAGGAATCCATTCCCTTGTTTGGTTTAGGAGGTTTTTGCTAGATAGAGGTAAGAGATTTACTCGCCTGGTAATTGGGATCCAGATTGTCCTAGACAGGTCTCGAGTATGGTCTGTGGGTTTACCAGTTGAAGTCCGTAAGCGGTTGGGGGTGTTGGGGATCGTTGTGTTGTGGGCCTTTAGGGTTATTCATGAGGGAGGAGGAGGTGTTGGCTCGGGCTCCCAACGTGGGCGGCACGGGCTGGGATAGGTTAGGGTTAAAGGCCTTGGCCCGGACCAACTCCTAAATTAGGAGAATGGTACCGAGCTCACGTTGTGCACTGGCCTGCCACACGTCGGTTGTCACCCAACCATGCACACTCCCATGTCCCTAAAATTCCCCAGACAAACTCCTAGGTCTCCTGAATATCTTTGGGTCACTTACCCTAGAGTGGGGGGCCTTTGCCCTGACCGAATTCAAAATCCTAAAGGGGATTTGGGGGTGGGAAAAGGGAAAGATGTAGATCTTAAAATGGAATGAGGGACTATCTAAGAAAGAGAGAGAGAGAGAGAGAGAGAAGAAAAAGAGGGGGGAGACGGTTGGGGTTAGGGACCGGGAGATAGAGACGGTTAGGTGTTAGGGACCGGGGTAGAATTGGTTAGGGTTAGGTTAGGGAATTGGTTAGGGTTAGGGCTAGGGTTAGGGGAATTGGTTAGGGTTAGGGGTAGGGGAATTAGGGTTAGGGAATTGGTTAGGGTTAGGGGTAGGGGAATTGGTTAGGGTTAGGGGAATTGGTTAGGGTTAGGGCTAGGGTTAGGGGAATTGGTTAGGGTTAGGGGTAGGGGAATTGGTTAGGGTTAGTTAGGGGGGCTAGGGGTTAGGGGAATTGGTTAGGGTTAGGGAAATTGGTTAGGGTTAGGGGTAGGGGAATTGGTTAGGGCTAGGGGT
>JAGXOD010000341.1:0-22360 GCA_020368025.1 Brachyhypopomus occidentalis | reverse complement strand
TTTTGTTTGTTTGTTTGTCCGTTTTTGTTATTATTATTTTGTTTATTTCAGATTTCTTATTTCAAACATAAGTTTTACTTATTTATTTTTATTTAACCTTTATTCAACCAGGAAGAATCTCATTGAGTTACAATAACTCTTCTCCCAGGGAGTCCTGGAAAAGATTTGCAGAATAGTTACAAAACACTATACATACAACACAATTTCAGTCCCACAAACATCAGTTTTGAAAATAACAACATTTTCATCCATAATTTCAACTCTAATACACTATTAGGAGAATGGTAAGAAGTCTAAGTTTAAGACAGCTTGACACTCATTCCAAATATAAGGCGCATACGATGAAAAAGCCATTTTACCCAACTCTGTTCTTACTGATGGGGTATCTAAGAGCAACTTATTTTGTGATTTTGTATTATATGAATTAGACTGAAATGAAAGTAGTACATTAGAAATATATAAAGGCAATAAAAACCAATACATGATTTTGCAATACAAAACAAAACATGATACTTCCTTCTAAGATAAAGTGAGGACCAATGTACCATTTCAAGGAGCAATGGTGAGTCCTAATGGTACAATGGTTCATTAGGTTTTGGAGTTCCAGTCCAATTTGAAGAAATGGATTTTAATTTTGACAGACTAATTTGTCTGTCAAACTGACAACTAGTTTCTTTGATGAAGATTTGGTGAGTATGGATATTTAAGTTTGAGTAAACTGACAAAAGATCAACAATGAATAGTATAGTAACATTTTGATAAGCTCGTCAGTACGGGGCGGTGGGATGGTGGTACTTAGACATAAAACTTGTGTAAATTATATATTTCAAAAGTATTATGAAGCTAGAAATAGTGACAATTGTCATTTTTTCCTGTTACATTACATGTATACCATATACTTCCTGTGTGTGGGGCGCCCGACTAATGCATGTATATGTAGGTCCTTAAACGTTTGGCAAGCACGTGATCTGGAGAAACTCTTTAATTGGTTGCCTTAAAGTTTGCGGCGGGGGGCGCGGAGACACACCGGACACGCCTACTTTTATCAGCAGCCCATCAGTATAGTTAATTATATTTCCTCTTATGTGATTGGATTATCCGATGATTTCCGATAGCATTCTGACAGCTCGTTATTGACCGAGATGACGGGGAAGATTTAACTTGTTGAACAGTTTACATTCAAGTTGGCACATAATTTCCTCCAAAGGAAGGAAAATTCAGTTTTATCCTTAAAAACAAACCCCTTCACCAGGCGCCGTTTGAAGAATAAAAAGGATAAAGGAGTTTGTAGCAGACAGTCCCAATTTCAGGGTTTGTACGGCTGCTTGAAATACTTGAAAATACTTGAATTTTAATGTTGCATTTTCCAGATTTAAAAAAGTGCTGGAATTTTGGCTAAAGTATTTGAAAATGCTGGATATTAACTATTTCGTTTCCCAACAAATAGCTATCTGACTGAATGGTTCGCTTGTATTACATTACAAATATATAAGTTACAAATACAAAAGAAATCTACCAACCTCTTGTAATTCCAGCGGGAAACTTCAGAGCGCGTGAAGACATTAAGATTGTGCGTTTTGAAAATTAATTGCAGTTAAATAAAATATTTGCTAGTTTGGTAGCTAAGCTAGCCACTGAAACAAATCCTAACCAATCTAGCATATATCTTAACTATATATTAAAACGCCAACAAGCATATTACCAAACACGTTACAATCTCGCTGGGATATATGGATACGTGTTCTCTTTTTTTTGTACCTTTGTATGCGTTTTAATTTTTCAGTTTGTTTTCAGCCCCCTCAAAACGTCTAGCACCAACCGCCACTCGCAGGTGCACCTATATTTGTTGTATTACAGTAATCTAACACAACTCCCATGTGCATGCAAATATTCAAAGAACAGCATTTCTTTATATAAATAATATATGGTTTATTGTTAATGTCTGACTACAGAATTTGGATTCAATATTTGGGTGTCTTGTAGGTCATTGTACTGCTTTGGGTATTGATAATGTGATCGTTGGATGGGGGGGGATTAGGTCATAGCTAGCTAACTAGAGAAAAAGCAAATACTATAGCTACCCAAATACGCACATTTAAAACATTGCTGATGTTTTGTGTATTGTTTTGAAAACCTTGTTGCCATGGCACGAAGAATCCGTAGAATTCTAATTGATATTCCATGGAAACCGCTCATTTACATTATGCGTTGTCAGAGTGATATGCAAACAGAAAAAACATTTATGGTTGATTACGAATTAATTTCGTATTGTTTTCAAAAAGATTAGTTTGTGAAGTTAGCTAACCTAGAGAGCTAAATAAGATTTCAGATCTTATCTATAGGTATGTCCTCTTCTCGATCAGTTTTATCCAGTGGGATCTCCCGCTCCAAGAAGCTCAGATTAGATAATCACCTATGGGATGTGAGCAGTCAGGCGGGTGTGAGCAGCTACTACCTGCAGAGCCCTGGCCATGCGGGGGCGCCCTCGCCCGCAGCTTCAGGGTTCAACCCAAAGTATGGTTCAGATGCCGTGGTCTTTCGCCCCTCTGGAGCCTCGCGCAAGCAGACCAGGGTCTGTGGTGCCAACATCACCAGCAGCATCCCGGGTCCTTCGTTGTCTTCGTCCTCCTCTTCGTCTAGCCGGCAGCGTGAAGACGGAGCGTCGACCTCGCAGCATGGCAAGGCCTACCAGAAGCGGGGCGGCCTGAAGAGGAAGAACAAAGAGGCGGACAGCAGCGACAGTGTGCAGATCCCGGAGGACCTCTCCTAATGTAGCTAGCTACTTATGTTAGCTAGCTAACGCTATCGTCGGCTGTTGTTAAATGCAGTGATTCATATAACTTTATCATTTGGTAGCGTAGTGACAATTTAGCTCTAGCCATGACCATAGAATTGATGTCCAGCCACAGATGGGCATCCATTTTTGGTCCACCTGTTTGATTTTGCTAACCGTTAGCCAGCTAGTTAGCTAGATCACAGATGCTGATCGGGTTTTATGATTATCCAGAGGGGTTAGCTGAGGGTTTATTAAAAATCACCTCATACATTAGCCGCAACTCAGAAGATAAATTCACTAAGATACGGTATTTACTAGCTAACCATATTTTAATCAAATGTAGGCGACTCACCTTGAATTTATAAGACAATGAAAGTAGCTTATTTACAAATATTTTAAGTTGACACTATGTAAAAGGAAATTGTGATAAACAATTGAACTAAATTAACTACAAAAGACTAAACCTGTATGCTATGCTATGCTATCAAAAGGTGCTTTCTGATCTAATAGCACCAACGGATTGAGGAAAATAACGGCTTCTGTCAGAATGTTAGCTAACGTTTCTAAGTCGCGAGAAGGCCGGTGTTACAGTGAATTCAGTTCCCCCTGTCCCCCCTCAGTGCGCATGTCAAAATCATTACGTATTTGGCAGACGCTGAGGGCGGAGCTTAGGCAGTCTTAGCTTCCCCGTTTTATCGTAATATCGTAGAATTGCAGCTGGAGATGATATAAAGTACAGTAATGGTGCTGATTATCTGTGTCTGTGTATAATCACTTCATTCAGTGACTTTTACTCATCCTGTACCACCACAACACTGAGAACACAGGGGGAACATATTTAACCACAGACCGGGAAAAGTGGTTCCCCTTGTAGAATATATCTGTTATAGCCGTAATGCAGTATAATGTATTTTTTTCTACTCCACCTGCTTTACTCTGTAACACTGAAAGTGCATAGGTATTGCAACAGTAGTCTCCCAGTAAATGTTCAGTATTTGACATTTAGAATGTAAAGACATTACAGACTCAGTACACAATGTGACCACATTTTGTTCATTCCTGTCAGGGATTTTCTGTTATATATGAATTGGGGAGTTACAATGAATATTTCAATGTCAACATTGCATTACCGTAATAACAGCCAAGTTGCAGACACAAAAATGTATTTTTATTTACAATTGCAGAACTGTATTTGCAAGCACAGGTAAAAATTCAAACTAAATTTCTACAGCCAAAGGTAAATATTATAGATGAATTTAAATGAGTAAACAGACAAGTAAAAAATTAAATTAAATTAAATGTCAAGTTGCTTAAAAACCAAATCCACAATTAACCTCTACATTGCTGCTGCACATGCTGAGCAGCGGAGGTCTTCCTCTGCTGGTGGGTTCCCAATACAGGACTGGTGGAACCATCTATTGCATTCATCCCAGGCAATCTAAATAATCAAACAATAATCATCACTTTCAAATGATCACTTAAATGTAATAGCATGTGATGGTCAAAGAGACTAGTTAAAGTGAGTTTTTAGGTTTTTGGTTAAGAAACTAAAGCAGGGGTGTCTGATTTTATCCATACAAATGTCCTGAACAAAAATGTACAAGAACAAAGTATAGCAGGTTCTGAGCATATTTACTTAAGAAATAAAATTATATATAAGCAATTTTATTTTTGCCGTTGAATATTCAGCTTAGATGGGCATATATGTTTTTATATATATATATATATATATATAACATATATATACATAACATATATGCCCGTCTAAGATGAATATATATATTTATATATGCCCGGATATATATTATATATACAGGCATAACAACATGGTGCCGACTACAAAATGACAACACGACCTCTGTGGTCTATGCCCAATGTAATGCTTTAAAAATGATAATTCTGCATTACCCATTCAGATGACAACACTGGATCGCTTGGATTCATCTCTTCCCCACAAAAGTGACAGAGGTCAGTCAAATCTTCTACAAAAGCAAATGGATTATATTCATATCTAAATCTCTTACATATCTAACACAATATTGGTACCTCATATTAATTTATGTTAATGATAATGTAAACTGGAGGTACTGTTGCATTTTGTGACCGGTATAACTTTCTCTGGTAGTATTCACCTGATTCCTGCATAAGGGTCATTGCCATTTCTTTCCTTATAACGTTCACTGCCTCTTCTGTGTTTGAGAACCTGATAGGCTGGTCCTGCAGGATGTTTTCTGCAAACTAGAAAAAATATACAATTACTAACAAACTATATGAACACCATACATTTGTTCAAGTACCTAATAAAAGCATACCTTGCAAACAAAGACGCCACATGATGTGGCATCTTTGTTTTGGGTGGGGAACAGTACCACATGTCCATCTTGAGACTTTGCAGCCTTTACTTCTCATAAAGGCTCTGAAAAACAGCTTTAGTAAATTTTACATTTACTTTTTCAGCAGACTCATGACACTTTTGTAACCTCTTACCTTGTGGTTTCCAAGCACTTTGTCAACTTCTTTGGTGACTCTCCCATCGGATCCAAGAACACTGTTCTTTTTTGGGATGGATAAATGACCTAAATGTACAAATATCATAAATAGCAATTCAGAATGCTATATGTGTCATAGCATGGTCGTCCAATCTTATCCACATAAAACTGGTTTGGGTTTATATTGTAATTAAATCAAGCAAATGAATTAGTCTCAGCCTTCACAAACTGAATGTGTGCTCCTGCTTGGTTAGAACAAAAATAGGCAAGCACACCCACCCACTGTCAATAAGTTAAGACAGATTCAGATTTGCTCAAATTGATTCGAAGTAAATTTCAATATGATTCTGAAATATTTTCATGGATACTCACAGCAATACTCCAATGCTGATGTTCATTTATAATACCCAAAAGAACTTTGAAATCCTTTGGATCACACTAAAATGAATGTAATTACAAATAAATAAATAAATCTAATTAATTAATTAAAGAAACATATATACATATATAAACAGTCACAGTCTGGAATTAAATTACTGTACCTTTCTTAGGAATTCTTCGTGTTGATCCTAACAGGCTTTCTCCTCATGCTTCTGATTGTAATTCTTCACCAGTGTGAAGATGTATGCGTTTATAACCTTCAGAGACATAAACAGACTATGTATATTAGTGGGACAGTCATGCCTTGAACATACACCCACTGCGAGCTTCATTAGATATACCTCCTTGCATTTACACTCAAAATCAGCTCTATTAGTCCATTTACTTCTGTGCATACTTTGTTACCCTGTTCTTAAATAGTCAGACCCTCCACAGAACCAATGTGGGTAGCATCCTATGACTACTGATGAAGCACCAGAGGATGACCCACACAAACTGTACAGCAACAGATGAGCCATCGTCTCAGAGTTTACATCTACAAGGTGGCCCAACAAGGTAAGAGTGTGGACAGTGAGTGGACACAGTGTTTAAACACTCCAGCAGCACTGCTGTGTCTGATCCACTCACACCAGGTCAACACACACTAACACACCACCACCACGTCAGTGTCACTGCAGTGCTGAGAACGATATACCACACAAATAAAGACGGCTCTGTGGTGGTCCTGACCATTGAAGAACAGGGTGAAAGTGGATTAGCAAAGTATGCAGCAATTAACACTATAGTCAGTATTTGTAGAACTACAAAGTAGAGCTGACACAAACAAATAATTGATTATTCGGATTAAGAATGACTCAATTACTAAATATCTCTTGTGTAGCTATTAGCTTTTAAATGTAACTTGATGTTGTTTTATGCATTTAATAACTAAAATTGAAGGCACTAAAGAAAAATATCTTAGTAGTTGAATGATTGTTGCAAAGATACAAGAAGGTGTACCTAATGAAGTGGCCGGGGGGTATATTTCAATATCATAGAAGAACAAATACAAAATGCAAACCTGGTTAACGAATTCCCTCCCTTGATCCGTTAGTATCCTCTTTGGTGTCCCAAATCGATAAATCATTTGCACAATGCAAGCTGTGACAACCTCTGCTGTTTTTGAGGCAAGTGCATAAGCTTCAACCCATTTGGTAAAATAATCAATAAGTACACATATGTACTGGTTGCCATTTGAGGACATCGTCAACTTGCCAATCAAATCCATGGCAACTAACTCCCATGGTTCATTTACCTAAACAAAAATATTTAGTCTGTCAAATTTGATTCTGTGAGTTGCAATCATACCAGTATTATTAATAATAGTAATAGTAATAATAACACGTACAATTGGTGTGTATTCTTCATGATGTTTGATGTTTGGTCTACTCATCTGACATGTAGAACACTGTTTGATCTACAGGTGAGTAAGAATATACATTAATGTAAACAACATCTAAAACACATATATATATATCTCGTCGCTGTCCAATGAAAAACATGCATCTCCATTTTTTCCAATTTTGAGGTTTCTACATCAATAAAACTCACCCATTTGTCAATATCAATGGTCATCCCTGGCCAATAATATTGATTAGAAATAGCATCTTTTGTTTTCTCCTTGCCACTGTGCCCACCTGCATCACTGGCATGAAATTCTTTAAAAATGATGTCAGATTCTTCGGCATCTCTGACCACCTTTACTTTCAGTTCTTTTTCTGTGCCCTTATAGTGGACATAAAACAGTACTCCATCTATATCAAAATAAAGACATACACTTAATAAGTACTTGAAGAAAGTAACATGGAACACATGTGGATGATCCAGACACAGGTGGGGGCATGAAAAAAGGGTTGAGCAGGAAAACAAAAACAAAAACAGAAGCACATGGCCAGACACATGAGTGGTGCAGTCTTTCTATGAGATCAGAACAGTACACAGAACAGTACACAAAAGTAGCCAGACACATGAGTGGTGCAGTCTTTCTACGAGATCAGAACAGTACACAAAAGTAGCCAGACACATGAGTGGTGCAGTCTTTCTACGAGATCAGAACAGTACACAAAAGTAGCCAGACACATGAGTGGTGCAGTCTTTCTACGAGATCAGAACAGTACACAAAAGTGATAATACATTCAAAATTGTATGACATAGTAATTACTTCTAAGTTGAACCGTAGGGTATTTGCTCTTATGTTAAATTAAAAACTAACAGTTTAGTTAGACTATATTAAAAATACAGGCCCACAGTAGGAACTCAATATAACAAAAGCAGGTATACCTTACATGAGTTTTTTTCTAAACTCACTGTGTCCACCTTTATTACTGATGACAGACATAAACCTCCTTGACATGGAAGACAACAGTGTTGCACAGATTTCTGGAGAGATTTTCTGCCGTTCGTCAGCGACATTTCTTTTCAGCTGCTTTTAGGGTTGTATTCTCTTTAAAATGCCCCAAAGGTGTTCTATTGGATTAAAGTCAGGCAACATAGCTGGCCAAGTCACAGTTTTTACTTATGTTTCTTTAGAAGATTTTTTTGCAGTGTGCTTTGGATCATGCTGGAATATTCTTCTGAGACTTGATATCATCTTGTCAGTCATTATTTTGGTATATCCACAGGCATTCATAATAGTCATCTACTCAACAACTTTTGCACTCATGTAGCCCCATATCATCACACTCCCAACTCTGTGCTTTATTGTCTATGGAACTATGCATTCACTGTGGTAGTCCTTGTCAGGTTAATGCCAAACATGCTGGACCTCATCTGAACAAAACACATGTATCTTGGTCTCATCTGAGCAAAGAATATGCTCTCAATATTTATTATGCTTTTTAACAAGTTCTTTATCCAAGTTTATTCTTGCAGTTTTGTGCTGAAGAGTAAGCAAGTTTTTTTTTTCAATCTGTAGAGGTTGACAGTCCTTTGCACTGTCTGAGCTATCACAGGTACTCCACTGATAACCCCAGTGCTAAGTGAAGCACTACCCCTATGTTTTTCAGAGCTAGATAGTGCGTCATTTTAGGAGGACCGCCACTGTGTCTCTGATGAGTGGGACTAAGGCTCTTTCTATAGCTCCTGATTACTGCTACAGCTGTGTTTCAACTGATTTTTAGTTCTATCTTTCTGAAATCTCACAATCAGAAGTTTTTTATTCCTCTGGCAATTCTTTTCCATGTGGAGCCATGTTTTTTGCAGGTCATTTTATAACTGTGTTCATGTATTGTTAATCACAGGTGTACTTAGTTTTGTTTTAATGATCTTCTAACTCATGTCAGTAATTATAGGTTTATTCATCTTTGTTGCATTGAGCTCCTACTGTGGGGCCTGTATTTTTAATACAGTAAGTCTAAACCGTTGTTTTTTAACAGTATGTAAGAGCAAATACCCTACTGTTCAGCTTAGAAGTAATGCAATTATCTGATCTGACATTTACGTGATGATGATGCATAGTGACATTTCACTTCTGTTGTATACTGTATATATTATGTCCTGCATAGGTGTTTATATGTTAAATTCATATAAATGTGTATAAACAAGATATATATAAGTATACACAAGACTTTGTCTTACCTTGGACGACATATTGATGTGCGCGTTGTCGAATGACATATTTTTCAGGCTTGGTTAGATTCTCCGGATACTTTCCACAAGTTATATAGTTATATAACGTGTTGTACTGTGTTGGGTCCATTCTGTCAACAGCAAAACATGGTAAAACATGGTCTATAATTTATTATAATTATTATAATGTATAATTTAAAATACTTTTATTTTCACATTGCATGGATTATTGTTGCCTTGAGTGCTTAATGAATAAGTAATAACGACCTTTATATCAGGGTCCTAGCCTCTACTGCCCTTACTGAGACTCTCGTTTTATACATAAATATGATTTCAAAAAGACTACTCGGGTATAATTGTAGTGCTTCCCTTGAGATTAAAAGAGAAGAGGAAATATAAGTTTGATGCCAGAGCTGCAACTTAGCTAGTCAGACTGTCACAGACACTGTCACACTGTCCCATGCCGAACTGGCCCGTTGCAAATATCCTTCACACAGACTATGGAATTTATAAGGTTTTTTGTGCTATGAGGCCACATCTTTCTGTTTGGTTGTCAGGATTTTGGGTCAAACAAGAGCTGACGAAGACAGATATCTAGCGAACACTAGACAGGTAGCTAACGGTAGCTTGGTAAGACAGATTGCTAAAATTAGCTAGGTACGGTTAACTTGCATTTCTTGCCCTTAGTTTGGCAGCATACGACACCAGGTAACAACCAGGAATTAAGATGCTAGTTAACAGTAAGAAACACTATAAAACCGACAGAATATGTCAAGGAGATTCGCAAAGCGGGGCTAACGTTAGCTAGGTCAGCAGCTATCATTGCCGTTTTGCTAACCCACCAAGAAAGAAACTCGGTGTTCATCTAAAAAAGTTTTTTTTATGTTTCTCATTAGTAAATACTTACATTTTTGTGTCACTCATCTTAATATATATATAAAAGCAAAACTTACCTTAGAATCTATCTTCACATTTGGACGACGATCTTCCTTCTCATTTGCAGACTCTACCCACGATCTAGTATGCGTGCACTTGCATGTACATCTATCACATGACTGTCAGAAAGACACCTTGACCTTTTTTCATTAAGTATAACAAGGAAACTAGAATAAGTAGTTAAACATTTTTTTGACAGCTTCCATCTACACATTCGTTCTATTCCTTAATAGGTTCTCAAGTCCAGCTGTACAAGGGGGAACCACTTTTCCCGGTCTGTGGTTAAATATGTTCCCCCTGTGTTCTCAATGTTGTGGTGGTACAGGATGAGTAAAAGTCACTGAATGAAGTGATTATACACAGACACAGATAATCAGCACCATTACTGTACTTTATATCATCTCCAGCTGCAATTCTACGATATTACGATAAAACACGGGGAAGCTAAGACTGCCTAAGCTCCGCCCTCAGCGTCTGCCAAATACGTAATGATTTTGACATGCGCACTGAGGGGGAACAGGGGGAACTGAATTCACCGTAACACCGGCCTTCTCGCGACTTAGAAACGTTAGCTAACATTCTGACAGAAGCCGTTATTTTCCTCAATCCGTTGGTGCTATTAGATCAGAAAGCACCTTTTGATAGCATAGCATAGCATACAGGTTTAGTCTTTTGTAGTTAATTTAGTTCAATTGTTTATCACAATTTCCTTTTACATAGTGCCAACTTAAAATATTTGTAAATAAGCTACTTTCATTGTCTTATAAATTCAAGGTGAGTCGCCTACATTTGATTAAAATATGGTTAGCTAGTAAATACCGTATCTTAGTGAATTTATCTTCTGAGTTGCGGCTAATGTATGAGGTGATTTTTAATAAACCCTCAGCTAACCCCTCTGGATAATCATAAAACCCGATCAGCATCTGTGATCTAGCTAACTAGCTGGCTAACGGTTAGCAAAATCAAACAGGTGGACCAAAAATGGATGCCCATCTGTGGCTGGACATCAATTCTATGGTCATGGCTAGAGCTAAATTGTCACTATGCTACCAAATGATAAAGTTATATGAATCACTGCATTAAGACTTTAATGGTAACGTTAACTGATGTTGATGGTCTCAGCCACAGATAACAACAGCCGACGATAGCGTTAGCTAGCTAACATAAGTAGCTAGCTACATTAGCAAGCTAATGCCAACTATAGCTACCTAGCTAGGTTAGCATTTGAGTAGCTGCTGTTCTTCAGGCAAAACATTCAAATTACTTCACGTTTATCGAACGCTTTATTGTCTAATAATTAATTAGTAAACAGTAAGTTAACACACATAGAAATAAATATATAAACTTACCTCTTAGCCTGAAACCAACTCACACCACATAAGGATTTCAAGTCGCTTAAAATGAGCGGATGCCTTTTCAGTAACTAGGATTGGCAGTTTCATCTCATTCGTAGAGCAGAAGGGGGAGGCGCCGATGATTAAGCTACGTAAAAAAAGGAACGGAATATTATAAATCATTCTTAGATTATAATATTAGTTTTTATTATATTATAGATTTCTTAGACATGCCAAAAGCTGCTTACTTTGTTATAGGAGACGAATTTATGTTGTATTATGCCTGTGCAAAATATAACATTCTTATCTTTTTCCTTTAGCGCATCTGGCAGCGCATCTGGCAGTATGTTCCCCAGAACGGTGAGTTCAGTACTCTTCAGCTATGAGGAATCAGTAATTATTTCAGTTCATGATTTATATTCAGCCATAACTGACTCCCTGTCTTACACACTGCGCTGTTTAGGTGTAGAAAACAAATTTTCATGACCTATGCAATGCACCATATAGGGAGTAGGGAACCATTTGAGATTAAACCCTAGTTAAGGAGAACTCCTGCTCAGACCTAGATGTTTAAATCCAGTAAATAAATAACTGTGCCTGGCGGGCATAGTAAGGGTGATTTTTCAGGATCTTGATGGCGACTGTTTCATTGGTGCTGCACTTCCTGCACTTGGCCACCTGGCCAAAAGCTCCACGGCCAAGGAACTCCAGCACCTCGTAGCTGTTGGAGATGGAGCAGAGGATCTCGTGCTGAACTAGCTGGTAGTCGCCCTCGCTGTGGCGGTTGCTGCTTTGAGCCATGGAGGCAAAGTGCGCGATGGACTGGGTGGTGGCGGCCCCGTACAGCCCAGGGGCGGAGAGCTCCTCCGGGATCTGCACACTGTCGCTGCTGTCCGCCTCTTTGTTCTTCCTCTTCAGGCCGCCCCGCTTCTGGTAGGCCTTGCCATGTTGCGAGGTCGACGCTCCGTCTTCACGCTGCCGGCTAGTGTTGGGAATTATATTTTAATCCTATACATTTTTGCTAGCATTATGTTACATTACTAATCAATTGCGTAGTATTAGGCATTATATTTTACTATTACATTAATAAACAAACATATTCTCAAAGTGTCTGACAAGCATATTCTCCAAAGTGTTTGTGTGTTTGATATTTGTAACCCTTGTGTAATTCCACGGTGGGAAACTGTTTGAGGAGGAAAGCATCTGTGGCCTTGAAAGCTGATAACTGCTATAGCGGTTAGGAGAAAGTATAATGAGCTCAGTTATTGCCAAGTAACAAAATGTGGGAAATGGCGGTAGCCCTTTGTAGTGGAGGCCTGGGAAACCGTCCACAAGTTTTCCGTACTTTTGATAAGAACAGGAGTACACTCGGTGCAGGATGAACAGGCAGACAGCTACGGGTGGTTTCCAGCGAAGGTCAGCAAGGGTGGGGGCTACACTCACTTCTCCTATTTAGTTCAGGCCTTTATTGTATTGTCTCTCAGAGCTACCCACTGAGCAGTGAGAACAGCTTAGGCTTTCCACTCTTATTGTGTGCTCTCCAGAGATCTCTGTATTTTTATGTTCATTTATAATAAATATTTAAAAGACAATTAGACTGGTGACTGTTTTCTTTTTTGCATCACACGGACGCGCTGCGCTAACTGGGGAAGAGAGTGAAGCGCAACAATTTGGTGACCCCGGCGTGATGCAAAAGAGATTTTTTTTCTTTTTTTTTTTTGGAAATCATCGTCAAAAGGCTGTTGGTTCATCTCAGGCGCCTGAAATCAAAGGTAAGCAGAAACCTGTTACAACTAATTCTGCATATTGAATATAACTAAATTCTGGTGAACTGACAGTACTTACTAAATTAAATCCAGTCTTTTGGTTGAATGGTATGAAAGTACAAATGAAGATAAAATGCATGATTTAAAATAAAGGAATATATTGTTTAAGGAAAACCACAAATACAAAAGTACAGGAAAGTGGTTTGGTTTCCGGGGTGTGGCAAACCCACCCGTCATCTGACGAGGTGACGGTAAGGCGAGGTGACGACCCGCAGAGCCAGGTGCAAGGCCTTGGGAAATTTGAGGAGTCCCTAAATACCACGTTTAGGCCATAAATACCGAGTTGGGTATATAAGGTATAAGAATAATAAAATTGTGTTTGTTTCCTGGGTGTGGCAAACCCCCCCGTTCGTCTGACGAGGCGACGGC
Source organism: Brachyhypopomus occidentalis (assembly GCA_020368025.1). Lineage (NCBI taxonomy): Eukaryota > Metazoa > Chordata > Actinopteri > Gymnotiformes > Hypopomidae > Brachyhypopomus > Brachyhypopomus occidentalis. The sequence goes on along the minus strand of JAGXOD010000341.1, from coordinate 8,643 downwards.
AACCGAGGCGGCGTCCTGCGGAAAAGCTGGGTTGGAGGCCCTGGGGACGTCAGGTACCCCTAAATTCCAGTTTCGGACAAAAGAGACCTGAATTGATTGAGGGTGGTAAACCGCACGGTGACAACTGAACCCTTAAATCATTAGTAAGGTTGAAGACAACTAAACGTGAGTATCAGTGATTTTTTCAACATGTCTGGGGAGGAAATGCAAACGAGCTATAAACAGCTTGATGTAAAATTCGGAGCTGGTAATTGGCAATGGAAAACATTAGATGAACAGGTTGCACAAACATGCACTATGTTATATTTAATAGAAGACAATCCTAAAAAAAAGGGAAAAGACTAAAAAGGACGGTAGAGAAAATCTGCATGTATGGGTGACCAAGGCAGGTAGAAAGGGAACAGACCACGTGTGCTTGGGAGATATCATAGACCAGAAATTAAAAGAGAGCGAAGAGAGATTGCTTAAATTAAAGGAAGAATATACCAAGATTGGCAGACTGAGAAAGGTGAAAATAGGCCGAGAAGTGATCAAAGCTGAGAGTGAGTTGGGCCTTAGGAGGAAATACAAGTGTTGTTGGGCTGGTAAAATAGGGGGGCAAGCAGAGGAGAAAGGTGACACAGAGAAGACCAATCCCCAAAAACACCCACCCCCCATATGAACATTCAGGGCGGCCCGCACCATCAGCGCCATCCCAGAAGGAAGAACAGGAAACAGTTAAAGGCATATATCCAGTGTTGAACGTAGAAGGGGGAAAAATGGTCTTTGCAGGCAGTTCTCCCCCCACACAGATAAGGCAGAAGCAAGATAATAGACAACACAAGGTGGAAGCATTCGATGATGTAAGAGCGCGGCAGGAGGGGTGGCATAGAGTTGATAAAGAGGAAGTCAACAGTGACAGTGAGAAAAAAAAGAGGGCTGTAGCAGCGAAAGAGAGGAACTTCACTCAGGAAGTGACGCAGAACAATCCAGCGAGACAGACACAGACGAACTAGAGGCCAAACATAGAAAGAGAGGTACTCTTAAGACGGGCAGGCAGAGCAAGGTGGAGAGAAGAGTGAGACGTACTAAAGGGAGTAAAGTGGATAAGGGCCTCATGAACAAGAAGAAAAAAGCAGTAAAAATAACTAAGAGAACAGAAAAAGATAAAAAAAAAAAGGAATCCAGTAACTGTCAACTGTAAATTAAATGGGAATTGGGAGGAGTCAGATACTGAGAGACTGAGGAGAGTAGAGGATTTATGACAGATAACTTAACAGAAGAAATAAGAGAAGCCAGGCAGGAGATAAGACAGATGGCAGAGCTACTTCGCTCTCCACAGCATTTTCAGCCCCCACCACCTGAGGAAACAGAGAGTGAGGAAAGACACATGTGCCCTTATCAAGGGACTAGATCTAAGACAGGTGACCCAAATGCTCAGGCAGCTACTATTATGCCACTGGTGACCGGAAACATTGGCCTTCGTGAATATCAGCCTTTACCTTTGACTGACGTCACAGCACTCACTGACCAACTTCCCCCTCTCACTGAGGCATATGGCTAGCTAAATTAGACAAATTAACTGCAGGCAAGGTGTTGGCCTTAGGAGATTTTAGAGGGGTGGTAGCTAGATGTTGCACAGCCACTGACCTAAGAGACATAGAGTACACAGCTGGAACCACTAACATGTTACACGACATCCCCTTAGCTAGACATGTTTCATTAACTTTCTGTTTCTGAAGCTCCACTCACAGGTCTCTTGTAAATATACAGTATTATAATTAATTACAGAAAACATCTATATTTGAGATACATGTGGTGCTGAGCATAGCCCCTGTGTTGAGCTTTGCTACTCCAGCCGACATTTTCCAGGAAAGGAACTCACCTGGCACTTCACAGGGCTTCTCCATAGGCTTGGCCCGCTTGTGCAGAGTCAGCAGACTGGGGAGCCTGCTGGGCTTGGCCAGCTGGTGGGGGCACGGGTGTCCGCAGAGCAGAGATTGCCCGGAGCTGGATCTGTGGGCCCTGCCGCTTATCCAGTGGTGCGCAGTGGCTCACAGAGGATGTGTCAGAGTGGAAAGAGCCACTCTGACCTTTCCTCAGGCGTTTAAGAATAGCCTCCTGTCTTTGTTCTTGCAGGAAGCTCCTTTCCATCAGCTTCTGGACACGGTCTGCCTGCAACTGCTGCTGCTCGCTCCATCATCTCCAGCTGCTTGGAGTACGGGATTATGGGGTTTTGCAATGGGCTGTCCCGCATGTAATCCTGAAGTATGGGACAAAACACAGAAACCACATGTAAATCATTTTATTTACATTATTTTGAATACATCCCTGGTTACATTTACATATTGTACATTCTATTAAAACTGTTTCTGGTTCCCCAGGCGAATCACCTTCCGTACCTGTGCAGCGCGCTCCTGGAGTTTGTAATACTGCTCAATCAAATCTCGGTAATCCATTTTGCACCCTAAAGATGATCTTCAATGCCTGTCGTTGTCCAACAAATGATTGTTTCAGGCTGTGGAACATCTCTTTAAGTATACGTGTGGCGTCACAGTCTTAATTATCTTGTCGATGACGTCATAGAATGCCATGGCGACAGCTGACCAAAATAATAAACTGTTATAAACTTATTAAGCAATTAACGTGGACTATGTATCATTCAAGAATAATGGATCAATTCATTGTCATGAATTACATTAAAATGTAAAAAAAAAAGTTGTTTGTTTCAGTGTCGTAAAGAACTCCACGTTTTTGTTGTGAATAGTTGTGCTCCCTATAATAAAGTGGGCGGGCTAGTGGTCACTCAGTGGAGCCGCTTCGTAGCGGCAAAAATGTCTACTTGAAGTGCACTGATGTCTCCTCCCTTCTGAAATGGCTGAAAACAAAGTGCCTGGCATTTTTTACAAATTCTACCTGAATTAAACGATTTTGCCGCTAACCGAAAGAGAAATAGGACAGCTATTTGCATGGTTGTCTTGCCAGCGGATGTGAATGGATATGCAGATTGTAGACCGATGCGGCACTAATCTTGGACCCGAAAACAAATACGCAAGAACCTGGAGGTGCTTTTGACTAAAATAGCATTCACGAAGTTGTGTCCAACTAACAAACGCTTCACCTCCTCCCGTCTTAGCGCAGCGCGTCCGTTTGATGCAAAAAGAAAACAATCACCAGTCTTGTGCCTTTTAATCTTTTATTAAAGGAAGCATAAAATAAATGCAGAGATCTCTGGAGAGTACACCACAAGAGTGAACAGCATAAGCTATTCCAACAGCTCGGAGTGTAACTCTGAGCCAGTCAGCGTCTGTCCCTATCTTTATAATCAGAACCTGAGTGTGGCCCCCACCCCTGTTGGAATACCCCAAAGTCTACTGGTTTTTCAAAAAACTGCTGGTCTGTTCCCTTCCGATTGTCAAAAGCACCGTTTGCATTTGATGCATCTGTTGCAAAGATAAAATAAAATAAAATACCCCTTATCAGCATCCTGTGTCAACAGACCCTTTTTCTGTTTTCCAACTTTCCATCTACGCCCTTAAAACATGCTTGTCAGCATTTACCATCTATATGACACTCTTAACACTAAGCAGTTTGATTAATAATGTAATAGTAAATTATAATGCATGATGCCAAGCAGTTGATTACTAATGAAATGCTAGCAAAATATAAAGTATTAAAATATGATTCCCAACAATACCCTCTTTTGATCTCTATTAAAAAGAGATCACCATCCAGTTTCCCCTTCTAGGGTCTGATGCTCATCGTCCTGTTCTATAAGAGCCATCATAACAGCTCCACTCTGAGGATTGCGTTTCTCTATCATACTAGTAATACACCTCTCGGCTAAGCTTCTAATGCAAGGAATGCAACAACATCCACATGTCACAAGAATACTCAAAAATATGCCCACCGACGTTAACACTGACATAACCAGAGCCTTATAAGTCCCAAATTGCCGTTCCATCCAGCCACTCAAAGGATTGTCAATCCCTGACGCTTCTTGCATCTCTTTTGATAAAGCCTTCAATCCCTCTAGAGCCCTTGTCACAGACCCATCCGGGGCCGTGTTGTTTGGTATGAAAGTACAACAGGATTCCCCAAACATTACACATACGCCCCCTTTTTCTGCCAACAACATATCTAGCGCGATCCTGTTCTGTACTGCCATGAGTGAGGTGGCTGCCAATTGATCTCTAAGACCTTCCACGGCATCTCTGGTTAAATTAGCAAGACGCATAACATTATAATGTACGAAGTTTATACGGTCAACATTTTTATTGGGGGTTATTGGAAAAAGAGCTGATAGCAGGGGTATGTTTTCAAAGCCTGTAGCTATTTGGTCAACCAGTTTATGCTCGTCAGGCACTCCCCTGGGAATTCCAATTGAATCAATGTACGTAGGCGTGTTTTTCATAAGGTCAAACTGATCCCTTACATCCCTTCTAAGTCTGAAGACCTCAGCAACCTTGATCTTTTTCCTATGTCCTACTAGAGTGATTGGGGCTCCTAGCCTTACCATGGCGCACAGTCCCTTGGACTGTTGTGGTAACCGTGTCCACAAATTCTGCCTTCCACAGTAATAATACAAACCTGCTCTAGCCCATGACCCCACTTCCTCACTATCAGGTCTAATACTTGAACACATTGACTCAGGGATCTCCCCCAATGCTATAATGAAACCAGCAGTGCTATTTCTGCGGAAACATGTAAAATTTCCCCCAGCCGGGGGTTTGAATGAGCCTGTACGTGTGTCATTTCCAATGACAGGGAAAATATGGCCAAGAGTGGTACAGTTAGGACCATCTCTGCCCTTTGTGAGCGCAAGCATACAGGCATAGCCGGCTGGGTCGCTCTGTGGGAACAGTGGGGCGGGTGTGAGGGCAAGTTGAGGTCGTGCCAATGCACACGCAACGCAGCCCTCCATCGCTGTTTCTTTCGCTTGCCCTGCTATCCATCTCATCCACGTATTATCTCCTGTAAATCCTGTGCTTAGTTCTATAATTTGCTGTGGAGTCCATTTAGTATAATCCGATCCGCGGACGCCTCGTACCTCGGTTCCCGTGATATTCGTTTGGACTGTTGGTCCTGGTTCCGGGGCTGCTGGTCTAAATTGTGCTATATTTATCTTAATCAGCCCCAAGGGGTCCGCTCTCGGCTGGCGCAAGCCTAGTACTAGATACACCGACCTAAACTTATGCCGGGGATGTACCGTTCCTGCGGGGGAGCTATCCCATTGTATTGATAAGGTAACAGGATTTTTGGTAGGATGTGCGTCTCTCTGAAAAGATGTGACTCGCCACCAATTTCGGGTCAGATCGATCTGGGTCCCAGCTATTCTCTGGACCCAACCTCCGGTATTTTTTACTACCATTCCCCATGTATCACACCACGGGATCTCTGCCTCTCCCTTCTCAGAGCAGTACTCATCAATGTCAGGGTTCCAACATAAGTACACATTAGACCCTCTATACAAGTAATCCCCCCTTTACATTCAATAACACTACACACATCAAACGTCCATGCCGTAGGTTCTCTCAAAACATATTCCAATTCTATACCCCCATATCTCCTAATACACTGATCTGTCCCACTTCTCTTTGCCCTCGTGACATTATGGCTTTGTGGTTTGAGTGTTAGTAATAACAGTAATACTATCATTACCAGCACCACTAGTGCAGGAAGTCTAACCCTGACTGCCTGGTAAACGAAGCTGTCCCTCAGTCTACTGGTTCTGGCTCGTAGACTTCGTAGTCTCCTCCCTGATGGCAGTAGGTTGAAGTAGCTGTACATGGGGTGTGTCGGATCACCCACTATGTTTTGGGCTTTCCGAGTGAGGCGGGGAGTCATGAAGGTCTTGTAAGGAAGGGAATGAGGTGCCGACGATCTTCTCAGCTGCTCTCACGATGCGCTGGAGGGACTTGCGACAGGATGCTGTGCAGGTGCCGTACCACACTGTGATGCAGCTGGTCATGATGCTCTCGATGGCTCCTCTGTAGAAGGTACACATGATGGGGGACGGAGCTCTGGCTCTTCTCAGCTTGCGGAGAAAGTACAGGTGCTGGTGGGCTTTCTTGGCTAATGATGCAGAGTTCTTACTCCAGGATAGGTCCTCTGAGATGTCTACACCCAGGAACTTGGTGCTACTCACTCTCTCCACAGCAGTACCATTGATGTTCAGAGGAGCATGCTGGGAGGGCAGCTTCCTGAAGTCCACGACTAGCTCCTTTGTCTTTTGCACATTCAGAGATAAATTGTTGTGGCCACACCACCAGGCCAGGCGGCTCACCTCACTTCTGTAATTAGTCTCATCGTTGTTGTTGATGAGACCCACCACAGTTGTATCATCCGCAAACTTAAAGAAGTAGTTGGAGCTGTATGATGGTGTGCAGTCATGTGTCAGCAGAGTGAATAGAAGGGGACTCAGCACACATCCTTGGGGCGCCCCTGTGTTCAGAACGATGGTACTGGATGAGTTTCTGCCGACCCGTACTGCCTGTGGTCTCCCAGTCAGAAAGTCTAACAGCCAGTTACACATTGGGAGGCTCAGTCCAATACTGTCCGGTTTCTGGATAAGTTGTTGTGGAATGATAGTGTTGAATGCCGACCTGAAATCAATGAATAGCATTCTAACATAAGAGTCCTTAGTGTCTAAATGTGTGAGAGCTGTGTGGAGGGCAGTTGAGATGGCATCGTCGGTGGAACGATTTGGACGATATGCAAACTGGTAAGGATCCAGATTGGCAGGAAGGACGGACTTGATGTGTTGCATGACTAGTCTTTCGAAGCACTTCATGATGATGGGGGTGAGTGCTACTGGACGGTAGTCATTCAGACAGGATGGTGATGCTTTCTTTGGGACGGGGATGATGGTGGTGGCTTTAAAGCAGGTGGGGACAATAGCCTGACTCAGTGAGATGTTGAAGATGTCTGTGAAGACAGCTGCGAGTTCCTCTGCACAGTCTTTTAGCACCCGGCCAGGTATGTTGTCAGGACCAGGAGCTTTATGGGAGTTGATCTTGCTGAATGATCGCCTCACGGTGTCTGTGGTCAGCATCAGCGCCTGGTCGCCAGGAGAGGTGGAATATTTCCGTGCTGGTGTGTTGTTATTTGCTTCAAACCGAGCAAAAAAGTTGTTCAGTTCATTTAGCATAGAGGTGGTGTAGTCACAGGTCTGCAGAGCCGGCTTATAGTCTGTGATGGACTGAATTCCCCGCTACAACTTTCGTGCATCATTACTGTTTTCGAAGTGTTGAGCTATCTTCCTGGAATGCTCCTTCTTGGCCTTTCTAATGCCCTGAGACAGTTTTTTTTTTTCTGGCTGTTCTCAGGCCCATCTGATCTCCTGCTGAGAAGGCAGCATTCCTGGCTCTCAGAAGCCTGTAGACATCCTCTGTCAGCCATGGCTTTTGATTTGCCCTCACAGTGATGGTCTTGAGGTCAGTGACATCGTCAATACACTTGGAGATGTATGAACAGACGGTATCTGAGTACTCTTGGAGATCTGTGGTGTTGTTTATGTCTGTAGCAGCTTCCTTGAACATGTTCCAATCTGTGGTGATGAAACAGTCTTGAAGAGCTTCTGAAGAACCTTCCGCCACACTCGTACCTGCTTGCAGACTGGTTTGGTGACTTTAACCAGAGGTCTGTATGCTGGCATTAGCATGACACTGATGTGGTCAGAGGTGCCGATGTGGGGGAGGAACGGCTTTGTAGGCTCCTCTCATGGAGGTGAAAACTTGGTCCAGTGTATTGTTTCCTCTTGTTGGAAAGTCTATTTGTTTGTATGTCTTTGGAAAGACGCTTCTTGGATCTGCGTGATTAAAATCCCCAGCTAAGAGTAAAAAAGCATCAGGGTGTGCTGTCTGCTGCTCACTGATGTGTGGATACAGTTCATTCAGTGCCTCATTTCTATTCTTGATGCTGGAACTCGGAGGTATATAAACAGCGACAATTATAACAGCTGTAAATTCCCTCGGTAAATAGAATGGTCGGCCTTTAATAACCATAAACTCCACTAAAGGTGAGCAGTGTCTATAAACCACAGCAGCATCGCGGCACCAGTCATCATTGATGTAAACACAGAGCCCGCCGCCGCGAGTCTTACCCGCTTTAGTGAAAACTCTGTCGGCTCGGTAGCATGTTAGCTGCTCGAGCTGGATAGCATGGTCCGGAACGTTGTCATTTAGCCATGTTTCCGTAAACACAAAAACTTCCACATTTTTCTGTGTTGATCTCAGTAGGTGTATGTAGTCCATTTTATTGTCCAGAGAGCGTACATTAGCCAGAACCATGGATGGAATGGCCGGTTTGTGCGGGCTAGCCGCTAGCCTAGCTCGGATACCTCCGCGCTTACCCCGCTTCTGCTTCCTTTCACTCCGCTTGTGGCGCTTCCACTCTGGGCGAGACGAAGGAGTGGGGGTCGGTGATGATGCCGGCTTCCTGTGCAGGCCGCAGCCTCGTAGCTCCTATTTGAGTTCGTCGTTTATGTTCGAAAAAAAGATTTCCCGACGTCAAGCAGAAACTCACGGCTGTATTTGTTGTTAGAGACGTTTAGACATGACGAAGACGTACAAACACACTGCAAATTGCAGCACAATAAACACAGAAACGCTGTACTACTGGGAGAGAGAGAAGCCGCAGCATGTGCACATGCCGCCATCTTGA
>JAGXOD010000035.1:5962500-6253254 GCA_020368025.1 Brachyhypopomus occidentalis | reverse complement strand
GGGGCTGGGGATCTGCTGACCTCGACTGGGGATGTCATTAGGCGGTGGAAGGAATACTGAGGATCTTCTCAATCCCACCATCACGTCTACCATAGAGGAAGCAGAACCGGAGGACTCGGACGGGGGTTTGCACATCACTCGGGCTGAGGTGACCAGGGTAGTTGTGAAACTCCTTGGTGCCAAGGCTCCTGGGTGGATGAGATCCTTCCTGAGTTCCTTAAGGCTCTGGATGTTGTGTGACTGTCTTGGTTGACACGTCTTTGCAACATCGCGTGTACATCGGGGGCAGTGCCTCTGGATTGGCAAACCGGGGTGGTGGTTTCCCTTTTTTTAGAAAGGGGACCGAGAGTGTGCTCCAACTATCGGGGATCACACTTCTCAGCCTCCCTGGTAAGGTCTATGCAGGGGTTCTGAAGAAGAGAGTCCGTTCGATAGTCGAATCTCAGTTACAAGAGGAACAATGTGGGTTCCGTCCTGGTCGTGGAACACTGGACCAACTTTTCACCCTTTGAGGGTCCTAGAGGGTGCATGGGAGTTTGCTCAACCAGTGCACATGTGCTTTGTGGATTTGGAAAACGCATTCGACCGTGTCCCTCTGGGATTCCTCTGGGGTGCTCCGGGAGTATAGGGTACGGGGCCCGTTGCTACGGGCTATCCAGTCCCTGTACAAACGGAGCAGGAGTTTGGTTCGCATGGCCGGCAGTAGGTCAGACTGGTTTCATAACTTTTATGGACAGAATTTCTCAGCGTAGCCAAGTGGCAGAGGGGGTTCGGTTTGGAGGCCTCAGGATTCCACGCCTTCTCTTTGCAGATTAAGTTAAGTTAAGCCACATTGTCAATTGTGATTTTCACCCCAATCAAAATTTGTCCTCCACATTTACCCATCTGTGCAGTCAGAACACACACACACACACACACACTAGTGATAACTAGGGGCTGTGGTGCACACGTGCCCAGAGCGGTGGGCAGCCCTAGCCCGGCGCCCAGGGGAGCAGTTGGGGTTAGGTGCCTTGCTCAAGGGCACCTCAGTCATGGCCTCAGGCCTGGGAATCAAACCCACGACCCTCCGGTCACAAGACTGGTTCCCTAACCACCAGACCATGACTGCCCTGCGGAGACAGGTGGTCCTGTTGGCATCATCAGGCCGAGACCTACAGCTCTCGCTGGATCAGTTTGCAGCCGAGACTGAGACCATGGTACTCAGTCAGACAAGGGTGGAGTGCCCTCTCTGGGTCTGGAGTGAGTCCTTGCCTCAAGTGGAGGAGTTTAAGTATCTCGGGTTCTTGTTCACGAGTGAGGGAAGGATGGAACAAGAGATTGACAGGCGGATCGGTGCTGCGGCTGCAGTATTGCGGTCGCTGTACGGGACCGTTGTGGTGAAGAGAGAGCTGAGCCAAAAGGCAAAGCTCTCAATTTACTGGTCAATCTAATGCCCGACTGCACCTATGGTCACGAGCTTTGGGTAGTGACCGAAAGAATGAGATCGCGAATACAAGCGGCCGAAATTAGTTTTCTCCGCAGGGTGTCTGGGCTCTCCCTTAGAGATAAGGTACGGAGCACAGTCATCCGGGAGGGGCTCGAGAGAGTCGCTGCTCCTCCACGAGAGGAGCCAGCTGAGGTGGTTCGGGCATCTGGTTCGGATGCCACCTGGGCGCCTGCCTAGGGAGGCGCTCTGGGCATGTCCAACTGGGAGGAGGCCCTGGGGAAGACCCAGGACACGCTGGAGAGATTATATCTCTCGGCTGTCCTGGGAACGCCTTTGGTATGCCCCCAGAAGAGCTGGAAGAGGTGGCTGGGGAGAGGGAAACCTGGGCCTCTTTGCTTAGGCTACTGCCCCCGCGACCCGGACCCGGATAAGCGGAAGAAAATGGATGGATGGATGGATGGATGGATGGATGGCTAAGGGTTGCATTTATTCATGCTAAGAAATACACACATTTCCTTGGACAAACACACAACTGTTTTAAGATTCCAATGTTTTCACAGCTTGATTGCTCTGTTTTCAAAAAAATTATTCTACATATTATTCTACATTGTCATTTTTATTTACAAAAAATGGTAACGAATTTACACCATTTGTAAAAGTTAGTATTTGTGTTGTAGCCCAAATGAGGATTTATGTGTATATATTACTGTGTGGGAGAGAGAGATCGAATTATGTCACAGAGCCTGTGTTTATTTTTTATAGTATAGTAGGAGAATAAAAATCTCTAAATGTGAAATGTGTTACTCACTTTTGTGACCTCACTACAGTCACAGGTCCACTGCTGAGGTCAGGAGGCTTCTTCCTGGACCAGTTACTCTTAGACACACGGCTGTGTGCTTGAGATAGTGCACTCAGTATATACTGTATACTGCATACTGCACTCAGTATATACTGTATACTGCATACTGCACTCAGTATATACTGTATACTCCATACTGCACTCAGTATATACTGTATACTGCATACTGCACTCAGTATATACTGTATACTGCATACCAGTTACTCTTAATGGAGATGATACACGCATACTGCACTCAGTATATACTGTGCTTGAGATATACTGTATACTCCATACTGCACTCAGTACTCTGTACCCTGATGAAGATGAGGAAAGTGTGGAGTAATTACACTTCACTACATCTCATTTATCCTGAATATTCCCTCTTCCCGTTTCCTCAGATTAAGTGCTGATGTAAAGCTCCTCACTTTGGGTCAGAGATTCCTCCTCCACTGCTGGAGTTATGAGGCTCCATCATGGAGTTGTTCCTCTTCACACACACACAGCTGGACACTGGAGATGCTGCTCTCTGCTCCCTGTCAACAGTTCACCATAAAGAGGAGGAGCAGGACACTGAAACACTTCAGATTCTATACAGTATTGTACATGTACTTGCATGCTTACTTGACTGACACTTGTGATAACACTAGCGCCATCTTTTGGCAACTTATATAACTATGTTGTTTACTTTTCTTTTCTTTCTTTTTTTAACCAATGTTCTGCTAAAATTCTCCAGAAGAAAGTGTCATTTAAAGTCAGATATTCCTTTCAGTAGGACACAAACTGTTACAGCTCCTCCGGTTTCTTTCTTTCTACAGACCTAATAGGTCACGTATGAGAGGACTGACTCAAATGATCTTGAAGATCTTTAACATTTACGGACTTTAAAATCTGCTCTGTTGTCTACATTTCAATGCGGCCATTTTGTCATCTCACAGTAAGACTACTCACAAATTCCTGCACATTCATACACATGGATTACGCGCCTTTATTAGAACATTAAACAATATATTTGTGTATAAGTGTTAATAAACTCACCGCCGTATGCCACAGTCTTGCGTTCACCTTTACCTGTTTTACCCGTTTGTGTTGTTTTGTTAAACAGGTGATGGTGGTAACCGCCTACACAGAAAATGTAGGTATGTTTGAAACATCCTATACAGCACTCAGTATATACTGTATACTCCATACTGCACTCAGTATATACTGTATACTCCATACTGCACTCAGTATATACTGTATACTGCATACTGCACTCAGTATATACTGTATACTCCATACTGCACTCACGCTTAGCAAAAAGTAGTATACGTAAAGTTCATTTTATTAAGTATACTTCAGTATAAGTATAAGTATAGCAAGTATACTACAGACCATATACTGTGTAAGTGTACTAGAAAGTATACCAATTTAATACTTCTTCGGACTAAATTGGAACATTTCTAGTTTATAAAAGTACACTTTATAGTATAAAACTAGTATACTCATCTATATGCTATCAATGCACTTGGTATATCCCTCTAGTATGCTTAAAGTATACCAAAAGTACACTTATCAATATACTGCCATTGTACTTTAGTTATATACTTCAAGTCTATATTTATTGTATATTTTAAGTATACTGTTAAACATCGATTATTTCACTAGTTCACTTCAAATTTGCTTGGCATATTTACTTATAGCTTAAAATTTATGTATTTGAAATACACTCCTTAAAGTATTGTCGTGGCAGGAAAGAAAGGAGTCTCACACGAGAAGCTCAGTTCAGGTAGAAAACGAACTTTAAGAGATCCACGTAGGTTCTTCAAAATACTTCATTGCCTTTAATGGCAACTACCTCACCCAGCCGCACCCACATCACAGTGAGGGTGCTCCCGGCTTTCCTCACAGAACAAACACATATGCATCCTCCACACACTTATAACTAAAAACAGCAAAATAACTACATGTAAACTCACACATTAAACGGATTATTTATAATTTCCAGTCTCTCTCGCCTATCTCCCAGCAACCTCTGCTGACGAGTGGGCGGGGCTTGTCAATCTGTATGTCCGGCGCCGTCTCAGTATTCTTAAAGTTTACTGTATGTACACAAGAGTGTGATGCATTTACAAAATCACAAGACAGAATGTTGAAAACAAGTTCGATATATTTTCAAACATTTCACACATTTCAAAAACAAATACATATGATATAAATTCCTTCCTTACTGGAGAAAATGAAAGGAAAAAAGTGCACATTTGCATTAAATGTTAAGCATGAGTCATTGACTTGACCTTATTATGCACTTGGAGCAAGATATAGTAAGTATTATACAAGCGTAAGTCTTGGTATACAAGTGTAAGTCTTGGTATTAATGTACTCAGTCTTAGACTTCTGTTTATACTTCTGTGTATAAGCCAAGTATACTTCACTATACTATTCTTAAGTATCTAAAATGCAGTTTATAAAAAGTCACCTTCAAGTATACTTCCTCAGTTTTAGTAAAAAATAAGTATACTCCTAGTACACTTGAATAAACTTCTTTTTGCTAAGGGCAGTACGACGCTAAATGGACGTTTATCGTGCTTCTGTTGCATTTAGCGCTATTTTGCTGTTCTCGGGCTTTCTAGCCGAGCCTTTCATAAGTGAAGCTTTTCTCTTCCGTTTTTGTGTTGTATCAAGATTAGCCCCTCCTCCACCTGTCAATCATGTATGTTTTGGTCTTGTATGTTCCTGGTGATTGTTTCATTTACAGCCCGTGTGCTTCGTGATCCCGTGTTTTTTTTTATTTCTAACTGTCTAACGGTTTGTTCTTGATTGTTCTTTGTATTCCGTATGTCTCTGCGTCTTGACTATGTTCATGTTTCTGACTCCCTTACGGACCTGACCCAAACCTGTCTATGCGACCCTGATTACGGATGCCCTTTAATAAATCTCGCTCCTCTCAGCGAATGTGTCGCCTCTTCGCTCCGCTTCGCGTTACACATTAATGAAATATGAAATAAAGTAATAAGTGAGGTAGTGGCTCGCTTGATTTCAGCTGAGGTCTTTAAAGTTTTTTAAATGTGAAAAAATCTTACCTGTTAGTACCAACAATCCTCTCAAATACACAAAGACGCAAAGCAAATAACAATGTTCAGAAATGGAGAACAGGGATGAGTTTTTTAATCTGTCTTGAACACTAATGAATTCACAACAAGACAAACAATTTAAGATAATTTACTGAACATACAAATATTAAACATTACCATTTACTGTTGGTTAACCCTTTTGCATACAGGTTATCAGCAGTCACCTTATCTCAGTCAGTCTGTCGTATGTCTGTATGTGTTATCATGGAGAGCACACAGACGTCACCTTAATCTCAGTCAGTCTGTCGTATGTCTGTATGTGTTATCATGGAGATCACAGAGACGTCACCTTAATCTCAGTCAGTCTGTCGTATGTCTGTATGTGTTATCATGGAGATCACAGAGACGTCACCTTAATCTCAGTCAGTCTGTCGTATGTCTGTATGTGTTATCATGGAGAGCACAGAGACGCCACCTTAATCTCAGTCAGTCTGTCGTATGTCTGTATGTGTTATCATGGAGAGCACACAGACGTCACCTTAATCTCAGTCAGTCTGTCATATGTCTGTATGTGTTATAGAGAGCACACAGACGTCACCTTAATCTCAGTCAGTCTGTCGTATGTCTGTATGTGTTATCATGGAGAGCACACAGACGTCACCTTAATCTCAGTCAGTCTGTCGTATGTCTGTATGTGTTATCATGGAGAGCACAGAGACGCCACCTTAATCTCAGTCAGTCTGTCGTATGTCTGTATGTGTTATCATGGAGAGCACAGAGACGCCACCTTAATCTCAGTCAGTCTGTCGTATGTCTGTATGTGTTATCATGGAGAGCACACAGACGTCACCTTAATCTCAGTCAGTCTGTCATATGTCTGTATGTGTTATAGAGAGCACACAGACGTCACCCTAATCTCAGTCAGTCTGTCGTATGTCTGTATGTGTTATCATAGAGAGCACAGAGACGTCACCTTAATCTCAGTCAGTCTGTCGTATGTCTGTATGTGTTATCATGGAGAGCACAGAGACCTTACCTTAATCTCAGTCAGTATGTCGTATGTCTGTATGTGTTATCATGGAGAGCACAGAGACCTTACCTTAATCTCAGTCAGTATGTCGTATGTCTGTATTTGTTATCATGGAGAGCACAGAGACGTCACCTTAATCTCAGTCAGTCTGTTGTATGTCTGTATGTGTTATCATGGAGAGCACACAGACGTCACCTTAGCTAGTCAGATTCGACTTCCTTCCCTGACAGCTTTGACTTCAGGTCACCACAGAGGGCAGCACCACCACTTCTCTCACTATCTGGGTAATCTGGTCAGTTTTCTCTTGTTTCAAATGTTCTCATTAGTCAGATTCTATTCATAACCATGTGACCTGGGTCTACTCTAACCTCACAACAAGGGGGAGTCTGTGTGATAGTCAGAGAGAGGGTTAGTGTCTTACCCATCAGCTGTGTAATATATCTGTGTGAGAGACAGACAGAGAGAGGGTTAGTGTCTAACCCATCAGCTGTGTCATATACCTGTGTGAGAGACAGACAGAGAGAGGGTTAGTGTCTAACCCATCAGCTGTGTCATATATCTGTGTGAGACAGACAGAGAGAGGGTTAGTGTCTAACCCATCAGCTGTGTCATATATCTGTGTGAGAGACAGACAGAGAGAGGGTTAGTGTCTAACCCATCAGCTGTGTCATATACCTGTGTGAGAGACAGAGAGAGGGTTAGTGTCAGGCAGAGACAGACAGGGGGGTTAGTGTCTAACCCATCAGCTGTGTCATATATCTGTGTGATAGACAGACAGAGAGAGGGTTAGTGTCTAACCCATCAGCTGTGTCATATATCTGTGTGAGAGACAGACAGAGAGAGGGTTAGTGTCTAACCCATCAGCTGTGTCATATATCTGTGTGACTAACCCATCAGCTGTGTCATATATCTGTGTGAGAGGTGCCAAAAAGCCAACTGTATAAATACCTAAAAGCCTTATTTTTAATTCCCTTTAATGTCTCAAGTACAACACTAGAACTACAGAGCACTTCATCTGTGGTGTTATTCTCTACTGCACTGGTGATTATACTGTGTATCTTGCTGCAGTGTAGACATGTCATGTGTCTGTGTGAAAGATCAGTGTACAGAGAGACAGAGGGGAGGTGAGAGAATGAAAACACATTCTTTGGCTTCAGTTCAAGTTCACACTGAGAGATTTTCACTTTTACCTCTATAAACCAGTTCAGCAGCAAGAGGTTCCAGGAAGCACAAAATGAAAAATACCGTGAAACGTCAGGACACCTTTACTGTATATTAAATTATGTTTGCTCTGGTTCACCCTGTCCTGCAGACCCATAACAACGTCCAGATTCTCCTTGTAGGACACTTTCCCTATACAGAAAATCACCTTCAGTAGGTGTGACAAAAGAACTCAGAAGGGAAACACATCTGAGTCTTAGATATAAATTAACATTATCAGACACAGATGTTTGTAAACTTTAGGCCATCTGAGTTACAGATGTGAGTGAACATTATCAGACACAGATGTACACAAACATTAGGGGAAATGAGTTATAGACGTAAATGGACATGATGGTCTAAGGCTTCTGGTGTCACCCCTCCACCTAAACCCAGATGAATGTTTAATAAGTCCTGAAGGAGCCCCAGTCCTGACCTTCCAGGTCAGCAGCCATCACAATGTAGACACCATGTCCAGAATGTGGACATGTGGCCAAATTCAAGAGTCCAAATTAATAATTGACTTGTAAATTGTGGCTTGCAGTGCCAGTCTGTCACCACCAGAGGGAAGCCATGTGCAGCAAAGTAATCAGTGCTCAACACTGCAGTTGCCCACAGGTGGTCACACCTGTATATAGGAGCTCTGTAAAGGGTCGTTGTGAAGTCTTGGTGTGTCATATGTAACAGTCTATGTAATACATGTGAATGAACATTATCAGACCAGCACCCCAGTCTACCATAAAACCCTTAGCCACTGAACCCCTGGATCTGTACCTTTATCTAAGGGTGCACATTAATTACCAAACGCTAAACTAAATCAGTAAGTTATCAGCCTAGACTTAAAGATTTAGACTGTGTCAGAGTCCCGGACACATTCTGGAAGGTTATTCCATAGTTGGGCGGCCTTTAAAGAAAAGGCTCTTCCCTCTGCTGTTACCTCATTAATTGTTGGAACTAATAAGAGGCCAGCACCCTGTGACCTTAGTGGACGTGGGGGTTCATAATAGGAGATAAGCTCTTGGAGGTAGTCAGGAGCAAGCCCGTGCAGTGCTTTATAGGTCAATAGACAAATTTTAAAATCAATACGGAATTTAACTGGGAGCCAATGCAGGGCCGATAAGACTGGGCTGATATGATCAAATTTTCTAGTTCTAGTTAGAACTCTGGCTGCGGCATTCTGAACTACTTGGAGTTTATTTAGATTCCTATTTGAGCATCCTGACAGTAACAAGTTACAATAGTCTAATCGGGAGCTAACAAAGGCGTATACAAATTTTTCGGCATCATGCTGTGATAATGCATTTCTTACCTTGGCAATGTTGCGGAGATGTAGAAAAGCTATCCTAGTAGTATGTATTTGTCAAATGATAGGTCAGAGTTGAGTATGACGGCGAGATTTTTTGCTACTGAGCCAGGTGTAAGGGGGTAGTCTGCAAGATTTAGCATTAGATCTGGTATTTTCTGTCTTGTGACCTTTGGGCCCAGAAGGAGAACCTCCGTTTTGTCACCATTAAGGTGGAGGAAGTTTAGCGACATCCAGCATTTAACATCTCTTACGCAGGCCTCAATTTTTCATAAACTGAATTTGTCATTAGGTTTGGCTGATATGCTCAATGGTAACATGTATAATGTAAATAATAGTGGTCCTAGGATGGAGCCTTGCGGGACTCCATATTTCACTTTTGTGCATTTGGAGGGAATATTAAACTCTACAAACTGATAGTGATTAGTTAAGTAAGAATTAAACCATGAAATGACTGTGCCTAAGATTCCAACCCAGTTTTCTAACCGTTCTAGCAAGATCCTGTGATCTATTGTGTCGAAAGCTGCACTAAGATCGAGAAGCACTAGTAGAGATACAGAACCTTGACCTGAGGCAAGAAGGAGATCATTTGTTACTTTAACTAGGGCTGTTTCAGTGCTGTTGTGGGGCTTAAATCCAGATTGGAACTTTTTAAATATGTGATTCCTATGTAGATATAAGCATAATTGCTGGGCTACAGCTTTTTCTATGATCTTCGATATAAATGATATGTTCGAAATATCTATCTATATATCTATCTATATATATATATATATATATATATATATATATATATATATATAGCATGAGTACTATATGAATGGAGGGAATAAAAGTACTATAACAGTGCAAATGTAATGAAGCAGCAGACAGTGCAGATATGAGCAGTACAGTAACAGGTTTAAAGTACAGTACAGTGCAGTGAGTGCAAATATGCATTAAAGTGACAGTGTGGAGTTCAGCAGGGTCACAGCCTCAGGGAAGAAGCTCTTCCTGAGTCTGCTGGTCCAAGAGTGGAGGCTCCTGTACCGCCTGCCAGATGGGTGGAGGGTAAAGAGTCTGTGGTTTCGGTGAGAAACGTCCTTGATGATGCTGCTCGTCCTGCCCAGGTGTCCTGGATGGAGGGTAGTTGAGTGCCTGTGATTCACTGGGCAGTTTTCACCACCCGCTGAAGTGTCTGACCAAGTTCCTTGGCATCCACATTTCTGGCGATCTCTCTTGGTCCACTAACTCTTCCACCATAGTTAAGAAGGCACAACAGCGCCTCTACTTCTTACGGAGCCTCAAGAGAGCCCACCATAGGATTCTGGTGGACTTTTACCACTGCACCATAGAAAGCGTTCTCACCAACTGCATCTCTGTGTGGTACGGCAGCTGCTCTGCAACAGACCGGAGAGCTCCACCACAGCTCCATTGATGAGGGGGGGTGGGGGGGTGGGTTGGTGTTGTTGTTGTTTCCTAATCCTCCTGAAGTCCACTATAATCTCCTTGGTTTTTGAAGAGCACCAGGTTATTGTCATGGCACCACGCAGTCAGGTGCTGCACCTCATCCCTGTAGTCCGTCTCATCATCATCTCTGATCAGGCCGATCACCGCGGTGTCATCTATCCATCCATCGATCCATCCATTTTCTTCCGCTTATCCGGGTCCGGGTCGCGGGGGCAGTAGCCTAAGCAAAGAGGCCCAGGTTTCCCTCTCCCCAGCCACCTCTTCCAGCTCTTCTGGGGGGATACCAAGGCGTTCCCAGGACAGCCGAGAGATGTAATCTCTCCAGCGTGTCCTGGGTCTTCCCCGAGGTCTCCTCCCAGTTGGACATGCCCAGAGCGCCTCCCTAGGCAGGCGCCCAGGTGGCATCCGAACCAGATGCCCGAACCACCTCAGCTGGCTCCTCTCTACATGGAGGAGCAGCGACTCTACTCCGAGCCCCTCCCGGATGACTGTGCTCCGTACCTTATCTCTAAGGGAGAGACCAGACACCCTGTGGAGAAAACTCATTTCGGCCGCTTGTATTCGCGATCTCATTCTTTCGGTCACTACCCAAAGCTAGTGATCATAGGTAAGAGTCGGAACGTAGATTGACCAGTAAATTGAGAGCTTTGCCTTTTGGCTCAGCTCTCTCTTCACCACAACGGTCCGGTACAGCGACCGCAATACTGCAGCCGCAGCAACGATCCGCCTATCAATCTCTCGTTCCATCCTTCCCTCACTCGTGAACAAGAACCCGAGATACTTAAACTCCTCCACTTGAGGCAAGGACTCACTCCCGACCCAGAGAGGGCACTCCACCCTTGTCCGACTGAGTACCATGGTCTCAGTTTTAGAGGTGCTGATTCTCATCCCGGCCATCTCACACTCGGCTGCAAACTGATCCAGCGAGAGCTGTAGGTCTCGGCCTGATGATGCCAACAGGACCACATCATCTGCAAAGAGAAGGCGTGGAATCCTGAGGCCACCAAACCGAACCCCCTCCGCCACCTGGCTACGCTGAGAAATTCTGTCCATAAAAGTTATGAACAGAATCGGTGACAAAGGGCAGCCTTGGCGGAGTCCAACTCCCACCGGAAACCAGTCTGACTTACTGCCGGCCATGCGAACCAAACTCCTGCTCCGTTTGTGCAGGGACTGGATAGCCCGTAGCAACGGGCCCCGTACCCTATACTCCCGGAGCACCCCCCAGAGGAATCTCCGAAAGACACGGTCGAATGCCTTTTCCAAATCCACAAAGCACATGTGGACTGGGGCGGCATGGTGGTGTGGTGGTTAGCACTGTCGCCTCACAGCAAGGCGGTCTGGGTTCGATTCTCGGTCTGGGCTGCTCTGTGTGGAGTTTGCATGTTCTCCCTGTGCCTGCGTGGGTTTTCTCCGGGTACTCCGGTTTCCTCCCACAGTCCAAAGACATGCATCCTAGGTTGATTGGTCACTCTAGATTGCCCGTAGGTGTGCGTGTTGGCCATGTGGTGGACTGGCGAACTGCCCATGGTGTACCCTGCCTTCGCCCGGAGATGCTGGGATTGGCTCCAGCCCCCCCGTGACCCCGACTAGCGGGAATAAGCGGTACAGATAATGAATGAATGAATGAACATGTGGACTGGTTGAGCAAACTCCCATGCACCCTCTAGGACCCTCGCAAGGGTGAAAAGTTGGTCCAGTGTTCCACGACCAGGACGGAACCCACATTGTTCCTCTTGTAACTGAGATTCGACTATCGAACGGACTCTCTTCTCCAGAACCCTTGCATAGACCTTACCGGGGAACAGGAACACAGTCATGGATGAACAGGGAGTACAGAAGTGGACTCAGCACACAGCCTCGTGGCATGCCACTGTTCAGGGTGATGGAGGAGGAGAACAGGGTGTTTTTCTTGACTGACGTCTGTCAGACAGGAAGTCCAGAATCCAGTTACACATTGAAGTGCTGATACACAGCTGCGGTGGAGAGTGCCAGTGGCTGATCGTCTGGTGGTAGAACTGCTTTGACGGACACTGTGTTTCCCCTGTCGAAGCGAGCGTAGAAGTGGTTAAGCTCATCGGGGAGGAAGTCAGATGTGGCAAGGGTTGCAGTGCCAGAAGGTTTGAAATCTGTGATCGTCTTTATGCCTTGCCACATATGCCAGGGGTCAGAGGAGTTGAAGTGCTCTTCAATCCGCTGTTTGTAGCAGTGTTTAGCCTAGGAGATGCCTCTTCTGAGGTTGGCTCTGGCTGAGTTATAAGCCTCTCGGTCTCCGGACCTGAAGGCAGCATCTCTAGTTTTAAGCAGGAGGCGAACCTCCCTGTTCATCCATGGCTTCTGATTGGGGAAGATTTTTATTGTTTTGAGAGTTGTCCACACAGCCGTTGATATGTTCCAGGATAGAGTTGGTGTAGATGTCAATGTCTGTGTAAGAATCAACAGAAGCCTTTTCTGCAAATACACTCCAATCCAGTTGAAATTTCGACGATTATCAGTTGTCACAGTCCTTTGTTGTCCTGGCCACTACTAAAGTAAAGTGAACACATCCCAGAATGCTGTCATGTTTGATAACCATGTATTTATTGTTGCATAAAATTGTTTATCATACATAATAACCACATCAAACACATTTATTATACTGTTAAATCATTTATCTGCTTCATGCTTTAGCAGAACATGACTGGCACACTTTCACTCTGCAAGCTGTTCTCTCTGTCTCTCTCAGTCTCTCTCAGACTCTCTCTTGCTCTGTGTTTTCATACTGTATCTCCTCTTATCAAGTTTGATAGTTCCTGTTTGTCTTGGTTTTAGTAGCCCACTTACTGCATGATTATTCTGCATGATTAGGCTGCATGTTTAGGCTGCATGATTAGACTGAATGGGCTTTTATTTCAAGAAATGCAAGAGAAGTTTTGCTGCTCTTCTAACATTGAACAGCCTAAAATAATGACAAATAAAAATGAACAATGTACAGTAAGTTAGATTGTGCTGGTGTGTTTTAGTCTTACCTCTGTGTGTATGTGTCTCAGTGGAGTCATACAATGCCATTGCTAAGTTATATGTCAGTTTTTATCCATTTAGTCCCATGCACAGTTATCAAGTAACAACCGTTAGTGTAATCTGCTCCTGGACTCTGTGCTTCTGGTTTGGTTAGATCCATTTTTATCTCTCAGCACTCTTTTCTGGTCCTTACTGTTTTACTGTGATACTTAATTGGCAGTCCCCAGCGTCTCATGAGATAGACATCAAATACGTATGACACACCTGGATCCAGCCCCCTGATCACTGCAGTCGTGACTGCCCGACGTGGGTCAAGCTCCTGGAAGTACTTGCAGAGTATTTGCTCAGTGGCAGGGCGAGATTCGGGCCCCAGGCAGTAATCCGTGCTGTTGTGTTTGTTCTGGTCTGCAATGCGTCTGTGGTAGAGACAGTACAGGCTGCGCTGCTCCGTCCCCATCCAAGCCAAAGTGACTGAGCTGCAGCTGCGTAGCTTGTTAAAAGACTTCAGATGCAGAGTTGGTGGGAGCAGCGGTGGTGTGCGATGGTACGCTGACGACACTTGCAGTTTTAGACGGACCCTTGAAGTTTCCAGGTCTATTCTGGATGCAGGGATGCCCTCCAGGGCCTGCAGCCGAATAAGATACGAGGGGCCTCCCTCCAACCATATTTGCGCCAATTGGTTACCGACCTCTTTAGAAAAAAGAAGTCTTCCTCTGCTAAAAATGGAGACTTTAGCTTTGCATCTGGCATTGCAGCATTGCAGAGTGAGGAGACCATTCTGATGCCTCCCTCGAGGTCGGAAACGGAAGTGCCGCAGATCCTGCGAGCCTGTTCTCATCGCGACCCTCTGAACTCGCTCTTCCCTTAAGGGGCTCACAGCCTGCTGAGCCTCCTCATGAGTGTGTGCCAACGTTCCAGTGTATGCTACACTTGTGGCATTTATGCTGTCGATCAGAAAAACATCAAAGTAGTACTGTGTGTCTGGGAGCAAATCGGAGATAGTACACACACTCTCAGCTTCCCTACACACACAACCTTTAAAACTGTCTTTATATCTGTCTGATCTTGTCACAGCTGGGTAACCATAGTCTTCAAAAATGTCCCAGTGATGCCACCACCAGGACTTAAGAATTGGCAAAACCAAATGTTTTCCTTGCTTGTATTTTTTTTCTCTTTTACTGCCACCCTCGAGCGCTTTTCTGGTTTCCTCATGGGCAGCACACAGGCTCCTGTAGTTGTGATTGTGGTTGACTAATACACAATACTGGTAGGGGACGTGGTCGCTCTGCTGTGATGCTCTGGTTATGGATGGGCTTAGCGCCCAGCTCAGGGTGACACTGGTCATCCCCACCCCCAGCACACTCACTGCAGGGTCAGACGGCAGCTCTGGGAAAGCCCCCGAGGCTCCAGGTCCTGCATGGAGGTAAACAGTCACTTGTGTGTCCTGTTCTGTTGACCTGAGGCTCACTATGTACATGGAGGATGGCTCGTAGGCAGGGCCTGTATAGGTGTCCACAGCATTGCCTGTGTAAGTGTGAATCATTGCTTCTGCTCCAAGACCTTCCCACCACATTTCAGGTTTGCTCTTCCTGAGGCTCCCTGCTGATCAGAGGAACAAACAGGATTAATATTAGACACTAATGAAATAAAGAAATAAACCTTAGAATTTATTTAGAATCAGAGAGATAAATTTAAAGCAGCAGAAAAGGACTTTGGACTTCACAGACAAAATGATTTATATGCCCCTTCATAATATTGTTTTGACTGACATAGAAAGGGGCTTTTGTAGATGTTTAAAGAGACTCTCTCTCTCTTTCTCTTTCTCCTTGTCTCTCTCTCTTTCTGTTGGATTTTGCAATAGCTTATGTTATTGAGGTATCACACACACATGTATTATGTAAAAGTGTAATAAAATGTAAAAGAAGAATATTTTCAAATGAAAATATGTTCTGTTCTTTGATAATAACACACCCACACACACCCTCACTCACACACCCACTCACACACACCCACACACACCCTCACTCACACACCCACTCACACACACCCACACACACCCTCACTCACACCCACCCACTTACACACACCCACTCACACCCACACACACACACACACACTCACATTGAGGATTCCTGGGTGGTTTGTCCTCCAGAGTATGTGCACTCAGGCTCCAGTCTATAGTGACAGAACAGGGACTAACAGTAACTGTCAGAGTCTTCTTCTGTAGAGTGAAAAACAGCCTGAAAAACATTTGTAAATATTAGGACTTGTATTCCTCACAAAGGAAGAATTATAGAGGAATGGTTATGAATTGAACACCATCCATGGTCATCAGAAATCGTGTATAGTTCTAATCATACACATTCAGGTGAACAAAAGAGCCAGATGAGCTTTTCGTGTGTTATGATGGAAATGTTACAGTGGTCGTTCTACATAGTTACTTTGAAATAGTGTTGATCTAACAAAATGAACGGTCTGTACAGGCATATCTTGATGTTTTTACATGATGCATTTTATGTGGTACTGAATATTTAGAATATAAAAATTATTCTAAATATTATTATTATAAATTATGTTATATCTACAATGAAATCACATAGTTATAGTCTCAGCATTAGCAATGTTTGATCAATGTTTGGTATTTTAATTATCTGAAAATTAAATAGACTGAAAAGGAATTAAAAGCAGGGCTTTTTTGGCCTTTTTGGCCTTTTTAAATAAGAGCCAATTGATCAGTGCTGTTCAGATATGCATATTCAGTGTTTACTAATGGAAGCTTCCTGACGATCCAGAGTGGGTGACTTGAGATTCAGATGCCCCCAGCGTCTGCACCACTGACCCCAAAACATTGTGTTCCCATGGGCCCACCTTTGGGAGGGGCGATAGTAGGGACCCGGTGCAGTGTGGATGGAGTAGAGGCTGAAGGTGGGGGTCATGGCATTATGATCCTCGGTTACTGAAGCAGGCTCATAGGAACATGGACTGTGCCCTCCCTGGTTGGAACGGAGCTGGTGCACGAGGCTGAGAGATACTGACTAGTGAGAGATACTGACTAGTGAGAGATACTGACTAGTGAGAGATACTGACTAGTGAGAGATACTCACTAGTGACAGATACTGACTAGTGAGAGATACTGACTAGTGAGAGATACTCACTAGTGAGAGATACTGACTAGTGAGAGATACTGACTAGTGACAGATACTGACTAGTGAGAGATACTGACTAGTGAGAGATACTCACTAGTGAGAGATACTGACTAGGCTTTGAACTATTTTGTGTCTTAACCAGAATATCTCTTGTGCAATAACTTGAGAGAACTATTTAACCTTCTATAAACTTCTATTTTGTATGCTGAGATAGTTTATTGAGATTTAAATGGGACTATTTTGCACGTACAACTTATTTTTCAATTTGCTTATTTTCAATTTACTTAGTGTTTACTTAGTGTTTAAATCTATTTGTCAGTGGCATTCTGAGGAAGGGGTGTGGATGTGAAGGGGTGTAGTGTGAAACTCAGCAGTGGAGTGATTAACATTGTCCTTCACCTTGAGCGTACACATGAGGTTTGGTCATTTTACAATCAGCCATTACTGTCCCAACACCTGCTGTCTCTCTGCTCTAGGGATTTTCTCAGTCTGGTGGAGATTATACTGTTCTCCAATTTATCACCTAGCAATTTTTTACCTCACCAGGAAAGACATTAAGTACAGAAGAAAATGATCTCTTAATGGACGAATTACTGTCAGCCCAGACATCCTACCAAGCTGATGGGGATAAAGATCGTGCTTAATCTCAAAGGAATGTGCAATGACGTTCTCTCAGTTTCTCACCAGTTCAAATGCTTTTTAAAGCAAGAATGATGAACTGTGCTGGAATTTTGAAACATACAATTACTGAAAATGCTTAATGCCTGCAAATGTGTCATTCTTCGTTAGATGAATCAACACACAGTAGTGAGTTTACATCTGAGCTCAATGTGTTTTGGGTATTTATGTGCTTCCTCCAATGACCAAGGTCCACTTCACATACAGAATATCTCACTGGCCATGACTATGCAGTGGAGAATGGTTGTAATTTTGTTATCCGTGAGTATAATGACAATAAAAACTTTTATCTTATCTATCTAACGTTTCTTCTCCCAGCTCCCAGTGCTAGTCAGTAGTTCAGCCCCTGTGTGACTGCGTGTGCGTAACCAAGTACCTGCGAGTGCGCCCTTTGGCTAGATGAACAGGTGTGACCTTCCCCTCCTTCAGCCAAGCTGTAGGGAGTAGCGGCACTTCATTTTCAGGCGCCAGGGCGTACAGTGAATGAGGACTGGAGACGATGGCCGCTGCCAGGTAAAGGCACCAGAGATTCATCCTCACTCAGTAGTAGAATGGTGTAGTACGACAGCGCTCTGTGTACAGAGAGAGTGATGCAAGTGATGAGTTGCAGTATTAAAGAAAGACCAGCATGCTGATTTCATCAAAGGAATCTTTAGTCTCAATACTATGGTCGTCTTTACATTGAATGTGTTTTTCTTTAGTTGCGTAACTGTGCATGTTTTATTACACTGTGCTCTTTGTATTAATCTCTGCATCTTGACAGTACATCGCATATTTCCTTCTACCAGTTAGCGTTTTTAAATTATAATTGTGTATGTTCGTTTTTGCTATCATGTTCAATTTCGTGGCTTCTCATTCACAAAACCAAAACCCAAACACGTTTTCTTCAGATCGTTTGAAGCTTTAAATCCTGTAAGATGCCTTCTGTAATATTTTGTTTCACATCTCAGAATTAAGACCAGTGAGGGAGACAAATGAGCTAAGTAAAACTTTAAATACTATGCAATTGCAGGAACCCTAACACAAAAAGCTGGCTTCCTACACTATATTACAGTGCTTGTGGTGCAAGCAAAATCTCGTTTTTATCCAAGGCTATGTTTTGGAAACTGGAACAAAGTGTTTGTTCTTCCTGAAATACTCATGGCAATAAGTCCAAACCAGCAGATGGCACTACAGAGCAGAGAAACAGTCTTTCAAGACAATCTAACAGACCATCTGCTGAGAGGGCAGAAGGAGTGAAGTGGGGGTGGAATGAGAAAGAACAGAATACATAAGCTGGAGGAAAAGGATGAAAGGGGAGAGAAATATGTGCAGAGATGGAGACTGGAGACCAGACGCTTCCCAAATGATGATTCACTGAAAAGAAGAAATATTTGCTTTTTTCAGAAAGAATTATTCATACAAAAAAGCTGTCCAATGTCACTGTGGGATCTAAAGCCTTTGGCTTTGACAGGCTCAGCTAAAGCTGCCTGAGAAAGAGAAGCTCGGAGGCTGAAGCCGCTCTAAACATACAGGAGATTTGCTTTGAATATATGTGCTTCTATTTAAAACTGCACATTTCAAATGAGCTTCTGCAAACTGCAAGAAAAAAATAGTAAAATACGATTAAAGATGATCTGGCAGCTGGTTTCTTTATTTATGGATGACTGAATTTTAAAATGTTTTCTCAGATGTTGTTTTGAGTTATTTTTTATTAGAGCCAAGACTCCTAGAGATATTGAGGATTTCATGTTATTTGCTCTTCAAACTCTGCCCCTTGGATACTGTAGGTTTGTCTTGGTGAGGGCACTCAAGACATCCTACATGCTACTATTCAGCAAGCATGCTTCCAGCTGATGTACTACTACTGAAGAGTGCAACATTATGGAGATGGGGAGGGAGTATGCATGTGAAAACAGGTTCAAATGTGGGAGATTTGCCTAGTGTCAGTCTTGAAATTGTCCATTAACCCCTTCTATAGTTTAGCCACATCTTTTGGTCTTGGTCTTTAATCAGAATCTATTGGGAAGGTGTTGGTTCAGTCCCAAACAAGATCATAAGAATTAAGGTGTAAAGGGCATTAAAAAACCAAGCCCCATATTAGGATGAGGAAGATGGAAAGTTACTGAGTGGAAATAATACATTTGATTGATTAAATCAATATTTGATTGATATTGAAACACTTATGGGTTAATCTGATTTAAACTGCAATATGAAAAGTCCACTTTGTACATGTATGTATTGACATATATGACAATATTGACGTATATGACACAGCCAATGCTTTTGTGCACATAGGTTTTAGAAATTTGACTGACTAACTGGACAACATGTTACATTTTCAGCTTTCAGATTAAAATGGATATTTCTACAACAGAAAATAAGCATAATATTTGAATGGTTTGGTACAAGGACCTAATGGCACAGAATGGCAGTTATGTACAGCAGCCCCATGAGGCTGAAGTATGCAAATGAAGTAATCAACATTAGATTGAGGGTTTGCCATGTAGAAACAGTAACACGGAAACAAACCCCAGGGGCCTAACAAGAAAAACAGTCACTTTAGTGGTGCTCTTGGGGCCGTAAAGCTGGCTCCTAGCATCCTAGTGCTAACATCCCCACCAGGTGTTCTTAATGCCCCAGATGTTGCCCTCTCATTGCTCCTCTTGTCACCATCTTCTGAAGGTCCTGCATATATAATCCGTTTCCTCTAGATCCACTTTTCTAGCTCCTGACTGGTTCATTAACAACCCAAGATAATATCTTTCTACCTGCACAGATATCTCCTTCTACACCCCATATAGAACTTTATCTTGAGGTTGTTGAGACCCTTATATCCATGCCTTCTTCCTCCAGGCCGTGGAGCAGGCTAGTTTATATATTAATATTAGAGAGCTGATATTATTATTAGGGAGTTTGTTTTTATTAGAGAGCTAATATTATTATTAGATAGTTGCCAGGAGTGGATAAAGCATTTCAAGGGTAAATTAAATTTCTTTATCTATAATTTTTTTTATTGGTTGATACTGGTTAATACATGGAAATTATTTTACTGAATTGTGAAAAAAATGTTTTGGTGCATTATGTTTTAGTGCATTATGTGTTTCCTCTGCATTTTCCTTTTCACTCAGTTTCAGGTTAATATTACTACAGTACAACAAGGAATAAAAAAAATTATGTTTGTACATTTTGTGTTCATCATGTAAAGAGGCATTACTCACTGAAGTAGAAGGTCTTCACGGCAAAGTTTTGAATTGATCTCATTGTTTTTTTGTAGTGTATTTGTAAGGTTTCATTTAAATATAAAATTACATTTTACTCGCGCATATGCTTAGGTTTATTTTTTTAGTCGTTTTTGTTTAGTGTTGTTTGTTATTTGTTTAGTGTTAATTGTTTAGTGTTATTTTTAATAGAAACAAAGGTGCAGACTGCCTGTGATGTGGAGTCATGGATAAATCATACATATGTTTCTTCAGTAATTACAGTATAATTTTAAGAGCACTGCATAAATACACCAGTGTCTGGCTTCATGCCCTCATCTGACAAGCTCTCTCTTCATGAGTCATGAAGTCATGAAGTCTCATGTCATTCTATCATATTTTTCCTGTCAGTTTGTGTGTTACAGGCTGTTCTGCTTGTGTGATTCTAACTCTGCCTGGTGTTCTCCTCTATTTTACTCTCACATTGTTTCATTTGTTTCCTGAGTCACTTCATCATATAGACTCTTGTTCCTGGCCATTCTAGTTTTGTCTGTCTCATTTTCTCTCTCTCTCTCTCTCTCTCTCTCTCTCTCTCTCTCTCTCTCTCTCTCTCTCTCTCTCTGTGTGTGAATCTCTTCTCCCCTCTTAGTCTCCTCTGTCTTGTACAGCCTTTTTCTCTACCCAACACTACAGAGCTCATGTAGAAGGCTTATAGATGGAATTGGTAGCTGTGGTGTCATGTGATACAGCCACAGTGCAGGGGTCCTGACTGATCCCCAGAGAGCTGGAGATGAAACAGAGAAAAGGGGGAGGAAAACAAGAAAGAGAATGGATGAAAGACGAAATGTTATAGCATGGAAACTGAGAGGCCCGTAAGAATATGGAACCCAGTTCTTCTTTAGAGAAATAAAAAAGAAAAGCAAAGTGAAATGAGGGAGCATTGCAGGGTTTGCTGATACTGTGTGTGTTGTGTTATGTGTGATGTGTTATGTGTTGTGGGTTATGTGTTGTGTTCTGTTTGTTATGTGTTGTATTGTGTCTTGACTTAATATCACATATTCAAATATTACAAAAATACATGTGCAATGTCTTACATTGGATGTTTTGGACATGGCTGACTGAATGAATAGATTTTAAGGCATTTTAGCTAATGGTTTATGCTTAAATTTGCTTCTAAGACAAATGTAAATAGTTAATGTTAGTGTATATATGTTTTTCCCAAAACAGTGTATACATAATTAAAACAATAATAATAATGAAATTTTAATTTTAAAATTAATAAATTTTGCCCCCCAGCCATCAAGTGTTCAACATACATGAGAAGGTGTTCAGGGCATCACGGGATCTCAGCATAAATGAGAATGTGTTCAGGGCATCACAGGTTCTCAGCATACATGAGAATGTGTTCAGGGCATCACAGGTGCTCAGCATACATGAGAATGTGTTCAGGGCATCACAGGTGCTCAGCATACATGAGAATGTGTTCATCAGGTGCTCAGCATACATGAGAATGCATCACAGGTGCTCAGCATACATGAGAATGTGTTCAGGGCATCACAGGTGCATGCAAGGGCATCACAGGTGCATGAAGCTGGTTAAGAACACCAAGAACACCCAGAGCATCATCACAAACTGTCCAGGAATTAACAGGTCTGAAGAACTTTGCAATCTACAGCCATCTATTAAACCATCTATTAACTATTGCGGTTTAACAGCATAGTCATGCGTTATTTCTTTGACACCTTCACTGCTTTTCTAAAATGTAGAAACATATATATATATATATATATATATATATATGTGTGTGTGTGTGTCCAAACTGCTCTGACTGCTAGTATATATGTATATATATTGTCATCTTGTGTTCTTTGGTATTTTAGCATTGTCCCTTGGAGCACACCTTATGAAGTTTTTAAAACCTCTGTGTGTCCATAGGTGTCTGCATGTGCTTATGTGTTAAGTGTGTATGTACAACATAGCCCGTTTTTAGGATTTTTAAACTAAGACAATTGCAATAAAATAAGAGCGCTTGCATAACAGCAACAGCTAACAGTGTCAATACTTGCCAATGATACTGCTCTGATAGTACAAACACGTGTGTGCACCACACACACACACACAACACACACACACCCTTACCTCAGAGAGCACCTTGAGTCCTTTCAGAAAACCATAAGCGATGAGAATGAAAGTAGATGGCGTGGAGGATATCTCTGTGTCTCTGCTTTGAATCATATGTGAACTCTTCTCTCTCCCCTCCCCTTCACTTGTCCTGATGACGAAAAGAGCTCCTCTCTCTCTCTTTCTCCTCGCTCTGTCTCCCCTCTCTGTCTCTCACTTCTCCTCTCTCTCTCCTTCCCTCCTTTCTTCTAATTCTTTCTTTGTTTCTATGTATACTCATCTACTCATTCTTCAGTAGTGAAAACAGTGATGTAGAGAGATGGTAATGACTCTGTGACCTAGAGCTCTTTGTGTGTGGACATAAGGAGGGTTTCCTTACTAGTAGGGTGTCAGATTGTCTGGTTGCAAGAAAGGAGGGGGTGGTTAGGAAAGGTTTCTGGGATTTGGTAGGAAGAGTAGTCAGGTGTGCATGTGTATCTGAGTGCAAGAGTGTTTCCTTGATCATTTATTAGTGATAATTCCCAAAGTATCGCTATTCTAATGTAATCTTGTAATAATGCTCAAATAAATATATCATGTTGTATATTAGGATTAATAGTAAATAATATAGTATTACTAGTAGTATTCAAATATAATATTTAAATAAGACAGTAATACAATATATTATATATAGCAGTCAACTGGTACAAAAACCCTCAGGTGGACATATATACTGTATCTCATATAAATATTATATATATATATATATATATATATATATATATATATATATATATATATATAAACGACCCCCAGTAAGTAAGTAAGTAAATGTTAATTAAGGCAAGCTACAAAGTGCTTTACAATAAATGTCTCAGCTTGGTGATATTATGTAAATGGGAAAAGCAGCCTTGATGCCTCAGTCTTATCGGAATTTAGAAGAAGAAAATTTGACACCATCCAGTTTTTTATTTCCTGGACACGGTTCTCAATTTTGGCAGTAGTATTGACATAATCCAGATTGGAGGATATATACAACTGATTATCATCTGCATAGCAATGGAAGCTAATGCCTACGAATGACTATGCCCAGCGGTAGGATATACAATGAGAATAATATGGGGCCCAATACAGATCCTTGAGGGACACCATATTTTACCTTTGTACTTTCTGAACCTTCATTAATTACAAGTACAAATTTGTAACAATCTGTCTGGTAGGTAGGATTTGAACCAGGAGAGTGCTTTACCTCTTATGCCAATGTGTGTCTCCTGCCTATCCAGTTGAATGTTGTGATCAGTGGTGTCAAAAGCAGCACTAAGGTCTATCAGTATAAGAAAATAAAGAGAATTTTCATTCAGTAAAACTGTGATTGTGTCACGGTGAGGGAGCCGGTTGTCCACCAGAGGGCGCGTGCCCAGCCAGGGAGAACCCGGCAGGATCACACACTACGCACCGCCACACCCTCCACAGCCACGTCACTCCCCAGATCACAATCACCATCATACTGATCACCTGGTCCTGCTTATCACTGCCTTTCTTAAGCCCACAGGTTGTGTCATTCAGTGCTGCACATTCCTTGCGCCGACGTCCCATGAACACTTCCTACCTGTTCCTTTGTCGCTGTTGCCCTGAACGACACTCCAGCACCTCTTTGAATACTTACCTTATTTTCTGTTCTCGTTTTGCCCTTGAGCCTGAGTCTTTTTGTTACCAGTTTTACTCATGGAAAATAAAGACTTTAATCAAGCGCCGTTGCCTTCTGCTGCTGTCCACCCACCGTTACAGATTGATTTCTCCCAAATCTCCTTTTATTGTGAAAGTGTTTGTGTATTGATCATACATACCCTTACATACACACTTACATCATATGTCAATACAATCATGAATTTAATGAAAAGACTGCTGACGAAAAGCGTGAGCACTCCATTGAGGACAAAAGGTTCCTTGAAATAGCAAACAACTCTGCGTCACTCATAGATGGGCATTATTCACTAGATTTACCCTTCAAGGATGATAATGTCAAGCTTCCCAATAATCGTCCCATTGTCTTACAGCGTCTCCAAAGCCTTAAAAGGAAACAGAAGAAAATTGAAATATTCCGTGATGAGTATACCACCTTCCTAAACGACGTCATAGCTCAAGGATATGCTGAAGTGGTCCCACAGGAAGAGCTGGAATGAAAGGAAGGACGAACTTGGTATATACCACATCATGGAGTATACCACCCAAAGAAAAACACACTCAGGGTGTTGTTTGACTGTGGTGCGGTGTACCAGGGTTGGTCCCTGAATTCAGAACTTTTACAAGGCCCCGATCTGACCAACTCTCTAATTGGTGTTCTGCTCAGATTCAGACAAGATCCCATTGCTCTAATGGCAGACATTAAATCTATGTTCCATCAAGTTAGGGTAACCAAGTCAGACACAGACTTTCTTCGGTTCTTGTGGTGGAGAGATGGGAACATTGAACAAGACCCAGTGGACCATCGCATGCTGGTACACTTGTTTGGGGCTACTTCCTCCCCAAGCTGTGCCAGCTTTGCCCTACGAAGAACAGCAGAGGAGAATCTCCACATGAGACCACAAGTGACAAACACAATAATGCATAATTTTTATGTTGACGACTGCTTGACTTCTCTGCCCACAGTACAGGATGCCGTGCAATTAGCAACAGATCTGGTGAAACTATGCAGCAAAGGTGGATTCCAGCTTACAAAATGGGTGAGCAACAACAGAGCTGTGCTGTCAAGCATAAAACCAAAGGAAAGAGGGAAAGAAATCAGATCCTTGGATCTCGACAAGAACCAGGTACCAATGAACCGAGCGCTTGGACTACAATGGAGTGTAGAAGATGATCACTTCAGATTTAACATTGTAGTTCCTCAGAAGCCACACACACGGAGAGGAATTCTGTCAATGATTGGAGCAGGTTGATGAGAGCTGTTGCCTGGTACCAGAAATTTGGAGATAGCCTGCTGGCACTAGCTGCAAAAAGAAGACAGTTGTCCACTGCTGTAATCACCCGTTCTAGCCAACTCAAATCAAAACTAAGTGGTCAACGCATATCCCTAGATGACTTGGAAAGGGCTGAGAGAGCAGTGTTATCAATCACTCAAAAACAAGCATTCACAGTTGAATGGGAAAAGTTGACCACAGGGCCCCCTTGTGTTCCAAAACGGAACAAAATTTATAGCCAGACCCTACCTCCCCGAGATCTTCATGGCCTCTTGCAAGAATCCTCGAGACAAAGCCTGATTCAGAGGGACTGGTCCGGTCAGTAAAACTTAAAACAAAAACTGGCATTATAGAAAGGCCAATTACTAAACTGTGCATGCTCTTGGAAAACGGGACCTAGTGAACAAATTGTAATGTATTTTCTTTTTTATTATTATTATTCTATTTATTGACTCCTTATAAGAATTGATGTTTTATGTTAAGCCTAAAACATTTAGGGGCTGGATTTATAGGAGCCAAAATGTACATTTCAGTTATTCTGATCTCTCCTTTTTTTTGTGTTGTGCAAGCCACTTCCTGTCTCCCTCTTGTGGCCAAAGGGGCCACTCCTCTATCCTTTATCTACAGGTGTTGTCACCTGAGAAGGTGTGGCCGGAGCAGGAAGTGATGGTCTTTGACCAAACTACCAAGACAAACTACCAAGACAAACTACCAAGACAAAGAACCAAGCCATACTACCAAGCTAAACAGAATCCTTAGTTTATTTTAGTAATCCTGCTTTATATGGACTTTATTTAACTTCTGAGTTTTATATCATCATTTATTTATATTACAGTTTTTCTCCATTGGTTTGGCTCATTTCTTGAAACTGAGATGACATTCCCATAACTATAAGGTAAATTGGCCAAACAGACTTACAGTTCTTCGCAACACTTCAGATAACCAGCAAAATGTCATATGTCTCCCAAAACGTTAATTCTTGCTTCAAAATGAATGGACGGTGCAGCACAACTACATGGATCCTCATCACATGCTCATATCGCTCCAAAAACAGTTTACCCATGTGTCAAAACTAATGTCCTTTCTCACACAAATCATCAGTGCCCCAAATACATTGTCCCTTTGGCATTGTGTAAGTACTGCAAGTCAAAATGCTTAGATGTTTTGTCTTCATGGCAGAGGTCTAGCTAAAGGAATACAATTTTCACACCACACACACTGCACTCATTCTGCTGAGGAAATTGTAACTATTTTTATTCACAAGTACATGTTTACACATTACTGTAGGTAGGAAAGAAAAATAGGAAAATGTATCAAATATACTATGAATACAAAATACAAAAACCTGCAAAAACAAAACAAAGTACATTACAGTATGTAAAAGAAAAACAGTCAAGCATCACAAATGCAGTACAGTAACATTCTGACTACTCTGTGTCACTCCCCTCTCACTCTGGGTCACCCCCTCTCTCTCCTGGTCACCCTCTCTCACCCAGCTCACCCGCCATCCATCCGCTGCAGTCTGTTTGGCCATAAATTCTCATCAACATCGCATCTGATGCGTTCTTTAGCAATGCACCGTGGGAAGAAGCGTCGTGAATGCTTGATGCCATCCTCTACACATGTTATATCATGACAGGCAGCATCCATCCCATTGAGGAGGGACCTCAGGTTCTGAGCATGATGGTCATACACTTTCCACCTCCAAGCGGAGATAAAATCCTCAATAGGGTTAAGGAATGGAGAATATGGAGGTAGTGGGACATTATGCATCCTTGGATGCGTGTCGAACCATGCCCTGATGTGTGGGCCATGGTGAAAGCTGACATTGTCCCACACAACGACACATTGGGGTAAATCCAGATACAAGCAGTCCAGGAAACGGAGGAGTTTATCAGTGTGTATGGGCCCAAGCTTTCCATGTATGTGGCCACACCATGCTGTATATATACAGCAATGCCAGCATTCAAAATCATAGACAACACCTGTCAGGTAACTCAACAAACCAATGGTTTGGTCACCTATAATGTGGGACACACCTCCTCGTCAAAACCTGCTTTCACCTGTTACCTACTCACCTGATTGTCATGAATTTATGAAATGTTCCAAAATATGTGTACAGTGTTGTATTACAATTTCTTAACTAATTTTGACAATTGAGCAGACTATTCTGCAGATGATGACTT
The DNA here is from genome assembly GCA_020368025.1 of Brachyhypopomus occidentalis. Classification (NCBI taxonomy): domain Eukaryota; kingdom Metazoa; phylum Chordata; class Actinopteri; order Gymnotiformes; family Hypopomidae; genus Brachyhypopomus; species Brachyhypopomus occidentalis. The sequence goes on along the minus strand of JAGXOD010000035.1, from coordinate 6,225,709 downwards.
ATACGATGAAATTGTGCTGACATGTTTTGGAGAAAATAACCATTACACTGAGAACCAACCAATTGGGATAGATTAACAAGATGCATTCTTTTGGAAAATTTACTAAATGTAGGATGATTGTGTTAAGTGTAGGCTACTTGTACATAACCATTTGCAAAGATGTACTAAGTGCTTGAGACATGTACAAAGCATTTGAAATGTGATGAAAGCAATGAGAAATGCCATTCTGTTGTGAGGAACCGCAAGTTAGTTTGGGGATTTGTCCATGTTATTTTGAGAATGTCATCTCAGTTCCTACACAGGAAGAGGAGAGTCCACCTGCCCCCACCCTGTGTGGTGTGGAGGCTGCAGGTAGAGGAGAGTCCACCTGCCCCCACCCTGTGTGGTGTGGAGGCTGCAGGTAGAGGAGAGTCCACCTGCCCCCACCCTGTGTGGTGTGGAGGCTGCAGGTAGAGGAGAGTCCACCTGCCCCCACCCTGTGTGGTGCAGGTAGAGGAGAGTCCACCTGCCCCCAGTGTGGTGTGGAGGCTGCAGGTAGAGGAGAGTCGACCTGCCCCCACCCTGGGTGGTGTGGAGGCTGCAGGTAGAGCCCCCACCCTGTGTGGTGTGGAGGCTGCAGTGCCTCTGACTGGAAGAATGAGAGTTGTGAGGACAGCAGAGAAAATCATCGGGTCTTCTCTTTTGCCCATTCAGGACCTAGTGCGCTGCATATAACATCATCAGTGACCACTCACGTCATTACATCATATCCCCTCACATCATATCCCCTCACATCATATTACCTCACATCATATCCCCTCACATCTTATCCCCTCACATCATATCCCCTCACATCATATCCCCTCACATCTTATCCCCTCACATCATATCCCCTCACATCATATCCCCTCACATCATATTACCTCACATCATATCCCCTCACATCTTATCCCCTCACATCATATCCCCTCACATCTTATCCCCTCACATCATATCCCCTCACATCATATCCCCTCACATCATATCCCCTCACATCTTATCCCCTCACATCATATTACCTCACATCTTATCCCCTCACATCATATCCCCTCACATCATATCCCCTCACATCTTATCCCCTCACATCATATCCCCTCACATCATATCCCCTCACATCATATTACCTCACATCATATCCCCTCACATCTTATCCCCTCACATCATATCCCCTCACATCTTATCCCCTCACATCATATCCCCTCACATCTTATCCCCTCACATCATATATATATATATATATATATATATATATATATATATATATATATATATAGGTGTACATTTATGTATCTATACCATATACCTATAACATTCCTGCTGTTACATTTCTATATTTCTATATTTAATATTCCTGCTGCTACACTTCTATATTTCTATACATTTATCAATTATCTAACACATTCCTGTGCTGCTATAAATTTACTGATATATTTTTAAATCTAAATTCTGTGATTCTATGTAACTTTTCGCTGTATATTCTGTATATGCCAGCCAAAATGCAATAAAATTTCACTGTGTACATTTGTGTATATAATGAATGACAGTAAAGGTTGTCTACGTCTACGTCTAATAGTGCTCTCCCTGGTAACTATGGTGGTATCCAGCCCACTGACATGGCTACTGTGTGTTCAGAGCCACTCGCTCCATATGGGCCTCTCACACTATAGCAACAGCACATGCTGAGTTAATCCCCCTTTACTGCCCCTGTACTGCCCCCGCACACTCAATCACTCCCTACACCGTAAAATCCACATTGGCCACAGTGACTGAGTCTCTATGCAGCCCTGCTGCTGCTGTGACTGTGAACACTGTGCCACTGCTCCATATGGCTTTTACCTGCTATGCCACTGGGCATCTCCCAACACAACAGTTCTGTCCTGGTCTCCATGGTGATTAAGGTCATAACCTGCCCCATCGGCTCCATCTGGATCTACCAGACACGACAATGACTCAACAATCCACTCAGTCCAGTTCTCCCTCCACCTTTATGATGCATTATAATGTATGTATATGTAGTATAATGTATGCATATGTTATAATGTATGCATATGTGTTATAATGTATAATGTATGTATATGTTATAATATATAACGTATTTTCCCATGTAGCCTGTATTCTCACTCAGTCTTTCAGCTTCTCCAGATAATTCCTTCACATCCAGGATCACATCCTCTCAAACCAAATTCCCCTAGCAAGGATGTGGCGGCTTAGTTACAAATCCACTGACAGCCTCCCACATTCTCTCACCTCTACCAAATCTGGGTATTTCAGCTTCTTTAAAACCTTCATCCATTACATCCTCAAATTCAGTCTATAAAATAAACTGCCCATTTACCCTCGGAATACAACACCATGTGTAAATAAATAATAACTACACTGTCTCGCTGTTTGTGACCTACACCCACTACACACATACAGGTGCATCTCAATAAATTAGATTATCATCAAAAAGTTAATTTATTTCAGTAATTCAATACAAAACGTGAAACACATATATAGATTCATGACAAACAGAGTGTTCTTGTCACGGACGAGCCTAGGAGAAAGATGCCGGGCTACGTAAGGAACAGAAAGGCCAAGGTGGGCAGAAGGAAGGGGAGGCATCAATGCACCCCCCTGCCCAGACAGTCCCGTGTAGCCAGGGGTAGGACCTCCACGAGCGAGGAGGAGGTCCGGGGTGCCTACCTCTGTAGTGACTCGGAGGAGGCAGCAGCAGAGGTACTTCACGACTACCTGACCCGGTGTGGGCGCCAGGCCAAGGACCAAGCGATGGTACGGTTCTACCGCGAGCTAGCGGACCTGACCATGGCTGAGAAGCTGGGCCACCGGGCGGTGAACGTCCCCCCCCCCGAAAGAGGATACAGGCGACTTGGTGAACGGAGCAGTGCTCTGGATGGCCACCGGTGAGGTGGAACAAGCTCCCCCGGAGTACGAGTTTGGGGAGGAAGACTCTGAAGAGGAGGAAGGGGCTCCCCCCTCTGAGTGCTCTCAGAGCACGGAGCGTTATGTGGGGGAGTACGACGGCCCCTCTACCACCGAGTACGAGGCGGAGTCGGAGTCCACGCACGACGAGGTAGACTCCGAGGAAGAGGAGAGGAGTTCCCTCTCTGAGTGCTCTCAGAGCACGGAGCGTTATGTGGGGGAGTACGACGGCCCCTCCTCCGCCGAGTACGAGACGGAGTCGGAGTACACGCACGGCGAGGTAGACTCCGAGGAAGAGGAGAAGAGTTCCCCCTCTGAGTGCTCTCAGAGCACGGAGTGCTACGTGGAGGAGTACGACGGCCCCTCCGCCGCCGAGTACGAGGCGGAGTCGGAGTACACGCACGACGAGGTAGACTCCGAGGAAGAGGAAAGGGGTCCCCCCTCTGAGTATTCCCTAAACGCGGAGCATTACGGGAAGGACTACGACGGACCCTCTCCCTCCGAGTTCGAGACGGAGTCCGAGAGCTAGGAGGGGGAGGACTACGGTCCCCCCTCCTTAGCCTATACGGACTACAGAGTGTCCGGAGAGTAGGGAGTGCCTCTGCCGCTGTCAGATGGCGAGGAGATGGACTGCCGGGAATACAGTGAAACGAGAGATGCCAGCATGCGAAGCGCCTGCTCCTCGAGAGGGGAGCGTAGGGGCGGAGCCTAGAAGTGTTCCCCCCTCTCAGAGAGCGTGGGTAGAGCAGGAAGCCCCTTGGCATAAGCCAGACAAGGGCCAGCGAGCTCCGGCAGTGTTTGGGAGAAAGAAGGGCCAGCGGTCTCCGGCAGTGATCAGGAAAAAGGTGGATCGTGCCACCCAGTGCCAGGAGCCGGCGCAGGCGCCTGCGTCCCCTGCGGCGGGGAGAAGACCCCCGGGTGCCGCGATAGGGGGGGGAGGTAGACCTGCGAACCCAGGCAGGCCTCCAGCATTCACGGGGAGGCAGGCAGGAAAACCTGGTCCCGTATTCTCTCCGTTTCCTTCCTTATTTCCGCAACTCCCTCCTCCTGTAGTACCGCAGCTCCCTATCCCAGTGTTAGTGTCGATCCCAGTGTTTCTCCCGAATCCCCTGCTTCCTTTTGTGCCCATGTTAGTCAATGTGCCTGTATGTGTTTTTGTCTTTGTGCCATTGCCGTGTTTGTCTAACTTGTTTTCCCCTGTCTTCCCAGGGAGGGTGGTCTGAGGCGCGTGGCTGTGCTGCTCCCCTGGGGGGGGGACGTCTCTCGGAGGCAGAAGTTTCCCGACGACCACAGGACCGCCCATAGGTGTGGGACCGCGGCGTCACGGCTACGCTGGGCCTCCGGGGCGGAGTTGCCCCTTGGGGGAGGGCTATGTCACGGTCAGCCCCGGACTCCTCCCTGTGGGCGTGTGTTCCTGGTGTCGATGTCCTTATGTGTATTTCCGTGGGTGTGTGTGAATGTGAGTGTGTTCATTCGTCGCACCTGTAGCTTGTCTCGTCCTCACAAGGGGTTAGTGTGGTACGTCTATTTAATGTGTGCTTGCGCAGTGTCCCGTGCTCGTCGTTGTTTGAGTCACAGTGTATGTGTGTCGGTTAGTGTTTGTCTTGCGCGATTGCGCTTTATGTTAAAAAGAATAAAATATACGTTTATCTGTCAACGCCTGTGATCTCCGGCTTCTTTCTGAAAACGCCTCGCTCAGCGTGACAGTTCTATTTCAAGTGTTTATTTCTGTTAATGTTGAGGATTATGGCTTACAGCCAATGAAAACGCAAAAGTCATTATCTCAGAAAATTTTTATATTATATAAGATAATATTATAAAAATGTTGGCATAGGGATGCATGAAGTGCCCTAAAATGTCCTGGTAGACAGCTGTGCTGACGTTGGTCTTGATATAACACAGTGGACCTACAGCAGCAGTTGTAGGTCCAAGGTGTGGTTTTCAAATGAAAGTAAATTTGGCCTGGAAATCAAGGTCCAAGAGTCTGGAGGAGGAGTGGAGAGGCACATAATTCAAGATGCTTGAGGTCTCCACAATCAGTGATGGTTTGGGGAGCCCTGTCATCTGCTGGTGAAGGTCCACTGTGTTATATCAAGACGTGACGATGGGCTCCTACAGCGTTATTCCAGATGTGACGATGGGCTCCTCCAGCGTTATTCCAGACGTGACGATGGGCTCCTTCAGCGTTATTCCAGACGTGACGATGGGCTCCGACAGCGTTATTCCAGATGTCACGATGGGCTCCTCCAGCGTTATTCCAGACGTGACGATGGGCTCCTCCAGCGTTATTCCAGACGTGACGATGGGCTCCTTCAGCGTTATTCCAGACGTGACGATGGGCTCCGACAGCGTTATTCCAGATGTCACGATGGGCTCCTCCAGCGTTATTCCAGACGTGACGATGGGCTCCTTCAGCGTTATTCCAGACGTGACGATGGGCTCCTACAGCGTTATTCCAGACGTGACGATGGGCTTCTCCAGTGTTATTCCAGATGTGACGATGGGCTCCTACAGCGTTATTCCAGATGTGACGATGGGCTCCTACAGCGTTATTCCAGATGTGACGATGGGCTTCTCCAGTGTTATTCCAGATGTGACGATGGATTCCTGCAGTGTTATTCCAGATGTAACGATGGGCTCCTACAGCGTTATTCCAGACGTGACGATGGGCTCCTACAGCGTTATTCCAGACGTGACGATGGATTCCTGCAGTGTTATTCCAGACGTGACGATGGACTCCTGCAGTGTTATTCCAGACTCCCAGATGGGCTCCTCCAGCGTTATTCCAGGCCTGGTCATTTCTGTTGATCATGCAGCATTTCTGTTCTCTTGTGGACTACAATTAATTCACAAGCACTGCTGGATTCACACACATACACACACACACACTCACACAAACTCCTTGTGATATTTATACATGCAATCATATAATCTTCTATGAAGAACTGATGTTGTGTGAAGAACTGATGTCAAATGTCATTTGATCATTATATTGAAGCAAATCTTGGCAGCAAAGCTTAGCATCACAAAATGTTTATTATGTGCCATTATAATAATTATTACAAGTTACATTAGTTACATGCCAAAGGAAACGAATGAAGATGTGGCTCAGTTCCTCTGTGCCTGCTCTGTTCCTCTATCAACAGACTTTTGTTTTCCTGTCTATATGATATAAACTGATATAAGATGTGATGTGACACCATCCATGCTGTATAAGCACTGACAGTAACAGTCACCCCTCACAAACACCAGAGATATGGAAGAGGATGATGAGTTAGAGGAGGAGCATGTGTGACGTGTGCACAACGCAAATAAAAATCATCTGTTAATGAGTGTGTTTGTGTGTGTGTGTGTGTGGGGGGGGGTGTAGGTGTGCGTGTGTGCGTGTGCATGGTTGTGGGGTTTGCAGGTTAATTTGAAATCCCATCCTTGACCTGTTTAATTTAATTTGTAGTTTTACAGTGAAACCACTATGAAAAAAGACCAACACAAACATATGACGTATTTAAGGATGAAAGAGAGAAGACCAACACAAACATATGACGTATTTAAGGATGAAAGAGAGAAGACCAACACAAATATATGACGTATTTAAGGATGAAAGAGAGAAGACCAACACAAATATATGACGTATTTAAGGATGAAAGAGAGAAGACCAACACAAATATATGACGTATTTAAGGATGAAAGAGAGAAGACCAACACAAACATATGACGTATTTGAGGATGAAATAGAGAAGTCTACAGAGAATATCTTGAGAAATCTAAAGCCTGCAGTTTGAGGTATCACAGCTTTTCATATGATTTCCATACTTTTTCATACATTCACTGATTTTCCCCATTTATTCATCATTTATTGTTTTATCTCTACCCAGCTCCACCCATCTCTCTATTAATCACCATCCCTCTATTAATCATACCCCTCTATTAATCACATCCCTCTATTAATCACGATCCCTCTATTAATCACCATCCCTCTATTAATCATATCCCTCTATTAATCACATCCCTCCATTAATCACCATCCCTCTATTAATCACCATCCCTCTATTAATCACATCCCTCTATTATTCACCATCCCTCTATTAATCATATCCCTCTATTAATCACATCCCTCTATTAATCACCATCCCTCTATTCATCACATCCCTCTATTAATCACCATCCCTCTATTAATCACATCCCTCCATTAATCACATCCCTCTATTAATCACATCCCTCTATTAATCATATCCCTCTATTAATCACTATCCCTATATAGAGATGCATATTCTGACTGAACACATAGTACTTTTGTAAGTCGCTCTGGATAAGAGCGTCTGCTAAATGCCGTAAATGTAAAATGTAAATGTAAATCCCTCTATTAATCACATCCCTCCATTAATCACCATCCCTCTATTAATCACATCCCTCTATTATTCACATCCTTCTATTAATCACATCCTTCTATTCATCACATCCCTCTATTAATCATCATCCCTCCATTAATCACCATCTCTCTATTAATTACAGTAACCAAAAAAGCTGGAAAAAAGCATGAACAGTTCACTATATATACACATACATATACATATACAGTATATGCATACACTGTACATACATACATAAACATATACATACATATACATATATATGTATCATCATGGTGCCTTTGCCTTTATGGTGCATTTATATTTCTTGATATCAAAGTGCGTGTTAAAGGTTAGCAGAGTAAATGAAGTAATATTTAATGTATTTTACAGATTATGACTTCCATTCTAATCCTTCACTTTCTGGATCGTTAGCAGAGAAGCTGGAGCTGCCATAGTGGTCAACGGCAGATCTTAGAGGAGCCCATCTTCACAGCTGCACAGAAGACATGAGCTTCAGGAATGGACATATAGAGAGTAACGATGAAAGAAGTAGACACAACAATATGGAAACATGATTGTCACTTACACATGAAATTCTGGAACCATTTCTCAGAGCGATTCACCAAGCAGGAAGTCCACTCCCTCAGAGTAACCTTGTTATTCCTGTTCCTGTCACATGACCTACACACAAAAATCATGAATCATCCATAGAATGCATCTAAAGACTGCAGTGTAAATGCGATTCCTATGCCCAGTTTGTTTCTTGTGATTTGTAGTTAGAGTCCCTGTTCGCCCTTTGTTTGCCCTTGTTCGCTCTGTTCGTAAGTGTTCATGGTTCCCTGCTCATTTTACTCTCGATCTCTCACTCCTTGTTTTCTCTCACGTGTTTTTCCCTAGTTCATGTTATCCCAAGTTTGTGCTGCATTAACTGTATTCTAGCTTCCTAGTTCTGTGTTTTCGTTTCGCGTTTCTGAGTATTCTTACGATTCCCTGTTGTCCTTGTTTTCCCCATTGTAGTGTCAGGTTCCATCTTTTTCATTTGCATTTGTTCCCGCGTTGTTCCCTGTTAAGTTTAATGTCCTGACTCATGCGTTTGTTCCCGCGTTGTTCCCTGTTATGTTTGTGCAGCGGCCATTTTGAGCCGATTTCTAAACAATTTGTACTAATACACTTTAACACTAGTTATCTCAAGGTGTACATATCGCAAAATGATAATTCAGGATTCAAACTGAAGTAGACAGTTGAGCCAACATATTGATTCACTTCCAGGCTTATATTTCCATAATTTTGGCTCCATGAGAGCCTCTAAAACAGAAACGGTTTTGATTTTGGGGATTTAAAGTGTGTAAATGTACACTGGTGATATAAAATCGGTCATGCTCTGCTTTTTCTGATTCAACAGGGTGTTGTCTAACAAAATAAACAATATTGAGCATATACATGGAAGTACTGAAGAGCTACATTTTATGTTTGCAAATGTCAGATGCAACCTGCAAAAGGTGCATTTGACGAGGCGTGCAAAACATTGTTTATACATGTTTAGAAGAAAGGTGTGGGTGTTTGACATCTGTAACCCTTATGTGACCTCGAGGTGTGAAATACCGCTGCAGTGGTTCAGAGAAAATATAATGGGTCCATCTATTGTGAAGAAACAAACAAGCAGTTTTTGGAAAACAGGTAGACTTCGGGGTATTCCAACATAGGTGGGGGCCACACTCAGGTTCTGATTATAAAGATGGAGACAGACGCTGACTGTCTCAGAGTTACACTCCGAGCGGCTCGAATAGCTTAGGCTTTTCACTCTTGTGGTGTACTCTCCAGAGATCTCTGCATTTATTTTATGCTTCCTTTAATAAAAGACTAAAAGGCACAAGACTGGTGACTGTTTTCTTTTTGCATCAAACGGACGCGCTGCGCTAAGACGGGAGGAGAGTGAAGCGCAACAATTCTTATTCACAACGGTTTATTCATACTCACAAACGCAACTGCGTCCTTCATAGTTCTTCTTAGCCGTTCTTAGATAACTTCCGGTTTAGCATTCTACCCAAACAATTCGGCAAACTCCAGCTAAACTAAACATTTTCTTTTTCTATGCTGTCCAAACGTATATGCAATCAAATTATTCACTAACAAAATAGTGTACGACTGCTTCAGTTTCGCCAAACAGAGTCGATCGCGTGTGCTCTGGAGTTTATCTTAGTTTAGCTTAGCCTAGCTTAGGTCAGCATGAAGTTCCCAAAGACAAGCAATCACGAATCACGGCAAGTGAGGTGTTAATCTCTTCAGCTTTGAATGAGCTATTGGCTAGAACAGCTATCAATCACTTCGAAGGCGTCAGCTTGTCGCTTTTGCAGTTACTGGATAGCCCCCCCTCTCCCTTCCCCTTTACACCTCGCCAGGCAGAGGTGTGAAAGGCTGTCATTCAAAACCACCACCACCCTCCAGACCAATAAAAACTATGCAATTCAAAAGTAAACAGATTTAGCGTTGCAATTGAGCAGACTACTTAAAACGACTAAAAAAAGACTACTTTTTGTTGTTCTCAGCAAATGAAAGGATTACTCGTTTGTATAAGATGTCGTGAGCAAGCAAATAAAGATATTTACCAACATTCCGTACGTTGTTTGAAAGTGTGATACTGATGCTTTGATAGTAAATTAATTTTAGGTGACAAAACATGAAGTCATCTTACTTCGTAGACTTTAAAAGGACAATTTAAAGGGCGAGTCAAGTTGCGTGTGTAAACCACATGGTGAAAACACGGTGTGTTCAGAACGGGATTTCTCGCGAACAGTTGCGTGTAGATGACTGAAAATCGGTATGCAGCAAGTTATACTAGTTCTAAAAAATAAATTTAGTGTGATGGGCTTGTGTTTTAAGATCTTTCGATATTATTAGTATTTATTGATTGATTTTGCCCGGCAACGGGACCACTAGAGGGCACAACTGCTCAAAGAGGTTAATGCCCTGACTCATGCGTTTGTTCCCGCGTTGTTCCCTGTTATGTTTAATGCCCTGACTCATGCGTTTGCCTCGGTCGTCTGTTCCCCTTTCGCGTCATGTTCGTTGTATTTAATGTCTGTCGCTGCCAGGTGTGTTGGTCATTGTAAACTTGTAATCCTGTTTTGGTTATTGTCTTTGCGTTGGTGTACCTTGTAGTCGATTGTGTTCCCCTATACCTAGTTCTCTCCCTGTGTTTCGTACCCTGTCTTGTTAATTTAATAAACGTATTAAAATCCTGCATTTGCGTCTCACCTACCCCGAGTAAACATTACACTAATGCGTAGTGCTAAAGTTTCAGCTCTTTGAGTCACGCTGTTGATTGTATTCCCCCATTTTTTTGATGGGAGAGACGTCCATGTGAGTGGGAACTAATATAGACTAGTTTAACTTTTAAAATACAAACTCAAAAGAGATTTTTTTATTATTACAAAAAATCCTCACCCATAAAATATAATGCTGTTGTATCACCTGCCGCCACTGGCGAGGGAAATAATTATATTACTCGCAAATTAATATTATGGCGTGGTGTGGAAGGAAGTAGTAGGCCGATCCATTCTTACAGAATAATGGGCTTTATTCTTGCCACGACAATAAAATTGCTGCACGCAGGCGCAATCAATATAGAACTTAACTCAGCCTATTTCATACATGCAACACATGATTGCTAAAAATAACTAATATCACAAGGACATAAACTTACATAACACTCCTGAGCTGCAGGGGCTCATAAGTACTACTGTCATTCCCCGGTACCTCCCCATTGGCCCGACGCTACAATATTTATAGCACAGAATTGTAGGTACCAAACCAGCAGGTGGCAGTACCACCGGCAGTACATCAAACAAGCTTGCTTCAAGGGAAGAAAGGGTGTGTCTAAAGTACGCGAAATTCAGGTGTTTAAATACCTTGATCAGCAACCAATCTCTCTGGTTTGACCCGCACCAAGGTTAGACATATTTAAGAGAGGCTCCGCCATCTTGCTCTGGTTTTCGTTATTAAGAGCACGCGGACTTGAGTACGGTTAACAGCAAACAGCTGAAAGTCGTATTACTTAATTAACGAGCCCAAGTAACGGTGTAATCCAACAACCGACTGATCAACGTCGCCACAGCAACAGATTCACCGACCTACTTCTATCAAGCTCGCTAACGCGGCCACACGGACTGAAACAAAGGCGATCAATTCCCTGTCGTTAAACCGTGGACGAGACTCACATTCCTGGACTCCGTATCCAGAATAACGATTCCCAGGACACCTGGACGACGTCACTTTTATCAATGAGGAACCTGTGGTGGAAATTATCATCAACACGTGAGAGTCTAACCACTGGGCATAGTTTATAAAGGGCATAGTTATTTGAACTGTAGACTTAACCAAGTTTCAGTTAAGACATTCTCAGTGTTTTTATGTTCAACTTTATTTAATCAAGATTTGTTGATACAAAGTTCTCTGTGCTGTGCATGCGATCTCTGTCTAATTTATAACTGATAGTCTTCCCCATTCTCAGACACATCACATTAATTATTAAGCCAGCACCTTTATCCTTCTGAACACGTTAGAATAAAGCAGCTGAGCTCTTTAACATACAGCCACGCTGCTGTACTGTTTAAAGTCGGCGCCATTTTAGTTGCTTTGTTCTCCATAGGAGAACAGAGATTACAACTCCCGCCTCCTCACGCGCACGTCTGCACAAGCGCACGCACAAATTTACTCTCCCCCTTCTACACGTTCACACACGCTAGTCTTCACTGTAAATATACTTATCCCTGTTGATGCTGTTTGTTTAGAATAGCTGGTTGTAAATAAATGTATCATTTATTTTCACCAATTTGTCTGTGTTGATGTCATTCAAAAGTGGTTGCTGCCAAAACCTCCAAAGAATTCATAGTTAAATCCTTCAGATACCAAACCATTAGTGACCTTTAGTTGAGAACTAAATGTTGTGGTTCTGGTATAATTTGAATGAGACTGATTCTAAATTAATGAGACTGATTAATAATTAAGGTAAAATAAATTAATCTACTTTAAAGGATTAGTAGGTGAAACCCCTACAGAATGCAGTAGCACAGTGCTCCTGTGTGTGTGTCTCACTGGAAGAATGCAGTAGCACAGTGCACCTATGTGTATGTGTGTGTCTCACTGGAAGAATGTGCACAGTGCTCCTGTGTGTGTGTGTCTCACTGGAAGAATGCAGTAGCACAGTGCTCCTGTGTGTGTGTGTCTCACTGGAAGAATGCAGTAGCACAGTGCTCCTGTGTGTGTGTGTCTCACTGGAAGAATGCAATGCTCCTGTGTGTGTGTGTCTCACTGCAGTGCTCCTGTGTGTATGTGTAGCACAAGAATGCAGGAGCACTGTGTGTATGTGTATGTGTGTGTCTCACTGGAAGAATGCAGTAGCACAGTGCTCCTGTGTGTGTGTGTCTCACTGGAAGAATGCAGTAGCACAGTGCTCCTGTGTGTATGTGTATGTGTGTGTCTCACTGGAAGAATGCAGTAGCACAGTGCTCCTGTGTGTGTGTGTCTCACTGGAAGAATGCAGTAGCACAGTGCTCCTGTGTGTATGTGTGTGTGTGTCTCTCACTGGAAGAATGCAGTAGCACAGTGCTCCTGTGTGCATGTGTGTGTGTGTCTCTGCTCACTGGAAGAATGCAGTAGCACAGTGCTCCTGTGTGTGTGTGCAGTAGCACAGTGCTCCTGTGTGTCTCACTGGAAGAATGCAGTAGCACAGTGCTCCTGTGTGTGTGTCTCACTGGAAGAATGCAGCAGCACAGTGCTCCTGTGTGTGTGTATGTGTGTCTCACTGGAAGAATGCAGTAGCACAGTGCTCCTGTGTGCATGTGTGTGTGTGTGTCTCACTGGAAGAATGCAGTAGCACAGTGCTCCTGTGTGTGTGTCTCACTGGAAGAATGCAGTAGCACAGTGCTCCTGTGTGTGTGTCTCACTGGAAGAATGCAGTAGCACAGTGCTCCTGTGTGTCTCACTGGAAGTGTCTCACTGGAAGAATGCAGTAGCACAGTGCTCCTGTGTGTGTGTCTCACTGGAAGAATGCAGTAGCACAGTGCTCCTGTGTGTGTCTCTGTGTGTCTCACTGGAAGAATGCAGTAGCACAGTGTGTGTGTGTCTCACTGGAAGAATGCAGTAGCACAGTGCTCCTGTGTGTATGTGTGTGTCTCACTGGAAGAATGCAGTAGCACAGTGCTCCTGTGTGTGTGTGTCTCACTGGAAGAATGCAGTAGCACAGTGCTCCTGCACTGGAAGAATGCAGTAGCACTGTGCTCCTGTGTGTGTGTCTCTCACTGGAAGCATGCAGTGGCACAGTGCTCCTGTGTGTGTGTGTCTCACTGGAAGAATGCAGTAGCACAGTGCTCCTGTGGTATCATCTTGTAGTGCAGCTTCTTTAGATCCCTCTTAGTCAGGTTTCCATCCCTGTTCCGATCCAGCAGAGCAAACTTCCTCTGAGAGTGAGAGAGTGTGAAAAAGAGTGGGAAGGAATGTAGGAATGAAAGGGAGTGTTTGATAGTGTGAGAGAAATGAGAAATAGGGTATGTGAGTTTGAGAGAGTTAGGCAAAGTGAGTGAATGAGCATGAGGGAGTGAGAGTGAGCATGAGTATGGTTGAGAAATCCAGTACCAATATGACACTGGCTCTTATAACACACTGGTATCTGCCAGACTGAACTGTAATACACATTTCAATTAGTTAGTTTTGCGAAAAGTAAAATTTTTTTTCCAATTACACATGCAGTCGATCAGCCAAGACACGTTGACAGTCAAAAGTGTAGAGCAAATTTGCTCTACACAAAATGTAGCTAACAAATACTGGAGGTCAACAGCAACAATAACAGTCTATGTAAATAACAGTCTATATAAACAACACTTTGTAATTAACAGTCTATGTAAATAACAGCCTGTGTAAATAAGTAAAATGTGCACAAAGGTTTTTTCGTCTGCTCAAACAGGTCACTGTCCAATAGTGTTTTATAATGTTTTTTTTTTCACTTTTATACATCAGCGAGTATTATTGTCCCTAAACATATCAGCTAGACTCTGAAAACTTCATTAAGATCTAAATGTGGTTTGACCAAGTTCAGTGAAGTTTGGGCAGCTGTTTACAAAGGCTATTGAGGTTGCTGTTACCATAGTGTTTGTAATAAATGTCACTATCGCTTGGGCTCGGCTTTGCATCCTGCTGACTGCACATCACAGACACGGTTAAATAATGTTCAGAACAAAACCTGCTAACTGCTAACATAACAATGACTGTCAGTTCTTGTCTTGACTTTGTTGACTTCCAAAGACACAAACCAACACGCACATACACATGCAGATAACAAACACAACATACACACACATAATACACATAGCACACACACATTACATATACAATAACACACACAAAATACATGCACACAATACACGCATATAATACAGACATAACAGAGTGTGTGTGTGTGAGTGCACGTGAGAGTGAACGTGTGTTAATGTGATAGTAAGCACGAGTAAGAGTGAGAACATGTAAACTTCTAGTAAGTAATATAATGAGGTTTCCTGACGTTTCTGTGGAATTTTGACTACCATGTGCATCATTTTGCTTTGTCACCAACTTCCTGTATCGATGAATTAACATCTTCATTGTATTTTAATTCATACAGTTTCCTGTTATATACTACACAGGATTCATGCATTGTGCGTGTTTTGTTACCTGTGCAAGCTGCATCCTGTGTGAGTGTGAGAGACAGCTCTGTGTAGGAGCTGCAGTATAACTTCTCCCCATTCTACTGAGCAGAAGGAACCAGTCCAGCAGGCGGTATGGAAACTGGCCTAACTCTTGGTCTGAGCACTCCTCTGCAGCCACTGCATCACACACATACACATGCATACACACATACATACACACACATAAACATACAGACACACAAACATACATACACACCCATACACACATAAACATACACCCATAGAAACACACACAAACACACACATACACACACATAAACATACAGACACACACCCATACAGACACACACATAAACACACCCATACACAGACACACAAACATGCATACACACACACATACAGACACACATAAACATACAGACACACACATAAACACACCCATACAAACACACAAACATACACCCATACACAGACACACACACATACAAACATACACCCATACACAAACATACACCCATACACAAACACATACCCATACACAAACACAAGCATATGCACGTACTGTATATGCAAACACATTTACATACACAGCATAGTTGAACTAGTGCACCACGTACTTCTGAACATACCATGACTGAACTCTGAGTTGTTAAGTCTTCCCATTCTACAGATGCATTATTGTGATAATACAAAGACCAGTACACAGTAACCATACAAATGCACTACTGAAAAGATACATTTGTTGCACTCAATGGTGGTTTCTACTAATAGAATAAGTTATTCACATGATGAAATACAGCAGTTCTTGAATTGTGAATATATAACTGTAATACCGAAACAAGGTCCATCGTGTGCCTTTCTGATGTGACGTTTCTTGCGACAGGCATCCATGTGGAGCAGACAATCATTACCGTAGGTCTTCCCAAGGACACTGCATACTGGTGTCCCCTGCCTATACAAACACATCTTATTTATATAAGGAATTATAGATTTTTTGTTTTACCATTATACTCTGTGATTGCCCTTTAGAGTGTTTGTGTTTGTTATATGCACACTAGAGTACACCAAAGAGAACAGTTAAAAATGAGACTGGGCCCTGCACATAAGGTATAGAGACAGTATTAAAAACATTAACCAAAAACTACCTGAGAATGGGCTGTTAGAATGGGCTTAAATAATAGAGTTGCAAGGGTGTGTGGAAAACCATTGAAAGTATGTTAATTATCTGTTCCTTCACTAGGATGCCACACACACACACACACACACACACACATTCATGAAAGGGCACTCTAGTGAGTAACACAAGCATGAATGAATATCAGATTTCTCTTCAAAAAACATTGAAGTTTCCTCCCAAAACATCAGTAGTGTTACAGAGAATGACAGCAGTGCAGGCTTCATGCTACACGCTACACACTTCATACTACACACTTCACACTTTGCACTTCACACTACACGCTTCATGCTACACACTTTGTGATATCAACATTTCATATTATATCAAAAACATCACTCATTTTGACAGCTGTACTGGAGCTTCAGTGACTGCTGTGATTGCTGTGATTGTTCCCATGCAGAGAAGCAGTATTTATAAAACCAAAACTTAGTTTAACATTTAATGAAAAAGATACACAATTTATAGCTAATTTCACATCTACTTCTATACATCTATACATACCTCTTCAATACATCCAACCACAAACTTTTGTTTCACAAAGGTTTCACTAAAAATCAAGTTGCTTAAACTTGCACCCTGTAAGATGTCTGTTAGAATTAAAAGAAGTGTAAAACAAGTAAAAAACATCCAATGAAATAGTCTCCCTCTGCAAATTGTAAAGTAACATCTGTGCAAAGCAGACGTAGGTCACTGATTAAAGTGCCTGACAAGTACTCAGAAGGTTTCCACTTCAAGTACCACTGTTACAGTTTTTATTGATTGCTTTGACCTGTTTGAAGAAACTGGGAACCTCTCAGTCTTCATCACCATCTCAGAGCAGAAGACACCTCTTGCAAATGTGTTAACCCATTCTCATTGGATTGACACAGTTTTCCCACCCTTTTGCAAAACAGTTAACGCAGATGTCATTCAAGAAGTCCAAACTCTAGGAGTTTAGCTGTGGTTACAGAACAGAAACCATATGCTCCAAGCTCTTAGAAACTTCCTGATCATTATGAAATCACTGAAAGCACCTGTTTGACACTTCACAGAATTTTTCAATTTGCAATCAGTCTGCAGGCCTGTGTTGTTCTTTGCAAGCATGGATCAAGGAGGTCTAAGGCAGATGAGACGTAGAGTGAGAGTGAGAGGTAGAGGGTTCAGAGGAAGAGGAGTCCGTGTGCGAGGTTGAGGTATAGCTGGAAGGGCTCAGGTTACAGATGAAATTCAGGCAACTGTGATTGATCATGTCGTAAATCATAGCCTTTCATTTAGAGAGGCTGGACAGAGAGTCCAACCTGTTCTAAACAGAAACACTGTTGCATCCATTGTTAGAGTTTTTCAACAGGAGAACAATTAATGTTGCTATACAGTATATACAGAAATACAGCATCTGCAGTGATATACAGTACTTCATGTAATGTTTTCCATATTTCATGTATTCTTTATAGAATCGAAAGGCTACCAGTCGGTGGTGGTAGAGGGAGAATTTCTAATGCCGAACATTGTCAACATGGTTCAGGCAAATAATGCCATTAGGCTGCATGAAATCAGAGCAGCAGTGATTGCAGATCAGGGAGTATTTAGGAACATCAATACAGTGAGTGAGGCCACAACTGACCGCGTCCTCAGAAGGAACCATATGGCCATGAAACAGCTCTATAGAGTTTCATTTCAGAGGAACTCTGAAGCTGTGAAGGAGGCCAGATGCCAATATGTGGAGGTAAGGAAACACAACAGTACTATACTCGTACGCCTTGTCATATCATGCAGTTGCTGTAGAGTGAACTGGAGTCACTTTGACGTAATTGTAATTTTGACTTTTTATTCTTTAGCGAATAATGGAGCTTGAAGCTGAGGGGGCACATCATGTCTTCATTTATGTCGATGAAGCCGGCTTCAATCTTTGTAAAGTAAGGAGACGTGGAAGGAGCCTCATTGGTAATAGGGCCACTATTACTCCCTTTGGGCGTGTGTTCGTGTTTAGGTCCATATGTGTATTTCCGTGGGCGTGTGTCGGTGAGAGTGTGTTCATTCGTCCCACCTGTAGCTCGTCTCGTCTTCTTCTCGTCGTCTGTAGCCTTTTACCCAACAATTTTAAAGCTTTTGATGGCAATAAAATCATATTAAAAAGCAGCCTCATAACATAGCATGGTAGCAGTGTTGAGTTAAGCGCAAACCAATGGGTGGTTAACCCAAGAATTCTTGTAATAATCAAGGAGTCGAGGTCTCTATCATGATAAAAAGCACCAGTATTTATTCTAAAATCTAGAGATCTGGTTTACTTATGAGAGTCCTGGATAAAGGACTGTGTTGAAGGAGATCCCAGGTAGCATGAAATTAAAAAAGGATACAATCTATAGATTTCCACAATTAGCTCAACAGAAATTCGATGGATTACTACTAGTTTCTCATAGGGTGCCGAGCAGAATAAGCAGTGGTGTTAGCAGCAGTCCCAACCAGAGTACTGAGCAGAGTTAGCGGCAGAGTTAGCGGCGACCCCGGCCAGAGTTAGCGGCGGCCCCGGCCAGAGTTAGCGGCAGCCTTCCCTCACAATCTATTTGTACTTGCTCCCAAATGGTTCTCCTACAATCGGAATCGGTTTTAACAGAGCAGGTGGAATAACCTGATTTCCTGTGCTCTGGGACACATGACACATGTGACAACAACGTACTACTAAGAGCTGGCCAAAATGGCTGCTTTCAAATGTGGGTATAAGTCTTTGCCTATCCCTAAATGACCAGACCACGGATGTTCATGTGCCACCTCCAACATGAGTCCTATAGCAAATAGGAACAACAACCTGTCAAACCCCTTTCCAACTATCGGCGCTAGGGAAAGGATACCACCTACGCAATAGAACACCGTTGTCATAAAAATAGGTAACTTGTTTCCCCAAGACATGAGTTCCTCCAGGGCTAACTCAAGTAACTGGATTTCCTGTTCAAACTCCAGTTCCATCCTCCTTATCGCCAACCTGGTTTCCATCTCCATGTTCTGGTCATGCACCTGTGCTCTCTCCTGTGTCTCCAACTGGAGACGGGTCACCTGCACCTTGGCATGTGATCCAGAAGTCCCAGAAGATGATAACTATCAGAGGTGCGGTTAGCACCCAGGACTGCCAGAGGGCACCCTCGCCCGAATACTGATGGACACACCTGAACTTTGTTAGTGTGATTTGTAGAGCTACTTAAGGACTGTGCAGATGTATCCTCAGTGCGAAGTACTGTATTGGCTTGTTTCACGTTGCTCTACCAAGCCTTTTGTATCAAGCCTTCTAGTTGCCTTTTGCTTCTGACCCTTGCCTGTTTTACTAGTTTCTCATTCTTTGGATTTGCCCTTTTGTACCTCTGCCTGGTATTATCTGCTTACCTGGTATATTGACCCCTTGCCTGCTGTACCTGACCTCCCCTATTACGCGTTGCCCCTTTCGGGCTGTTGCCCGCCCTAACCCCTTTGGGGTTTGCTCGTTGTATTCTCTGCCTCTTCCGTCATTAAAACCCTTGTCTATATACCTGCACATGGGTCCCACTCTGCCTCCTGAATCCCAGTCAACACAATAACTAGTCATACTTCGGTAGGGTAACCTTAGCTGAAGCCGCGGTAGCTAGGGTAGTTGCAGGCAAAGAAGTGTGTACCACCTCGACCAAACTCTCAGGAGCTGGTAGCACCCCTAAAATCACTAGGCCAACACACAGGAAGGAAGGGTTGTTGTGATACATTAACTGATGAATTAGTAGAGTTCTTTCCAGTGGACTAGACTGATATCACAAGTGCACAGGAGGAGGATAGTGTGGACTTTAGATGAACACAATCCAGGTTTTGACAAAAATTGCATCCTTTCTCATTCTCTTTAATACATAAAATGTTTTGTATTTACTTCTTGTGGTTGTGACATTGTGCATAGCTTGTTTGCTGATGAATTGGTGTGTATTATTACAACTTTCTCTGTTGTCATTTACCTCCAATTCCACATACTTGGTTGCCTTACATACATATAACACTTGTAGGCTCAAGAACAAAAAGATTCTTATTAAAAAGGTTTTTACCTTTTGTAGCTGTGCTCTATGTTGTACTCTAGGGACCAGGTAAACATGTTTTTGTAGCTGTGCTCTATGTTGTACTCTAGGGACCAGGTAAACGTGTTTTTGTAGCTGTGCTCTATGTTGTACTCTAGGGACCAGGTAAACGTGTTTTTGTAGCTGTGCTCTATGTTGTACTCTAGGGACCAGGTAAAGCTGTGCTCTATGTTGTACTCTAGGGACCAGGTAAACGTGTTTTTGTAGCTGTGCTCTATGTTGTACTCTAGGGACCAGGTAAACGTGTTTTTTGTAGCTGTGCTCTATGTTGTACTCTAGGGACCAGGTAAACGTGTTTTTGTAGCTGTGCTCTATGTTGTACTCTAGGGACCAGGTAAACGTGTTTTTGCAGCTGTTCTCTATGTTGTACTCTAGGGACCAGGTAAACGTGTTTTTGTAGCTGTGCTCTATGTTGTACTCTAGGGACCAGGTAAACGTGTTTTTTGTAGCTGTGCTCTATGTTGTACTCTAGGGACCAGGTAAACGTGTTTTTGTAGCTGTGCTCTATGTTGTACTCTAGGGACCAGGTAAACGTGTTTTTTGTAGCTGTGCTCTATGTTGTACTCTAGGGACCAGGTAAACGTCTGTGCTCTATGTTGTACTCTAGGGACCAGGTAAACGTGTTTTTGTAGCTGTGCTCTATGTTGTGCTCTATGTTTTTGTAGCTGTGCTCTATGTTGACCAGGTAGGTAAACGTGTTTTTGTAGCTGTGTTCTATGTTGTACTCTAGGGACCAGGTAAACGTGTTTTTTTTGTAGCTGTGCTCTATGTTGTACTCTAGGGACCAGGTAAACGTGTTTTTGTAGCTGTGCTCTATGTTGTACTCTAGGGACCAGGTAAACGTGTTTTTGTAGCTGTGCTCTATGTTGTACTCTAGGGACCAGGTAAACGTATGTTGTACTCTAGGGACCAGGTAAACGTGTTTTTGTAGCTGTGCTCTATGTTGTACTCTAGGGACCAGGTAAACGTGTTTTTGTAGCTGTGCTCTATGTTGTACTCTAGGGACCAGGTAAACGTGTTTTTGTAGCTGTGCTCTATGTTGTACTCTAGGGACCAGGTAAACGTGTTTTTGTAGCTGTGCTCTGTGTTCTATGTTGTTGTACTCTAGGGACCAGGTAAACGTGTTTTTGTAGCTGTGCTCTATGTTGTACTCTAGGGACCAGGTAAACGTGTTTTTGTAGCTGTGCTCTATGTTGTACTCTAGGGACCAGGTAAACATGTTTTTGTAGCTGTGCTCTATGTTGTAGGTAAACGTGTTTTTGTAGCTGTGCTCTATGTTGTACTCTAGGGACCAGGTAAACGTGTTTTTGTAGCTGTGCTCTATGTTGTACTCTAGGGACCAGGTAAACGTGTTTTTGTAGCTGTGCTCTATGTTGTACTCTAGGGACCAGGTAAACGTGTTTTTGCAGCTGTTCTCTATGTTGTACTCTAGGGACCAGGTAAACGTGTTTTTGTAGCTGTGCTCTATGTTGTACTCTAGAGACCCAGGTAAACGTGTTTTTGTGGCAGACTAACCATGGGCAGGTTGTCGGGCACACACATTTCGGTACAGAAACCTCTCCATTTTTTATCACCTGACACCAGGACCCGATAGGACTGTAGCATTTCAGTACTGCACAAAGGGTTACTGCAAAGACAATAGTAAAGAGAGTGCTTTATATACATTACGATCTATGCATTATATCCATTTTATACATTAAGATGTATGCATTATATACATTGGTATATGCATTATATACAATAATAAATACTGATTTACCTACCTTTTCTTGACCATAATTTGTCATCCCTCTTATCAGAACCCATCGATTTTGAAACTCTTTACTGAAGTAATTGTTAAACATGGTGTAAATCCATGGTGTAAAACAGCTGATCCCAAGAACCAAACAGCATTGTACAATGGTACTTATTGTAAAATTGTTCTACCATTTCATACATCTTTGCAGAAGAACCCACTGCTACTCCCTTCAGTCTTAGAAAAAAGACTCAACAGCTGATCTTTAGCACCAACATGATGGCGTCATGGTAGGCCAGACCAGCCCCACAGGGGAGCCACCCACTTCACATTCCACACATTCCTCAACACAGTCACTCCCACTTTCCAATTCATCCGCATACACGTTAATCACGGGGACCTGTTCCTCATCACCCTCACTCCCTACTTCAGCCCACAGGTCCAGCCAGTCCTCGCTGTGCGTTCCTTAAGCCTAGAGGGCATGTATCGTAGCCTAGAGGGCATGTATCGTAGCCTAGAGGGCATGTATCGTAGCGTGCATGTATCATCGTCTGCTGTTTTCCTCCGACTGCCAAGTCACGTACTCTGCACCTAGCTATCGCTGTGTGTGTCTGGCTTTGCTCTATTGCATTGAGTGTTATTGTCATTGCTGTGCTATGGACATTAAAGATTCCATGGCACCATACTCTGCATGTGCTGCTTCTGTCACCCTGTTTCAGATGGCTTTCCTCTATCTACTCTAATTTTCCTCTGTCTACTCCTATCTACTAATTTCTTCATTTCCAAAAGAAACTCATAATTTTTTTAAATTCCAAGTGACACCATTCAAACTTGGTTAAACAAGAAAAAGCTGATGCCAATGTTATATTAACACTCTCAAGTGCATTTCGTTTAACAATGTAATAATGATAATTCATTAAAAGGACAATTCTGGGAGAAGTCATGAAAGGAGGGTCCTGAAATTGGATCCAGTGCAAAGATATATATTTGTTTGTGCTGCTGTGGAGAAATGACTGCACTTTTAGGTACAAGTAGGTCGAACAGATGCAGTACTTCTAGTAAGACGTCACACCATTCAAATGACCTGCGCTTGGTGCTTCTAGTGTTAAAGTAACAAATAATCTCCTTCTTGCCTCAGATCAATGCTATGTATCTCTATTGGTGCTTCTCGATCTTAGTGCAGCTTTTGACACAATAGATCACAGGATCCTGCTAGAAAGGTTAGAAAACTGGGTTGTAATCTCTGGTACAGCTCTTTCATGGTTTAACTCTTACTTAACCAATCACTATCAGTTTGTAGAGCTCAATAATATTTTCTTCCAAACGCACAGAAGTGAAATATGGAGTCCCGCAAGGCTCCATCTCAGGACCACTATTATTTACATTATATATGCTACCTTTGGACATAGTTAGAAGCAAACATAGTGTCAGCTTTCACTGCAAATGTCCCCAACTTTACATATCAGCCAAACCTGATGACAAATCCAGATTAGGGAAAATTGAGGCCTGCGTAAGAGATGTTAAATGCTGGTCGAGTATGACGCCACAATTTTTGGCTACTGAGCCAGGAGTAATATGGGGTAGTCTGCAAGATTTAGCATTAGATCTGGTATTTTCTATCTTGTGGCCTTTGGCCCCAGAAGGAGAACCTCCGTTTTGTCACCATTAAGGTGGAGGAAGTTTAGCGACATCCAACATTTAATATTGTCTGTCAACAAATTACAGTACAAACAGTAAAAGAGTAAATGTGAATCTTGTCCAGTCTCTTGCAACCTCCCACATACACTAAGGTGTAACTTACAATATACAATAATTTTCATCAATATTTCAGCCATAGTTTACATCAGAACATCCCTCCAGAGAACACTGTTATATTGACAACATGACTAAGTAATTTGACTGTCTTATTCATACACAATGACTTGTCATTCTGGTGGCACTGACGTTCACTGACACAGATATTTACTTTTGAGATATGAACTAAGGACTTGCTTTTGCAGGTAATCCATGGTGTTTTGCTATTCGAATTGTTTTGAGAAATGCACTTGCAGTTTTGCAAATTTCAAGGATTATTCGAGAAATGTACCAAAGCAAAAAACTGTAATCGCTCTGCACCACCTGCATTACATGGGACTTCAACCAGGAATTCTGATTAAGTTACATGGTTAGGCTAGTGATCCATTATTACAGGGTTAGGCTAGTGATCCATTATTACAGGGTTAGGCTGGTGATCCATTATTACAGGGTTAGGCTAGTGATCCATTATTACAGGGTTAGGCTGGTGATCCACTGTGCTGTTTTTATGAACTGTTTTGAGAAATGCACTTACTATTGTGCAAATCTTCAAGATGATTTGAGAAATGCACCAAAGCAACTGAGGAACTGTAAAAGGGCTAGAAGAGCACAGACTAGCTGGGGAAGTGCAGTATGGTGCCTGGGGTATTTGAGATACATGGAGGCCAGGCTAGGTGGCTGGATGTTTGTGTCGTGTTACTGGAACTGGTGGTATTAATGGTGCCAGTGGTGTGACCTTAGTTACCTGGAAGGCCAGTACAGATCTGAAGCATTGGGGAATGCCTGGCGATGTATTAGGTAATGTAATATGAGTCTGGGTCCAGAGTTGCAAGACTTAGGCACACAATGGTAAACATGCACAGACACGGGACTAAAGCCAGACAACAACTGACAACAACAACATGCAAGACGCACAGGTGAAACGAATAACACAAACGTGCCCGATGGAGGTCTCAGGGGCATCACAGTTAACATTCACGTGGACCTGGCAGCATTGAGTTCACAGTAACAGTAGGGCTGGATGCAACCTTATTGACTGAGGAGGCCAGTATGGATTTTATAGGTTAGGAAGTGACTGGCTGCATAGGCCAGTGCAGATGTGTGTGATATTAGCATAGTGCATAAAGCCATATAGGGTGAGTGCAGATGTGTGTGATATTAGCATAGTGCATAAAGCCATATAGGGTGAGTGCAGATGTGTGTGATATTAGCATAGTGCATAAAGCCATATAGGGTGAGTGCTCACGGTGATGTGACCCCTGTGAAGAGCTCGTGATGATGTCATATGAAGAGAGTGGACTAGGCCCTGTGTGAGGCGTTAATGGATCTATTGGCCAAAATGAGTCTTTATTATGTGTGACCTGATTTCTGCTAAGGACTGTTTGATCAAAAGAATGTTAACTGCATTTTTTTCAGTAAGCATTTATAATATAAATATAAATATTATTTGTATTTTTTTTTTAATGCCTCCCCTCCAAAAAAGGTTTCCTTAGTGAGGGGGCGTTAGTCAAGGAGGTTTGTCATTTTGGGGAATATAGTTAATATAGAACATTGTCATGTAAATGTTAAAACTCAATAATATTTAGAGGTTTAGACATAAACACATGAAATATGTAGGATCCATGTATTGTCAGGTTATTCATGAAAAATAAACGTTCGTTACATACTGCATGTTAATGTTGATGGTGATGTGACTGTATCTTACCAGGGTTCGTCCTGCCCAGGTATGGTTTCAGCACGTTCTCTGCTTGTCTTTGTCTACGCTGGGCTCTCCCTCCCTTACACGCACGCACGCACACACACAAACACATCACAATTGTACATTACACACACATTACAATTTTATTGCAATGTACTGGGAATTGCTGTGATCAGGAGCCTGTAACTGAAAATCTTTTTTTTTCTTCATTGTTGCATTCCATGAAAAGCGTACAGTTCTGGAGCCCATGTGTGCAGAGGAATGTCACGGTTGGGGGTGGTAGTGAAATCTGCTTTATCTGATGTTTGTCTGTGTTTTTGTGATGGAAGAGAGAAGGAAAGATTTTTCTTTCTTTCTTTTGTATTTCTGTTCATTTTATTTCAAATTCTATAATGACCATGGCTCATATTTAGCATATTCCTTTTTGTATTCATTTATTCCTGTTACAACTCAGGAGATATTTAAGTTTAAGCAATACAAATACTGTATGCCACATATTTGTCAGTTATTCTGTTAACTGAACTGAGAGATATTATGAATATTAAGAGAATATTAGAAATCACATGACGTGCTCTTTGAATATCTCTCTCATGTCTTTAACTACGCCTTGGTTTGAACTGCTCCAGCAGTTATTACCGTGGTTACTTACCAGAGTTATGCTGAGGTGAAAGGTCGTAAGCAGCAGGGCGAGCAGCTGTGTGGGGAGTTTCATTGTGGAGCACAGAGGATTATCACTTATGTTCTTGAGGAGGAAGCGTGTAGCTAAGGCAGACACGGGTCCCTGTAATGCTTCACTCTAGTAAGCATGTGTGTTTCTCCACCGATGGTACTTTCTACAAAAACAATTGTACATTTGTTTATTTACTCTTGTTTCATATATTTAGCAGCATTGAATATGCAATCTTATAATAATCCTTTACATTGTGTGGACACTCAAACCTTCTTTTCTGTTTTATCGTATTGAAACATTGGACTCATCATGAAGAATCATCATGAAGATTTACACAATAGTAAATTCTTTTCTGAAGACAATTTCTATGAACAGCACCACTATAAATTACCATCAAAATCCATCGTTCATGTCCAAAAAGTAAATTTTTATGTCAGAAAACATGTCTGTGTCATCAGAACGACGAGCCCTTGTGGCATTGATCAGTGTCCTACTATTAGTTGATTGAGTTCTCCATGTTCTATGTTTGTCTGTTAGTCCTGCTGTCGTATCCCTGGTCTTCTAGTGCGGTCAGTGTTAACGTCTTTGTTAGTTTGTGAGTTTTGTCATTCTTACTCGTCGTCCTTGTGTGAATAAACCCTGCGCTCCCCCACACTTCCGCCCTCCTCCTCTGCGTCCGTTACACTAATGATGATGTGTTTTGGGGCGCGAGATTATTCAACAGGGAACAAGTATAATACACTTTGATTGAAGTGACAAAAGTCATTGATAACGTAGGAAACAGCAGACAGTTGTACAGAGTTATTTGCTTGGTTATGTCAAGCATTTGGCATTTGTTCAAAATGAATTAGACATTTGTCCAAAATGAATGGGAAAGTGCACAAGATGATGTGGAGGTTGGGCAAGTAATTTTGAGAAATTCAATTCTGATCTTTAAAATGCACCAAAGTGACTGAGAAAAACTGTAATATAATAGTTTTAAGACAACCCTCACTGTGCTCATGCACTCCTTCCATTATATGTGAGTAGATGTTAGACTCCTGGAGGGTTAGACTACTGGAGGGTTAGACTCCTTGAGGTTAGACTCCTGGAGGGTTAGACTACTGTAGGGTTATTGCAGAACAACTCTGAAAGGTGACAGCAGGTAGACCTGGAGGTCCAGTTCTGCTCTGACTGAAGACATATAGTGGTATTTATTATACACTCATATGCTACTTTCTGAAATGAATTAAATTCTTACCAGATTTTCACATCTTTCTTCTTGATTCCTTTTAACTTCGTTTCTTATGACCGCGTTTGTGCTGACTCCGTTCCCCTGTTTGATTGTGTATTGGTGAGTTTCTGCGAATAACAGAACTCTTTTCTCATCCTTCTCTCCACCCCCTATTTTCTGGGAAACAGGCTACACTGTTACCAGGATCCGTGTGCATACGTGTGCATGCATACACACATGGATGCTTGTACAAAGCACACAAGCATAACCAATCTTCAGATAAAGTATGAAAAACATCTAAACGCACCATAAAGCCTTCAGCTATAAACCCCAGCACACAGGAACATACAGAACACAGCTCTTCTATCTCTTTTCATCCTAATTTTCACCCTCTGCTGGTCTGTTTTTTTTCTGTCTTTATGCCTGTAAATCTTTGTCTCAGAGGATTCATGCCAGCGTCAATGAATACCAGAACATTTCTCCTTCATGTTTGCCTCTCTCTCTCTCTCTCTCTCTCTCGCTCTCTCTCTGTTTCACATAAAGATTCATTATATTGTATCCTTATAACATTTATATTCATAATAGTTTTAACAGTAGATTTCAATTGTTTTAAAATTAATGGTAAATTAGGCCCTATGGCCTGACCAGATATTAGATCTTGCAGCAAAGTAAATTGTTTTGTGCTTTATTTAAAATGTCTTTGTTTCTTTCTATGAATCTTTAAGAATTTGTGTTTTTCCCCATCCCATCTCTAAAAATGGGTCAAGTTTGAATAGTTTGTAAGATAGATAGATAGCCACATTGGTCAATTGTGATTTTCACCCCAATCGAAATTTGTCCTCCACATTTACCCATCTGTGCAGTCAGAGCACACACACACACACACACACACACACACACTAGTGATCACTAGGGGGCTGTGGTGCACACGTGCCCAGAGCGGTGGGCAGTCCTAGCCTGGCACCCAGGGAGCAGTTGGGGTTAGGTGCCTTGCTCAAGGGCACCTCTGTCATGGCCTCACATTTGAAAAAAAAAAGACCAAATGAAGTGGATTACAGTAAAAATTAACTGACTTAACTGTATGTTACTGTATAATGTCTGTTGTTTGCTGAGAGTAAAATTGTACATGTACTGTTTCTGTAATGCCATCAACTGTTTTTTGACAGTGGTTCTGCGGTGATTGACCTTATGTGCCTCTCGAATAGAGAGTCTGCACTAGTGTTTGAAAGAATGATTGGATACTGAACCAGGTTTGCTGTGTTTTAACAAAGTTGGTGTATATAGAGAAAACTTTGTTTGCATTGTGAAATGCAGAGTTGCTATTTAATTAAGAAAATGCGCTTTTGAACAGGATATTAACTATTTGGCTATTTGTATGAGGTAAATGTGTTGCTGTGTTTAGACTTTTGAAAAAATACCTTAAGTATTAGGAAACGCTTGTTAGCAGTCGTTAAAAAATAATACAAACATAGATGAGGTGCACAGATGAGGTGCACACACAGACGAGGTGCACAGACCCAGACGAGGTGCACAGACACAGACGAGGTGCACAGACGAGGTGCACAGACATAGATGAGGTACACAGACGAGGTGCACACACACAGACGAGGTGCACACACACAGATGAGGTGCACAGACACAGATGAGGTGCACAGACGAGGTGCACAGACATAGATGAGGTACACAGACGAGGTGCACAGACACAGATGAGGTGCACACACACAGACGAGGTGCACAGACACAGACGAGGTGCACAGACACAGATGAGGTGCACACACAGATGAGGTGCACAGACACAGACGAGGTGCACACACACACAGACGAGGTGCACAGACACAGACGAGGTGCACAGACACAGATGAGGTGCACACACACAGACGAGGTGCACAGACACAGACGAGGTGCACAGACACAGATGAGGTGCACACACACAGACGAGAGTTTTAACAGCCTCTCGTTGGATGATCCAATTTTTTTTCTTTGTAGCAATAATCAAAACATTTGGTGCATTTACAGTAAAACAAATACAGTTTTTTACGACTGCTAACATCCTTTTGTCCAATCTGTAGTCACATTTGCAAAACTAAACACAGTAAACACAACTTCAGTCTTTAGTGGCTATACAGTTAATACAATTCCTGATGTTTTTGCACAAAATGCAGTCATTTAACATGTTTATACAATGCTTACATTTTCTATACACACAAGGTTACCCAATAACAAAATTATGGATCATTTTGGCCTTTTTTACAAATGCTTGCACACAGCATGTCAAAAATGAAAACCTATGGTTCAAAACCTTAAATGTTGTATCAAATGCAAAATTATGCAAAAAAGCAGGTGAAAAGCTATTACTGTAATACACATTTTTTGCACATACAGATCATTGAAATAAAATGCAGTAATAGACCAACCACAGCTGATTCAAATCCCACTTGGAAATACAAACAGGTGCTGTCAGTGACATGGACTCATAAAAACAGGAGCTTGTTTGGACTGAGTTTGGTCAATGTGGGCACAGGAACAGAGAGAGTAACAGAAGAAAGAAAAATGTCTGCACGAGGAAGAGGAACAGCTGGGCCAAGGCGAGGTAGAGGGAGAGGAAGAAGAATGCGTGGTGGTGTTCGGCGAAGAACTACTGTCACTGATGAAATTAGAGCCACCATCATAGACCATGTGATAAACCATGGTCTATCACTGAGAGAGGCTGGTGAAAGGGTGCAGCCTAATCTCAGACGGTCAACTGTGGCTTCCATTATCCGGACCTTTAAACAAACTACTGTAACAGGTAAACAATACATTTCACAAGTATATTCCTACTGATGCTATATCTTACAGTATAGTACCTGCAGGCCAGGTCCTACTGCTAATACATATATTGTGTTTTTGTTCTTTTACAATAAAGGATGCAGCATCTGCCTCCCTCTGGGGGAAGGGGAAAACTCTTGAGTGAAGACCAGGAGCATGCCATTGTAGACATGGTCATTGCTGACAATGGAATAAAACTCAGAAATTCAGACCAAGATAATAGAAAATAACCAGCTATTTCACAATGTGGAAAGCATTAGTGTGACAACCATTGCCCGGACTCTGACTAAATACAGAGTTCGCATGAAACAGTTGTACATGGTTCCTTTTGAAAGGAACAGTGAGAGGGTTAAGGAACTCCGCCACCAGTATGTCCAGGTATGGTGTCTATCATATGTACTTGCTGTATCTTGTAATATAGTGAGTTTTACACTATGCCACTCTGCATGGAAACATGAGTTACAGTATATACAATAGGACAGACTGAAAGTGTGTTCAAATACTTTTTGCTTCTTTTAGAGAGTCATGGAGTTGGAAGCCGATCAGACCCCACATGAACTCATTTATGTGGACGAGGCAGGATTTAACCTGGCAAAAACTCGTCGGTGGGGTAGAAACATCATTGGGAAAAGAGCCACCATTAATGTACCTGCTCAGCGAGGAGGAAATATTACAATGTGTGGTGCAATGTCAAGTGTTGGTTTGGTCCTTCACAAATGCCAGATTGGTCCATACAACAGTGACCTCCTTGTTTTGTTTTTGGATGAACTCTACCAGCAACTGTTGCCAGAAGCAGAAAGGGAAAAGGTGGGAGGAAACACGAGGACATTTTTGATTACATGGGACAACGTACCATTCCATCATTCTCGTGTCATCACAAACTGGTTTGCAGACCATCCAAGAGTGATGCCCCTTTTCCTCCCACCCTACTCGCCTTTCCTCAACCCCATTGAGGAATTGTTTTCAGCCTGGAGGTGGAAGATATATGACCATCAGCCACATGACCAAATGTCCCTCTTGGATGCAATGGATGCAATGGATGCCGGCTGCAGAGACATTAGAGCGGAAGACTGCCAGGGGTGGATACGGCATGCCAAGCGGTTTTATCCCAGGTGCATGGCAAGAGACAATGATGTGATGTTGATGAAAACATGTGGCCAAATGGTGAAGACCGTTTAGATCACACCTAATTCCGTTAATACTGTTCAGTTTGTGTTCTGTTTATTCTCCCTTCTGCATTTTTTATATGTGCATTTTGACACATAAGGGACCATGGCTAATTATGTTTGCATGTAAAATTATTGTAAATCTTTTTTGAGTTAAGCTACAATTTAATGTCCCTAATACAGTAAAATATAACCTTTACTGAAAGACTGTCACAGACTCCTTTTTTGTCTAATCTACATTCCATACAGTACGTTACAGTAAATATCACTCAAGACCAAGGTGGTATGACAGTATGTTGCCAAAAATGCACACATTTGAGTAAAAAGTCCAAATGAAGCAGATTACAGTAAAAATGAACTGACATAAGAAAACAACAGATGTTACTGTATAATGTCTGTTGTTTGCTGGGAGAGAGTAAAATATTACATGTAATACTGTTTCTGTAATGCCATCAACTGTTAGTTTTTTGACAGTGGTTGTGCAGTGATTGACCTCATGTTCCTCTTGAATAGAGAATCTGTGCTAGTGTTTGAAAGAATGATTGGATACTGAACCAGGTTTGTTGTGTTTTAACAAAGTTGGTGTATGTAGAGAAAACTTTGTTTGCATTAAGAAATGCAGAGTTGGTATTTAGTTAAGTGAATGTGCTTTTAAACAGGATACTAACTATTTGGCTATTTGTATGAGGTAAATGTGTTGCTGTGTTTAGAGTTTTGAAAAAGTATCTTAAGTATTGGGAAACGCTTGTTAGCAGTCGTAAGAAACTGTAATATAAATATGCAGGCTGCTCTAGTATATTGTAATCAGCAGTACACTAGACTGCAATCTAGTCACTAAACAGCCTACTTATCACAATACCTGTGGTTTGAGTTTGCTTGCATATTCACTTGAGCACAGCTATTTGAGCACAGCTATTTGAGCACAGCCACTTGAGCACAGCCACTTGAGCACAGCTACTTGAGCACAGCTATTTGAGCACAGCCACTTGAGCACAGCTATTTGAGCACAGCTACATACATTTTGAGAGGTGGAAGTAGTACTGAGAAGACGTTTTCACAGAATCTGGAGGCTTTTTATTTATTTATTTATGCATGTTTAGCATAAAAACACTCTCCACAAGTGATTTACATATTTATCAGATTGATAGAATATGTATTCTCTGGGAATCAAACCCGTGAGGTTGCGGCTAGCACCATACACTATCTGCTACCCCAGGCAAACTGCAGGATAACACAACCAAATTGCAGGATAACACAACCAAGCTGGGACAGGATGTTGCACCAAACACAATATACCTCAAATCTTGCACAATTATATCTACAAATAACCACTCACAACAAACACTGAAGGATATTTGAACGATACAAGTGATGCATCCTGCTGTGTGTGTTGTGGCTGTTGTGTGTTGTAGCTGTTGTGTGTGTTGTAGCTGTTGTGTGTTGTGGCTGTTGTGGCTGTTGTAGATGTTGTGTGTTGTAGCTGTTGTGTGTGTTGTAGCTGTTGTGTGTGTTGTGGCTGTTGTGTGTGTTGTGGCTGTTGTGTGTGTTGTGGTTGTGTGTTGTGGCTGTTGTGTGTTGTAGCTGTTGTGTGTGTTGTAGCTGTTGTGTGTGTTGTGGCTGTTGTGTGTGTTGTGGCTGTTGTGTGTGTTGTGGCTGTTGTGTGTGTTGTGGCTGTTGTGTGTTGTAGCTGTTGTGTGTGTTGTGGCTGTTGTGTGTTGTAGCTGTTGTGTGTGTTGTAGCTGTTGTGTGTGTTGTGGCTGTTGTGTGTTGTAGCTGTTGTGTGTTGTAGCTGCTGTGTGTGTTGTAGCTGCTGTGTGTGTTGTAGGTGCTGTGTGTGTTGTAGCTGTTGTGTGTGTTGTAGCTGTTGTGTGTGTTGTAGGTGCTGTGTGTGTTGTAGCTGTTGTGTGTGTTGTGGCTGTTGTATGTCCTTGTCATTTCAAGACTTGACTACTGCAACTCACTCCTGGCTGGTCTTCCTATGCGTACCATCAGGCCCTTGCAACTGATCCAGAACTCGGCGGCTCGACTTGTCTTCAATGTTCCTAAGTTCAGCCATGTTACTCCTCTGCTGCGCTCTCTTCACTGGCTTCCTGTAGCTGCCCGCATCAGATATAAAACCCTGATGCTGGCCTACAAGGCTAAGAATGGACCAGCACCTCCATACATGGTGGCAATGGTCAAATCCCGATCTGTACCCAGAGCTCTTCGAGCTTCAAGCACAGCTCGGCTTGACCCACCATCTCTCAGGACATGCGGAAAACATGCATCCAGACTTTTTTCAGTTCTGGCACCTCAGTGGTGGAACGAACTTCCACTGAGTGTCCGAATGGCAGAGTCTCTTGCTGTTTTTAAGCGAAGACTGAAGACACATCTGTTTCAAGAGCACTTAAATTAAATTTTACTACACTAGCATGTATTAAATATTTGTGACTGTAATGACTTTTCTTGCTTTTATCTGTTAAGTAGGGTTTTCTCAGTATATATTTGAGTATATCTAGGCGTCCATACTGACTGTATCTAATAATATCTTTGCTTAAAGTTTCTTCCTGATTTTAGCCTATACTAACTAGCTAGAGATTTTGTTCTGAGTAAAACAATGAAGCACTTTTTGTAAGTCGCTCTGGATAAGGGCGTCTGCTAAATGCCGTAAATGTAAATGTAAATGTTGTAGCTGTTGTGTGTGTTGTGGCTGTTGTGTGTTGTAGCTGTTGTGTGTGTTGTGGCTGTTGTGTGTGTTGTGGCTGTTGTGTGTTGTAGGTGCTGTTGAGTGTTGTAAGTGCTGTGTGTGTTGTGGCTGTTGTGTGTTGTAGCTACTGTGTGTGTTGTAGGTGCTGTGTGTGTTGTAGGTGCTGTGTGTGTTGTAGCTGTTGTGTGTTGTAGCTGTGTGTGTGTTGTAGCTGTTGTGTGTGTTGTGGCTGTTGTGTGTGTTGTGGCTGTTGTGTGTTGTGGTTGTTGTGTGTTGTAGGTGTTGAGTGTTGTAGGTGCAGTGTGTGTTGTGGCTGTTGTGTGTTGTAGCTACTGTGTGTGTTGTAGCTGTTGTGTGTGTTGTGGCTGCTGTGTGTTGTAGCTGTTGTGTGTGTTGTGGCTGTTGTGTGTTGTAGCTGTTGTGTGTGTTGTGGCTGTTGTGTGTGTTGTAGCTGCTGTGTGTGTTGTGGTTGTTGTGTGTTGTAGCTGTTGTGTGTGCTGTAGCTGCTGTGTGTGTTGTGGTTGTTGTGTGTTGTAGCTGTTGTCTGTGTTGTGGCTATTGTGTGTGTGTTGTGGCTGTTGTGTGTGTTGTGGCTGCTGTGTGTGTTGTAGCTGCTGTGTGTGTTGTGGTTGTTGTGTGTTGTGGCTATTGTGTGTTGTAGCTGCTGTGTGTGTTGTGGCTGTTGTGTGTTGTAGCTGCTGTGTGTGTTGTGGTTGTTGTGTGTTGTAGCTGTTGTGTGTGTTGTGGCTGTTGTGTGTGTGTTGTGGTTGTTGTGTGTTGTAGCTGTTGTGTGTTTGCGGTGTCTCTCTAAGACAATGAATTGGTGTTCAGGTGCACAGTCAAGAACACTTTTGATTTGCTGTTGGTGGTTTATTGCTTGTTGTTTGCTCTGGATTTCTGTGATACTGCTATTTGCTTTTTATTTAGAGTCTGAGTTTAGTACTTTTGCTGATTGTACGGCCTACATTGTATGTAGTAAGCATTTGTCAGGTTGGTTGCCATCTGTTTTTGTTTAGTTAGAGAAGCATCTACCTTTTGTTTGTGTTTATTTCAAATCTCCCGTTCTGTTAAGGCTCAAAGCCAAAACCGAGTCACAAGTAACGTCAAAAAGATAGCCAGACTGTACAAAAATAACAAGTAATGTAGGATTCCACCACATGATTGCAAATCTGCCATCTTAGTACCGTTTGCTTGTCATGCCCCCTGCCAGGCACACAGAAGGTAGCCTAGCCAGACATCTGTTGAGACTTTCACCAGTCACATCACATCTGTTCAGACCATCACCAATCAGATGTCCCGATCACTTCCATGTTCCCAGTCATCTTGTCACAGATCAGTGCCTTTGTTTCTCATCACCACTCTTGCAGTCCCACAGGTGCCCTTCCCCAAACTTCACATGCAGCTGCACAGTGCATTGCTGTGTCTTCTGCTACCATCGCGCTCTGCTTTCCTATCATTTGAACAGTCTTGTGCTTCTCACAGCTTGGCGCCCGTAATTAAACCTTCCCTTGGCCTACACATCTTGTGTCACGTCACATTACGAATATAAATTCCTGAAAACACTTTGCCTGAAGTCCGTTTGAACGCACTCCTACATAACTGAGCAGTAGAAGAATCTTCACTAAACATGTGGGCCCATTTTGGTCTTGCTGGGTAATCACAGACTGTATTAAAGTCAAAGTCAAATTTATTTATATAGCGCTTTTTACAACACATATCGTATGGGTCCAGATCCCTAATGAGCAAGCCAGAAGTGACAGTGGTAAGGAAAAACTCCCTAAAAGTTTTATCTAGGGGCTTATCTATAGCAGCATAACTAAAGGGGTGGGGGGGCTGGGGGTGACCACAGTCATGAGGGTTCAGTGAGCCATTGCTTTCCACCCAAGTCAGTGTCACAACTAGAGTGATCACATGACATGGCTGGATGAAAGCATCAACATCTCAGATTACCAGAAGATTCAATGACTGGGGGGCCCCCAAGCTCCACACCTTCACCTGTAGAATACTAACTTGATTAAGGCTTGATTAAATAGGTGAGTCTTAAGTCTAGATTTAAAGACTGGAACTGTGTCAGAATCTTGGTATTATACACCAGCAGCTCAGAAAGGTCATCTGTTCATTATTGGTGCTGGTCCAGAGTAAAGCTGGTGCTGGTCCAGTCTGAGGGCCCTGAGTTAAAGCTGGTGCTGGTCCAGACTGAGGGCCCTGAGTTAAAGCTGGTGCTGGTCCAGGCTGAGGGCCCTGAGTAAAGCTGGTGCTGGTCCAGACTGAGGGCCCTGAGTAAAGCTGGTGCTGGTCCAGACTGCTGGTCCCCTGAGAGAGGGGTGCTGGTCCTGGAGGGTCCTGGTCCAGTGAGTAAAGCTGGTGCTGGTCCAGACTGAGGGCCCTGGTGCTGTCCAAAGCTGGTGCTGGTCCAGACTGAGGGCCCTGGTGCTGGTCCAGACTGAGGGGTAAAAGCTGGTGCTGGTCCAGACTGAGGGCCCTGAGTAAAAGCTGGTGCTGGTCCAGGCTGAGGGCCCTGAGTAAAGCTGGTGCTGGTCCAGACTGAGGGCCCTGAGTAAAAGCTGGTCCAGCTGGGGCCCTGAGTAAAGCTGGTGGGTCCCTGAGGGCCCTGAGTAAAGCTGGTGCTGGTCCAGGCTGAGGGCCCTGAGTAAAAGCTGGTGCTGGTCCAGACTGAGGGCCCTGAGTTAAAGCTGGTGCTGGTCCAGACTGAGGGCCCTGAGTAAAGCTGGTGCTGGTCCAGTCTGAGGGCCCTGAGTAAAGCTGGTGCTGGTCCAGACTGAGGGCCCTGAGTAAAGCTGGTGCTGGTCCAGACTGAGGGTCCTGAGTAAAGCTGGTGCTGGTCCAGGCTGAGGGCCCTGAGTAAAGCTGGTGCTGGTCCAGGCTGAGGGCCCTGAGTTAAAGCTGGTGCTGGTCCAGACTGAGGGTCCTGAGTAAAGCTGGTGCTGGTCCAGACTGAGGGTCCTGAGTAAAGCTGGTGCTGGTCCAGTCTGAGGGTCCCACCTGAGTAAAGCTGGTGCTGGTCCAGACTGAGGGCCCTGAGTAAAGCTGGTGCTGGTCCAGAGTAAAGCTGGTGCTGGTCCAGGCTGAGGGCCCTGAGTAAAACTGGTGCTGGTCCAGACTGAGGGCCCTGAGTTAAAGCTGGTGCTGGTCCAGACTGAGGGCCCTGAGTAAAGCTGGTGCTGGTCCAGAGTAAAGCTGGTGCTGGTCCAGGCTGAGGGCCCTGAGTAAAACTGGTGCTGGTCCAGACTGAGGGCCCTGAGTAAAGCTGGTGCTGGTCCAGAGTAAAGCTGGTGCTGGTCCAGACTGAGGGCCCTGAGTAAAACTGGTGCTGGTCCAGACTGAGGGTCCTGAGGGCCCTGAGTAAAGCTGGTGCTGGTCCAGGCTGAGGGCCCTGAGTAAAGCTGGTGCTGGTCCAGTCTGAGGGCCCTGAGTAAAGCTGGTGCTGGTCCAGGCTGAGGGCCCTGAGTAAAGCTGGTGCTGGTCCAGTCTGAGGGCCCTGAGTAAAAGCTGGTGCTGGTCCAGACTGAGGGTCCTGAGTAAAGCTGGTGCTGGTCCAGTCTGAGGGCCCTGAGTAAAGCTGGTGCTGGTCCAGGCTGAGGGCCCTGAGTTAAAGCTGGTGCTGGTCCAGACTGAGGGCCCTGAGTTCTGAGTAAAGCTGGTGCTGGTCCAGGCTGAGGGCCCTGAGTTAAAGCTGGTGCTGGTCCAGGCTGAGGGCCCTGAGTTAAAGCTGGTGCTGGTCCAGGCTGAGGGCCCTGAGTTAAAGCTGGTGCTGGTCCAGACTGAGGGCCCTGAGTTAAAGCTGGTGCTGATCCAGACTGAGGGTCCTGAGTAAAGCTGGTGCTGGTCCAGTCTGAGGGCCCTGAGTAAAGCTGGTGCTGGTCCAGACTGAGGGCCCTGAGTTAAAGCTGGTGCTGGTCCAGGCTGAGGGCCCTGAGTTAAAGCTGGTGCTGGTCCAGACTGAGGGCCCTGAGTAAAGCTGGTGCTGGTCCAGACTGACGGCCCTGAGTAAAGTCTTCAATAAGGCACAAAAACAGGTAAGATGTCCAGCCTAGTAGACATGCACAGGGTAGAACTGACCTGCATGTTCTTATATCCTTCATGGATAATTATTTTTGATGTTAAGAATAGGCTCATAGCTGTACTGTACTGTAGTTTTTAATAGTTTTGCAGTTTTAATGTTGTTCTTTCTCTAAACAGCATTAGTCCACTAATACTAATATTTCTTTCCTAAAATAATCTCTGAAGAACAGACAGGTTTTATTAAAAACCGTCATTCATTTTCTAATATTCGTCAGTTAATTAATGTGATTTTCTCTCTCTGGGAAGCGTATTTACAGGTTGGGTTAAACTACTCTCCAGTGGCACATATACAAACTAACCATTGTCACTCTGATTATTTTCACCTTGACCGTGGCACTTGACAGGTTTGTCCACTTTCACCAACGCTCTTTGCGCTAGCCAGTGAGCCCCTTTCTATTGCACTCGGATCATCTACTTGGCTCTGTGGCATCAGAAGAGGAGACGCTGAATATCGCATCTCTTTATATGCAGATGACCTCTTACTGTATATCACAGATCCAGCTGCTCGTAGCCCAGCAGTTGTTTCTGTACTAGCTCGATTTGGAACTTTCTGCACCTTTTATCTGCACCTTCTCAGCTCTGTTTGAAGCTAATTATACACTCCAATGTAACCGAATGAAGGACGACTTTTAATAAATGGAGTACCCTTCCTCTCACTGTAGCTGGGAGAGTCAGTAAAAATGACAATACTACCTAGGTTTCTTTACTTGTTTTTTATACCCAAATCCTTCTTCAAACTGGTGGAACAATGTTTATCCTACTTTATTTGGACTGGGAAGGTGCCTAGAGTTAGGCAGGTTCTTCAGAGACATCGTGAGGAAGGTGGGTTTG
Organism: Brachyhypopomus occidentalis; assembly: GCA_020368025.1. Taxonomy (NCBI): domain Eukaryota; kingdom Metazoa; phylum Chordata; class Actinopteri; order Gymnotiformes; family Hypopomidae; genus Brachyhypopomus; species Brachyhypopomus occidentalis. Next base: position 6,186,818 of record JAGXOD010000035.1, on the reverse strand, counting down.
GTCTTCCTAGTTTCATTCACTACTATTGGGCAACCAATATCCAAAAATACTTTACAGGCTTCATAAACCAGATGTGGATTGGGTTCAATTGGAAATGCAATCTTGTCGTTCTTCATGCCTCCCAGCCGTAGTGTACTCCTCCCTGCCATTGAAGATTTCTCAGTTTACTTCCAACCCACTTTCCACTAGTACTTTCCACCCTAAAAATCTTCCATCAATTTTGCAATCATTACAACTTCACAACAGTTTCAGTTCTGGGCCCTATATACAAAAAAACATCTGTTCCCTCCCTCTGATCAAGATTCAACATTTAGACAGTGGGGTCTGCATGGTCTAATGTGTCTTAACCAACACCAACCAATGTGTCATAACCAAGACGTACAGACATACTTAACCAGAACCAACTAGCAGGAACAGAAATACAGAGGACACGAAAGAACAAGGCTGAGCAAAACAAATCTACGTGATACGATACACTTACATACAGATACGGAGACCAGATACGAAATAACTACGAAGTCAAAATAACCAGCAACATACCAGACCAAACAGAGGATATAAATAGACCATACTAACCAGAGACACCTGACTACGTTAACGAGGGGCAGGGATTACAAAATACAAGGTGGGACTAAGAAACACATGGCTAACACAACAAAACAGGCGTGACGACATCACAAAATGGGTGACAACGTCCGGGAGGAGGCAAAACAGGAGGACGAGGAAGACGAAAACCTAAAACAGACCAGGCAACCGACAGGGGGACTGGCACAAACACTGGAACAGACAACGGAACAGACACAGGAACAGGCACAAGCACAGACAAAAACGGGACAGACACAGGAACAGACACAGGAACAGAAACAGACACCATAACACGGGCAAAGACAACACCAGGAACAGCAGACGGCAAAAACAACGAATCAGAACCCACAAAAGAGGGCGGGGAGGGTGGGAAACAAGGAGGAACAGGAGACACAGAACAGGGCGGGACAGGCGGGACCCGAGGCGCAGCAGGACGCGTATGTGAGCCCGGGTCCATGGGAGGTGCTGCGGGGACGTCCGGCGGCGAGTCCGGATCCACTGGGGACGCTGCGACAACGTCTAGCGGCGGCGGTGACCCCTTCCAGGTTGCGGGAACAGGCGACGGCGGTGACCCCTTCCAGGCCTCGTGCACTCGAGCTGGCCTCTCCTGGGCCTCGTGTACTCGAGTTGGCCTCTTCTGGGCCTTGTGCACTTGAGCTGGCCTCTCCTGGGCCTCGTGCACTTGAGCTGGCCACTCCTGGGCCTCGTGCACGTGAGCTGGCCTCTCCTGGGCCTCGTGCACTTGAGCTGGCCTCTCCTGGGCCTCGTGCACTTGAGCTGGCCACTCCTGGGCCTTGTGCACTTGAGCTGGCCTCTCCTGGAGAGTATGACCATTATGACCACCGAGATAAGGTCGGTGGGATCAGAGGGGGCAGGTCCATAGTTTCCGGGATTGTCGCAGTCCCGGGGACTAGTGGATTGTTCTAGTGGAACAATTCTAGTGGATTGGTCCCTAATAAAACTCTCTCTCCTCCCACTTCTCATTCACCTCCCACATGCTCAATATTAGTTCTTTAATTACTGCTCTTAGAATTAATCTTATGTTATGACCCTCTATGGTCTGCTTGTCTGTTGTTGCTGTCTTTTGTTACGTGTGTTTTGTTACAGACATGGACCACATGAACTCGTCCCCATTCCAGATGTGTTCCCGCCTCTTCTGTTTGCCCCTTACGCGTAGCGGCATTGCGGGACTGGCTGCTTCGCCGGCTGCAATTCTCTCCCGGACATAAAAGGCAGTCCAAACCAGGAAGATGGAGCCTACAGCATCCTCGTCTGAAATAAGATTCGTGTTTTGTGTTTGATATTCAATTGTTGTTTTGGATTTGTTATCCTTCATACATTTTTTTCCTGTGTTCACATTGTGCTGTTTGGATTTGTAAGCTGGTTGTAAATATTGTACATATTGTATATATATGCAAGTGGGATAGTAAGGAACACCATTTCATTTTACGTTTTTTTTCTGTAAAACTTAACAGATAGGTAAGTTAGTTGCTTTGTTTGAAATTTTTGGTTTATTGTTTTGGCCTGTCAGTTCCTGAAGATAAACCCTGTTATTACGGTTGTTCCCCATACCAAAAAACACCATATATGTGTCTATCACCCCTGACCAGAACCTGTTACAAGTCGGTTCCTAGACCGGCCTATAACACTTATAACTGTTCTTATTTAATATTCTACTTTATTTTTATTGTTTTTAGATGTAATAATTTTCCTTTACTTTATCAATAATGTATCCATGTATCCCTGCACTATAGCACTCCATATTACTCCTGTATATAACTTGCAGTAAATTAAGATTTTGTTAACAAGTTTGTTAACACTTTACATTGTGTTGACTAACCTGAAGTAATGCATTAGTTAACATGAACAACACATGAAGTATCACATTATCAATAATTAACTAATGTTAAGTAATTAGTTGCATTAGTTAATGCTGTGTTTATATGAAGTGCAGACTAAGTGGTGTTGACTAATGTGACGTAATGCATTAGTTAACATGAACAACACATGAATTAACACATTTGCATGACTGCAGCGTGGATAATGGTATGTGCAAGTCCTTCTTGCAAGACACAAAGATGATTGTCTAACATACATCAGAATGTAAAATATTGGTGTGACCTTAAAGGAATATATTATATTGTACTGATTTACATACAGGTGCCAAAAATGATTGTTAATGTGTTACTTCATGTGTTGTTCATGTTAACTAGTGCATTACTTCACGTTAGTTAGTCAACACTTAATGTAAAGTGTTACCACAAGTATTTGTGTCTAATACCATCCCAACCTGATGTGCTTGTGTTTTCTCTGCTTGTTAACTACTAATTTCCCAATACAGCTACAGTTTTGAGTTAAGCCTCAGGATAAATGGATGGATATGGATAAAAACATGACTAAAAATAGTGAAGCCAATACAGATTTGACTTGGGGAACACAAGATGGCGGTGTGCTAGGTGGCAGCAGTGTAAAGGTGCTCCCTGCAGACTGACCTCGTTTATCTGCTGCTCAAACCTCCATAAGCGCACACATGCACATCACCCTCCTCCTCCTCCTGTCCTCAGCATGGTCTACAGAGGAACAGTGCACAGCATTCTGAGCAAGTGCAGCACTGCCTGGTATAGACCCTGCAGAGAATAGTAAAGTATATAAATAGTAATACACATTTGCCTCTCTCTCCTCCATCATGGACATTAACAATATGCACTGCTTCTGCAAAGCTACTAATATTGTGACTGCTGTATGTTACAAACCTCATGTTCTACTTAATGCTATGAATGTTTCCTTACTACCTCTCACTTGGTTTTGTTCACAAGATAATGAGGATTTGAGCTCTTTTCACAGTCATATCACCCGGCTAACACTGCCCTCTAGTGGTTGCACCCTTCATGATCCTGGGCGTGATGAACTTCTCCATTAGACTCCTCAGAAGATGTGTGTGATCACCGCACATAAAAGGCAGCGTGCATTTGTCTAGTATAACTTCAAGCATGCTGTGATTTCCCTAAGCACCTTTAGACACCTGAACATAAACACCTGAACTGTCTTTGCAGTCCTCCCTCCGACCTGGAACATCCCAGAGCAGCCGTGTAAGGCTTCATGGAGCAAGTCCTTCACCCTGGTGTGGTTGCCCATGTCGGCTACCTTGTATTTAGTAATCATCCAGTCTGAAGCCAGGAGCATTCCTTCCATCCTTTCACCTTAATACAATTGTAAGGACAAAATCCTGTTTTCCTGTATTTTAGGGATACAACCTTTTATTTTAGGGAGGGGGGCATGTCTCAGTATGAAAAACACTGAGTCACTAACACTTGGAAGCAGGCACACTTTATTCAGGAAGATGTCAGAGTTTATATAGACAACCAAACAGGTGGATGCACATGAAAGAGATTCTCCTTATACATTAGGGTGATCTTTTCTTCGCTGATCTAATTGCAATCTCTGTTGCAAGCAAGTTAAGGTGGAGCAGTTTAGGCTCTGCAAATTGTTTTATTTCTCCACGTAATAAGTGAACAATTCAGTCAGATAGCTATACTGTGAAAGAAATACAGTTACAATTTCATGCACCAGATTGTTGTGACACATCTGCTTTCATCACAGGCCAAAGAAAATGTTTGTAATAATTGTTGACAATGTATCCAGACAGCACTTGATCACGGGCTACTCCCAGCACATGCTGTTTGCTTGGGGACAACTACCTGATGTACTGCTTTCGTTTAGGAAGTGAACACTTGAGTGTTGTTATTTACAATACCAGAGAAACACTGAGATAACAAACCTGTAAGGGAATTTGTGATTTTACTTTGTTTCTGATCATTCTATTATCTGTGTCCCTCAGCTGGAACGTCTCTTCTCTTTCTTGCTCCCTACTTATTGTGTGCTCCTCTCTGCCCCCACATCATGGCTGGCTGTCTCCACTCTACCTCATTTCCCATTTTTGTGTTTTCTGTTTTAACCCACATTTTGTATTTAACTGTCTTCTTGTAACCCTGAGGACTCCGCATGAGGAGACGGATCCATGTGCAAGGTTAGAATTTAATAAAGGGACAGAAGATGGCTCCAAAATCCAAAAACAGTGATTCACCAGAGAACTGTACAAAGGGCAAAGAGACAAAGTTACAGTACACACAGATATCAACACACAGAGACGTTACAGTACACAGAGATCAAAACACAGAGACAATGTTACAGTACACAGAGATCAAAACACAGAGACAATACAAAACACAGAGACGTTACAGTACACAGAGATACAGTACACACAGAGATCAAAACACAGAGACAATGATACAGTACACACAAAACACAGAGATCAAAACACAGAGACAATGTTACAGTACACAGAGATCAAAACACAGAGACAATGATACAGTACACACAGAGATCGAAACACAGAGACAATGATACAGTACACACAGAGATCAAAACAGAGACAATGTTACAGTACACACAGAGATCAAAACAGAGACAATGTTACAGTACACACAGAGATCAAAACACAGAGACAATGTTACAGTACACACAGAGATCAAAACACAGAGACAATGTTACAGTACACACAGAGATCAAAACACAGAGACAATGTTATAGTACAATACAATACTTTGCAGTGAACAGCAGGTTTGAGAGTGTAAATAATAAGAATAAGGTGTTTATACTGTTTATACTGGCAGGTCCTACACATGAGCAAACCTACGTGCTTGAGACATGACCTTAAAAACAGAAATTCATCAATCAATTCATCAATCAGGGTTACATTCCTTTGGTACTGATAAGACATCTGGCAATGACCAGCCCTCTTTACCAGTCAAACCTGTGAGCACAAATGTGTCTGCCAAAGTAGTAGCATCAGTGAAATAACCTTCTATTAATCTAAATGAATCACAAGCTTTTCTATGACCACATACTTTTTCCTCACTTGCTCAAATACAACCTGCTCCTTAAACTGGTTCTCTGTTTATAACCATTTCTCAAGGAATGTTGTTTCCTCTCAGGGGAACACACCATAGGTTTGGCTGGTAGATTTGGCATGCTTATAAAGTCTCCAGCAAATGTTTCAGGCACCATTTTGAAAGCACACATCACTTATAATAGCACTTGTAATAGAATTTTGCTGTAGAGTCAGAGCAGAGCGCCTGTCTTGGGCTCTTCCAACCAGCTTCCTATGAAACAATAATGACCGTACATCCTGTGCAGTGTTGCTATGGTGCTTAAACACTGGGAAGTGCGCAGGCACAGGAGGAGCGTGGGAGCTTTTCAGCTCCGACTCTGTCACTCTGATGTCTGTGTCCCAAACCTGAGAGCACAAACCTGCTGCCTGCAAAACTCCAACTCCTTCAATCATACAGCACTGGGGTCTGACTGGGGCGAGCTGGAATTAATGGGATCCATGTGCACTGGGTCCTTGGTTTGAACCTCAGCCTCCAAAATCCAGAAGGCTGGCAGCCAACACCCATTATCCTGTAGTCCTCCAGCAGGATTTCACTATAGTGCTGCCTGGATCAGCCACTTACCTGCACCATGGTGTAAACGTATATCAAACTGTATATGTAACCTATAAGTAACCTATAAGTAATGTATATGTAACCTATATGTAACCTATAAGTAACCTATAAGTAATGTATATGTAACCTATAAGTAATGTATATGTAACCTATTAGTAATGTATATGTATATGTAACCTATATGTAGCCTATTAGTAATGCATATGTATATGTAACCTATATGTAACCTATATGTAACCTATTAGTAATGTATATGTAACCTATATGTAGCCTATTAGTAATGTATATGTATATGTAACCTATATGTAGCCTATTAGTAATGTATATGTATATGTAACCTATATGTAGCCTATTAGTAATGTATATGTAACCTATATGTAGCCTATTAGTAATGTATATGTATGTATATGTAACCTATATGTAGCCTATTAGTAATGTATATGTAACCTATATGTAGCCTATTAGTAATGTATATGTATATGTAACCTATATGTAGCCTATTAGTAATGTATATGTAACCTATATGTAGCCTATTAGTAATGTATATGTATATGTAACCTATATGTAGCCTATTAGTAATGTATATGTAACCTATATGTAACCTATATGTAATGTATTATGTAACCTATATGTAACCTATGTATTAGTAATGTATAGTAGCCTATTAGTAATGTATATGTAACCTATATGTAGCCTATTAGTAATGTATATATATATATGTAACCTATATGTAGCATTACTATTAGTAATGTATATGTAACCTATATGTAGCCTATTAGTAATGTATATTTATATGTAACCTATATGTAGCCCATTAGTAATGTATATGTAACCTATATGTAGCCTATTAGTAATGTATATGTAACCTATTAGTAATGTATATGTATATGTAACCTATATGTAGCCTATTAGTAATGTATATGTAACCTATATGTAGCCTATTAGTAATGTATATGTAACCTATATGTAACCTATTAGTAATGTATATGTAACCTATATGTAGCCTATTAGTAATGTATATGTATATGTAACCTATATGTAGCCTATTAGTAATGTATATGTATATGTAACCTATATGTAACCTATTAGTAATGTATATGTAATCTATATGTAGCCTATTTGTAATGTATATGTATATGTAACCTATATGTAGCCTATTAGTAATGTATATTTATATGTAACCTATATGTAGCCCATTAGTAATGTATATGTAACCTATATGTAGCCTATTAGTAATGTATATGTAACCTATATGTAACCTATTAGTAATGTATATGTATATGTAACCTATATGTAGCCTATTAGTAATGTATATGTAACCTATATGTAGCCTATTAGTAATGTATATGTATATGTAACCTATATGTAGCCTATTAGTAATGTATATGTAACCTATATGTAACCTATTAGTAATGTATATGTATATGTAACCTATATGTAGCCTATTAGTAATGTATATGTATATGTAACCTATATGTAGCCTATTAGTAATGTATATGTATATGTAACCTATATGTAGCATATTAGTAATGTATATGTAACCTATATGTAGCCTATTAGTAATGTATATGTATAAGTAACCTATATGTAGACTATTAGTAATGTATATGTATATGTAACCTATATGTAGCCTATTAGTAATGTATATGTAACCTATATGTAGCCTATTAGTAATGTATATGTATATGTAACCTATATGTAACCTATTAGTAATGTATATGTAATCTATATGTAGCCTATTAGTAATGTATATGTATATGTAACCTATATGTAGCCTATTAGTAATGTATATGTAACCTATATGTAGCCTATTAGTAATGTATATGTAACCTATATGTAGCCTATTAGTAATGTATATGTAACCTATATGTAGCCTATTAGTAATGTATATGTATATGTAACCTATATGTAGCCTATTAGTAATGTATATGTATATGTAACCTATATGTAACCTATATGTAACCGTATGTCATACACAACACAGCTCAAATTGCTCAAGCTTGAGACAAATTGTGAACATGTCCAAATCAGATCTTGCCGCTGTCACTAAAACACAAACAAAAGACAACGCCAAACTACAAACAAGACAACGCGACACTACCGTAGAGCAACACCTAAGAAACACCAGACAAAGAAAGAGAGAAATAAAAGAGCAGATGAGCCCCCACTGCTGTTACAACCCTGGTTGCAAGGGAACATGTACACGTGTTTGTTAAAGTGTGAAGAGTCCGTGAGAGATGAGAGGCGTCTGGAGAAAAGCCGTTATTATCCATGAAGACTTTCAAACACAGAAAAACAAAACGTTGGCAGTGCAGTGGACAAACAGTAACCTACCAGAATATGCAATTAAAGACAATTCCCCTCTTTCTTCCTGGTGTAAGATTAGGCTTCTTATGTGCAGGACAAAAGCCAGGCAGCCAATCAGATTTGACTTAGAGTTGAATTAGTTGACAGCTATACGGTAAATGATGTCACTTTTGCAACTCAGCTGTGTTTGTTTTATATAATGAAACACTCATGTCTATTCACATAAACACTACCAGTCAAACATTTGGACACACCACTCTACTTATGTTTAATCTTTCTTGAAGGGTCATGTCCTGACTACAACAATAACATTCCAGACCAAAACTGTATTTCCCAGCAATCTTAGTTTGACTTTACAGGCAAAATGCTTCGATTTTTCAGCAAGTATATACTCCCAGTTGCACAAAGCCATATATTTAAATTAAAAATTGCTTTCTTCTTCAAGGGTCATCTGCTTATTGTTCTTATCGTCCCAGTTTGTCATTGGCTCGGTCCCACATCTGTCACGTCTCTGTCAGTTTCCATGTGCTTCTGTTTTCTTTCTGGTTTTCCCTGCCTGGTATTTTCCAACCTCACCCGTGTCCGTGGTTTAGTCGCCTTAATTTTCTGTGTATATAAACCATGTGTTTGGTTTTATGTGTCTGTTGGTCTTTCTTTTGAGCCCTGGTGTTTGTGTACATGTTGGTGGTATGGTGGCTTGGTGGTTAGCATGTTTGTCTCTCAGCACTGTGGTGTAGGGTTCAAGTCCCTATCTGAGTGGAGTTTCCATGTTCCATCGGTCACTAGGGTCACTCCTTTAAAGCCCCTCAGTTATGGGGCCTTCCAGCTCAAATCCGAGATTCAGTTCCAATCTTTAAATTTAGACTTAAGACTCACCTATTTAATCAAACCTTCAGTTAGTATTCTACTTGTGAAGGTGTGGAGATCGGGGGCCCCCAGTCATTGAGTCTTCTGGTAATCTGAGATGTTGATGCTGTCATCCAGTCATGTGATCACTCTAGTTGTGACACTGATTTGGGTGGAATGCAGTGGCTCACTGAGCCTTCTTGACTGTGGTCACCCCCCCCCTCCCTTTAGTTATGCTGCTATAGATAAGCCTGCTGGAGCCACATGCTAATCACTGGCACGTGACCCATGTATGTCTGTTTAAATCGATGGTTGTCTACATTGATGTTCACATACTCAACCTGTATTTTATATCTTGGTTGCATGCTTCTACAAAAGACAAGTCCATACAAGCACCTAGGAGATGGTCTGGCTTGCCAGTGGATGTGCCGATGCCGTGGTTGGATGTGCCATTGCTGCAAGAGGACGCATTGATGCCAACTCCTACCTGAGGCTCACCATCTGCATTGAAGGGACTGTGACTGCTTGGCCTGGAATTAGAACTATAACTATAGAACTGTAAATACGGACTTCTGCTAGCGGGCCGCCCAGTGGAGGATTAGTTCCCTTTTGAGTCTTGGTCCTCCCAAGGTTTCTTCCTAAATTCCTGCAATCTTAGGGAGTTTCCCTTGCCCCTGTCGCCTCTGGCTTGCTCATTAGGGATCTGGACCCATATGATTGTAAAGCTGCTTTGTGACATGTGTTGTATAAAGAACTATATAAATAAATTTGACTTTGACTTTATAAGTCAGTTTTTATTTGCTTGTTTTTTCCCTGTCGAATAGTTCTTGAATCTTTTGAAAATAAATGTGTTTAACTTCAGTTTTTTAACATTAACCTTTTGTCACATAGTAACAAATAAACACATTACAACAAATAAGTGTCTTTAGGCATCACTTTATCAATTATAAAATACAGAGGTAAAGATCCAGGGGACGTCCATCACACTGAGCTAATGCTACAACTTCTATCTTCTATCATCTCCACAGTCAGACAGTAGGTTGGAATATGAACACTCAGAATCTGGCTGTTCTAGTAGCTCCAGTTCTGGTGCGGTGTTGCTGAACTCCTGTTCACAAACTAGTCATTGTTGCCATGATGGTTACCAAGCGTGAATCAGGAATTTGTGCCATTTACAGTCAGGTTTGCAGTGGAGCACTGCTTCTAAAATCTACCGTGACTTGTTCATAGACCAGTCCACATCCCACAATACAATACGAATCTCAGGCGGCAGAACACATGTCTGCTTTCTGATATCACCTGTAAGGCTTTACTAAAACGGAAAACATAAGAACTTAAGAATAAGACAATTTTCTTCAAAACCAAAACTGATGCTTACAATATAAAATACATACAACAATGTAAAGTCAGTAAATGAGAAAAGCTTTTAAAATATCCTGATCTCACTCCAAGATGCACAATAGAAAACAGGTGTGATACGGTACAGCTGTGTCAGCACATATCTAGATCTTAAAATCCCTGCTCGTAGTTCATTTGGTAGCAAGTTGTAGTGCATCCACAGTACTGCTTCAGTAGTTCCTAAAGGACGCTTCAGGGTATATGACCAAGAGATCACATGACCACGTGATGCCAGATAGAGGACATTCAACAGCCCTAACATTATAGACACTGGCCCAGACTGCAAAGGGTTAATCACATAACTTGACCAAACTAAACTGAACTACCTGTATTAATTGTTGAGGGAAAAGCAGGTCCATTATTGCTTTTTTTATTATTATCAACAGGTTTAGAAACTGAATGGGTGAAATGAGGAAACAACATGGTATTGGCTGTAAAGCTTCATCAGAAGCTACATTTACATTTCTAAAGACAAGGGGCTCACGTCTGTAAAGAGTGTAAGAGAGCACTTAGTCTACACTCACTCCTGCAGAAACTCAGAACTCCTCTAAATACAAAACACAAGTGCCTCCCATCTGCTGACCAGAATTAAAGCACTTTAGATCTACTTCTGTACTATTATAGGTTGGGCCGCACACATTATTGATAATCATTTATCTACAGCATCTAAACCCAACCAGAAAAGACATGGAATGATTCTGTTGATGTTGTTTTATTTAATGATTGTGAGGGGGTGGCAGGCTCCACCTCCCCAAGTGTGTGTCACACAGGAAGTTGTGCATTTTTACATGGAAGCCAAACATAACTGCACAGCATAGCAGTCATGCGTGAATAGCTGCACATTAGTGCCACTGGCATCTTTAGAGTGACATGACCATTACAGTCACACACCCTGAATATGCACAATGCATAGAACATCATGGAGACCAAAGCAGTCCGTCCCTGGGGGTTGTCAGAAAAAACTAACCTATTCCTCTGTGTTACGTCCAGCGGGCGTTTGTCCTGACCTGGACGTACAGTCTTTGGCAGCTATATAAAGCTGAAGGCTCAGATGTACAAAATGAAATAGGGCTCCAAGAAAAACCGAACAATTATGTGAATAATAATGCTAATAAGAGCTAAATAAAATGCCCATAAGGCCTGTGGTATAAAAGTCCTGCTGTGTTATAAGGTGTGTCTGTTCAGCACTGTCCTGCAGCACAACTCCATGAGGGCTGAGGGCTCCGTGTGTGTGTGTGTGTGTGTGTGTGTGTGTTTTTTTAAAGCCCTGGTCTGCTGCCGTGGGTCATTTGGGCCCCTCCACTGTGCAACCGTGCAGGAACAGCCCGGGGAGGCAGTAAACCTGGGAGGGGGGGTGAGAAAAACATTTGGCTAAAATCACAGATTTAAAATCCTAAACAAAAAACAAAAAACAGTGGACAGGTCATGGTACCTGGAGATGGAGCTAGTGCATCTGGCTCCTCTTCGTCCTCAATGGGAAAGTTACGAAGAGGATGATGTGAAAATGATTCCAGGAAGGAAGAACTACTGTTTCCCAAACTGGTTCCAGTTACACCAATGCCCAGAGGGTCTGCAAACATACGCAGAGTGATGACTGGCTTTGGACACAATCCCCCATTATACATATACCGGACGCTCCTGTGAGCGGATGCTGCCACGTGGCCTCTACCTGTGCCCACAGACAGCCTGCTCGGCCTTCCCTGCACACCACTGTCCAGGACTGTGAAGGAGCGGCGGTGAGGGGTATCCGACTGAAACAACACAGCACCAAACACCTCACCCACCACCTCACCAAACACCTCAAACACCACCTCACCAAATACCACGTCAGCAAACACCTCAAACACCACCTCACCAAACACACTCCATCTAGAGAGCTTAGACAGGCAGGCAGACACACACACGAACACTAGGGTCGGGTGGTGTATGTGTTTAAAGTAACACTCCCTTTACTCCCTTTTGACAAAATTAAGACAAAAAGTATGTAGCCAACTACTGTTTATACCCAAGTTAGAGGCACTACATGCGGCTTTATGAAATATCAACATTTTGGCGTGAAGTCACTGCTGGTAAAGCACTTTGAGCTGAATGTATGTATGAAAGGTGCTGTACAAATAAAGATTATATTCACAATATCCCTTCATGTATTCAGGGGGAAAGTCTCCCAAGAACTTCAGCTTCTTTAAAACATTTCAATAATTTAGATCATTTATTTATGTTTCTCACTTCAGCACTTTTACCTCAAGTGTAAATGTGTAAACAATAAAGAGAAATCTGATCATTATCATTTGGATAGTTAAAAAAACCATGGTATGAATTCAAAGCTCATACACCTCACACACACACACACACACACACACACACACACACACACACACACACCTACACACACACACACACACACACCACACACACACACACACACACACACAAACACACACACACACACACACAGTGCTATTGCCCTGCATGGTGTCATCGTTTACCCCAAAGGTGTGTGTGGTGTTGGGTCTGGAGAAGACGTCCTGTGGGTGGAGCCTGTCTCTGGGCAGCACGCTGCCTGTGTCATCTGCTACTGCACTGTGAGCACGACTGGAGGACCCTCTGTGGCGCTGCCAATTCACACATAGCCACACACACACACACACACACACAACATAAACCCACACATACCCACACATACACACACATATAAACCCACATACCCATATAAACCCACACATACACACACATAAACCCACACATACACACATACCCATATATACCCACACATACATACCCACATCACACACATAAACCCACACACACACACATACATACACATATAAGCCCATACATACACACGCACCCATACATGTCCATACATGCACACGCCCATACACGCACATCAATGTCACTAGAAAAATCAGATCTTCAGACTTCAACAATTTAAAGGAAAACTATATATGCATTACCTAAGCTTCACTGATGCATTAGCAATGAATTACCTGTCCAATAGCAATTAGCAGTACTGATGTTGCCTAAATGTTGCCTATTTAACTACGAGTTACATTTGCAATACCTGCTTATTACATATTACATATGCTTTAACTATGTGCATATTACATATTCATTAATTATGTGCATATAATTACATATGCTCATGCTAACTATGCCTCATACTGTTTGCTCCGCATTATCTATGTTTCCTACTTGAGTTAGCTGTTTAGGATTTAGGATTGAGACACGTTAAATGGGACAGAGCATGAAAACACTGGCCTCATCTACACACAGTAACATGAAGCGTAAGAGGTGAGTGTAATGTCCAGAGGCTTTATGTGTGAAGCCAGAAAAAGTGTGAGTGTGTGTGCATGCATTACCTGAGAGAGTCGCGTGTGATGTCTAGAGTAACTTTGCTCTGTATCTCCTGTGCCAATAGGGGGCAGCAGTGTGTTCCTGCTGAGAGGCACTGGAGGAGAGAGACGATCACTGGCTGTGGCCCTGCCACACACACACACACACACACACAGATGGACTGGATATGTAGAAAGGCTTAGAAGACAAATGGGGAGGTTAGAAGGGTATCGGAGCTCTCACAGTCGTGTTCCTCTGATGATCTCATCAATGGGGCCAGCTGTGCTGGAGTGGCTCAGGCCTGACGCCAACGGCACCAGCGTACGAGGAGCCAACGTCCGTCGCCGTGCCGACTGAGAGGGGCGCATCATGGATGAGGAACTCTGCTCCAAAGCACGGCGAGAGCGAAGTTTGGAGGGAGTTATACTGGTACCAGGAGAATGGACGATCCTCTCCTCTCCCTCACTATTTGTGGAGACCAGAGAGTGGGAAAAGGGAGAAGGGGGGAGGCAGCATGGGAAACAGGGCTCGCAGACAGTTTTCCTCACTAGGAACAAACATGCAAATAAATCATAATGTGAAAGCTGAAAGTCTGTGATGTAATACAGGCAGGTCTCAGAGTACTGTGATGTAATACAGGCAGGTCTCAGAGTACTGTGATGTAATACAGGCAGGTCTCAGAGTACTGTGATGTAATACAGGCAGGTCTCAGAGTACTGTGATGTAATATATTCAGGTCTGAGAGTACTGTGATGTAATATAGGCAGGTCTGAGTACTGTGCTGCTCGATCAAGAACGCCAACATTCCTCTGCTGCAGTGGAATGCCATGGATCATGATGAGGTCATTTAGGTTGTGATGTGTAGATACTGTTCCTACAGGCACTCTACTGGACTGAGAGAGAGAGAGAGAGAGAGAGAGAGAGAGAGAGAGAGAGAGAGGGAGAGAGGGGAGAGGGGGACATAAAATAATTTTTAAAATAGGGTGGAGTAGAGTGGAAGGTAAACAAGAATTCACAGAAAATAATCACATTCTCTAGACAGTCAACCAGTATCAATGTAAAAGCTCTTAAGAAGCAGCTGACATGATCTAGCACAGCACTAGTCCATCTGTCCATCTACAACCCACACAGCATGCAACAAGATGAGGGAGACTAGGTAATTACTGACAAATACACAAGTTGAGCAAATATGTGCTGAACTGAAAACCAAGACAAAAAAATACAAGCAGGATGATTCTAATAAATAAACAAATTAATGAATAATAAATCCCTAAAATAGAAGTGAAACAGTAGTAGAGGGGTTAATGAACAGGCTTTGGTTCGGGTGTTAATACACAAGCACTTTTAGAGTTGAGAATTGAGAGCTAAGCGCTCACACTACTTGGAGAGGATCCAACACTGGAGTTACATACAGTAGACGGCTTGCTCTGCTTCTTGGATTTCCGTCTTGACTTGTGCTTTGAGCCCCATGACTTTGTGTTCTTTGGGAAGAAGATAGGAAGGAATGGAGCAATAGAGAGAGAACAAAGAGAGAGAGAGACAGAGAGAGGAAGAGGGGAGAGAGGGAGAAAGGGGATGAGAGAGCGATACAAAGAGAAAAAGGTGGAACAAGGTGGTGACATTACAGAAGATCAGAAAGGAAGACAGATGAACACAAAAACAAGGAGAGATAGAAGGTTAAAGGACTGAGATCCTGGAAAAAGGATGAGAAGACAAATATTGACAGCTGTGAAAATGACATCAGCAACGTGTGTACAGAGAGAACAAGAAGCAGTGAAGGTCAAACACCAACCAATCTACACCACCATTCCACACTGGAGCACCACCAAGCTACACCAGAGCACCACGAATGATGGGAAAGGTCCAAGTTCTACACCCTTGCTGAGCTTCACATGCTGCTCCATTTACACTGTTTTTCCCTTCTTATACAACCATGTTAAAACATTACTGACTTCCAATGATTTGCAGAAATGATTAGGTGAATATATAAACAATTGAAATCTTAAGAATTATTTTCCTCTTGAATTGTTGGTGAGGTAGTTTATTTAGATGTTGGTGGTTCACTCAGGGCAGGGCAGGGCTCTCACCTGGAGCTGCAGAGAGCTGGTGTGGGAAGCTGGGCCCAGGGACCGCGGTTCTGCGGGGCCTGTGGACAGGAGCACATGGGGGCTGTGGGGACACGCCTGCGTAGGGCTGAGCGCCACAGCACACTTCTCCTCATCTGGTGCACAATGTGAATCACAAAGCAGTTCCTCATCAGCATCAACATAGCCACCTACAAATCACAACATGTTTAACTAAAATATTACATATAAATATGTAAATGTGTAAATATTTATGAGTTCGCTAATAGACTCATTGACCACTGCAAATTCTTAATCATCAACCTTAAACTTAATTATAAATGTTGCTCCATATTTATGCCAGTGTTTTGGCAGCTGATTACTTACTCGTCCATGAGAATGTGCTGCTGAAAGTTTGTGGTTTTAATGAAACACTCTTGTTCTTTTACTTCTAGTTTAACTGCTAACTAGAAATGATTCCACACTTGAATGTAAAAAGAATAATGGTCAAGATGATTTTAGATTACTGCTTTGAGCCCAACATCTCTAAAATCATACCTGACACACAGCCCTCCCAAAACCTGCAAACCAGCTCCTCCATCCAACCAATGAGCTCACGCCACGCGTCATCAAACAGCAGATCAAGCACCGCCTCCCGCCGACAGCGATATGGAGAGATGGGTGGCAAGCAGCATCTCTGCCTGCTCACACACTCACACTCCCACTCCTCCTCACTGCACACACACACAGTAATCACCATATCAAACTGCCAAGTTTTATGAGTTGAGAATAAATTAATCAGTCATTGAAATGAAAAAATTTCCCCTGTTAATTTCCCCAGGGTGTTGCTACAATTGGTCTCATCAATTATGTTTGACAAGTTATTAAATGTTTTGAATCAAAGCCCTAGTTACAACTGCAAAATCACTGAGAACACTTGGAGTTATCAAGGATACAGGTTGACAACATATAACATAAAACAACATATGCCATGACATGTACCATGACATGTACCATGACCTATAAAAGCAGCACAAGCAGGTCTAGTGACACACAGAACCGTATTTTATAAATTCAGCTACAAGGACTCAATACGTATTTGGAGGTCGTTTAACTCACCATGTGTACATTTTAAACGCCTTTGAATTTCTGAAATCTTTGAAAGGAAGAACTACTGTTTACTCTCCTCCCCCTTCTACACATTCACACACACTAGATGCCGAGTCTTCACTGTAAATATACTTATCCCTGTTGATGCTGTTTGTTTAGAATAGCTGGTTTTAAATAAATGTATCATTTATTTTCACCAATTTGTCTGTGTTGTCATTCAAAAGTGGTTGCTGCCAAAACCTCCAAAGAATTCATAGTTCAATCCTTCAGATACCAAACCATTAGTTACCTTTAGTTGAGAACTAAATGTTGTGGTTCTGGTATAATTTGAATATGAGACTGATTCTAAATTAATGAAACTGATTAATAATTAAGGTAAAATAAATGAATCTACTTTAAAGGATTAGTGAAACCCCTACACCTTTAAAGGCTTAATTACCTAGCATGGTAGTTACATGTAAAGAGATTTACTAATTCAGTCCTGTTATATGTAATGAGATACTGTACAACACAACACAACTCTTGTTAAAAACCTACAGTGTTATTCCCTTCTCTTACCAGGTTATGTTTGTCTATTTTGTGAAATCGTTTAGACGTACTGTATCATTTAGCTTAGCCGTGATAAAATTGCTTACTTTTCAGTCACTGCTTATATCAAATGTCGAATCAACCAATCACATGGCAGCCACTCAGTGCATTTAGGCATGTAGACATGGCCAAGACGATCTGCTGCAGTTCAAACCGAGCATCAGAATGGAGAAGAAAGGTGATTTAAGTGACTTTGAACGTGGCATGGCTGTTGGTGCCAGACGGGCTGGTCTCAGTATTTCAGAAACTGCTGATCTACTGGGACCCTAATGATACCTACAACATGTACATTGGACCCTAATGATATCCTGCTTAACCTCATGTTGGATCTTACCGCCGCATTTGACATGGTTGATCTTAACACTCTATTATAGCGTCTCAATACAGTTGCAGGGATCCATGGGACATTAGCTTGGTTCTCCCCTTACCTAAAAGATCGTTCCTTTGCTGTCCAATTAGGAAGATCAACCTCCTCTTCAGCTGCCATCACCACAGGTTTGCCACAAGGCTCTATTTTGGGGCCAATTTTATTTTCATTATACCTGGTTCCCCTGGGATTAATCTTTCAGAAATATGAAGTCCCATCATTGTTATGCTGATGTAAGGATGTAGAGACCATTATTCATGCTTTTCTTACATCTCGTCTCAATAACTGTAATTCGTGTTATATGTCAGTCTTCCGTAGCCCGTCTGCAGCTGGTTCACAATGCCACGGCTAGACTCCGTACTGGTACTAAGAAACGCAACCATATCTCCCCAGTTTTGTTCTCGCTACATTGGCTCCCTATCAGGTACAAGATTCAGTTTTAAATCTTACTCATTGTTTTTAAGGCTCTTAATGGTTTGGCTCCACAGTACATTTGTGGCATGTTGAGTCCGCATAATGCGCATGGGTCTCTCCGGTCCTGTTAAAAATCCCTCACTCTCATTTAAAACGCATGGGTGCCCGTGTATTCTCTGTTGCTGCTCCGACTCTGTGGAACTCATCATATAATATTAGATTTATGTCCTCAAGACCAATCTCTTCTCTCTAGATTATGACTGTGACTAAATATTAATCTAAATTAATCTGTGACTAAATATTACCCTTTCCTATCAGCTTCATTTCACACAAAATCTGGTTATGATTTGATTATGTTTCTATTTTTACTAGCAGCTACTATATTTTCTGACTTATTTAAATCTGTTTTGTTACTTTTATGATTAAGTAAAAACTTTTAATTTTTACTTTGTTAAACAGCACTTTTGGTTAGCTTTGGCTATTTTTAAATGTGTTTATAAATAAATTGAATTAAAGTCCCGTTCAACGTAATGAGTTGAGTTGTGGGCCACTTCCACTGTGTTGTGGGCCACTTCCACTGTGTTGTGGGCCACTTCCACTGTGTTGTGGGCCACTTCCACTGTGTTGTGGCTGGATTTCCAGTGTGTTTCCGAAATGTTGTGTACGCATTGTCATTTTGATTAATTTTAAATTTCAAAATCTAGTGAGACAGATTTACTTCCATACCTTTCAAAGCTATTAATAATGATATAAATAAAACAGCTCATATTATTGAGAGGCAACTGCCCTGATCGTCTGGCCTGGTCCATTACATACTTACACACACACACACACACACACACACACACACACACACACACACACACACACACACACACACACACACACACACACACACACACACACACACACCACCAACCCTTCTGCCTCTATGACTTTGGGAAGCTCATCTCCATGCAAACAACAGGGTTGGTCAGAAGCGTTTAGCAAGTCCAAAGACTGACATAGCACAGCCCTGTAACCCTGCACACACAATCTGACACACACACACACAGCCACAGCAAAGATGAGGAACATAACTACCATGTTTCAACAAGGCAAACACATCTGCACATCAGCTAACGTGTGTATTCTACAACACACATCTGCACATCAGCTAACGTGTGTATTCTACAACACACATCTGCACATCAGCTAACGTGTGTATTCTACAACACACATCTGCACATCAGCTAACGTGTGTATTCTACAACATACTTCTGCACATCAGCTAACGTGTGTATTCTACAACACACATCTGCACATCAGCTAACGTGTGTATTCTACAACACACATCTGCACATCAGCTAACGTGTGTATTCTACAACACACATCTGCACATCAGCTAACGTGTGTATTCTACAACATACTTCTGCACATCAGCTAACGTGTGTATTCTACAACACTCACGGCATATCAGCTGGTTCTACAACACACATTTCTTTGTTCTGCTGCAGGAGACTGCTAAGTCTCATCTTCATTAAATGTTTGATTTCTCACACACCCACACAGTGCAGAGACACTCACTCGTTGCATGTCTTGTCCTGAACAGGGCTGGCAGAGCTGATGCTCTGGGATGAAGTGGCAAACCACTGAAACCCTTCATCTGTGGGACACAGCAGCTGCTTGCCAAGAATCCTGATAGACACAGATATACAGGATTTATCTCCAGTTTGAGTGTTTTACATACCTCACACACCAGCAAACAGGAGAGCAATTACGAGAGCAACTGCTTCATACTCTAGTTTTATTAAATCACACAGTGATCTCACTGGACTGTAAACTGCTCAGCATTGTGACGCCATGCCACCCCCTGTTTACCGCAGGTGAGGAAACCGCGACGCCCACTGGCTGCACTCGTCCTGCAGGGTTCTGTGTTGAACTTTCCCACTGGCTTCATGGAGCTCCTCCTCAATCTCCTCAAACATGCGCTGCACCTGACAGGACGCAGCCTCATCAAACTCCTACAGAGAGAAGAGAGAAAGCAAACAGGACAATCAGAAGGGTTTATCTTCAATATTTAAAACATATATAGTGCTGTGCAGACATATTAGGCAACCCAGCAATTGATGCCCTTTAAGATATTTACAGTACCATAGGACAACTCTTACTGCACTGATAAATGGCTTGTGTGGTCTAAGATGTTGTACAGTATGGTTTTAAATGCAATCCACACACACAATCTTTGGCAAACCATGACCAGGACTGAGGTCTATGGAGCTGCCCTAAAGCATGAGCCAGTAACTGTGATGAGGGTGTCATTACCCAGCAACTGTGATGAGGGTGTCATTACCCAGTAACTGTGATTAGGGTGTCATTACCCAGGAATCGTTTCCTTGGAACGGCTACCACACAATCCAACAGCACAATCCAACATGTTGTAAACACTAGGAGATCTGTCTGGATTGTTCACATAATCCCAGAGCCAGCACAGCCACACAAGCCTTCTCATTGGCCTCAACTGCTATGAAATGTGTCAGTGCCAAATGCAAATTAACGTGTTCAAATGCAGTGTGAAACAGTGAAGACACGTCTGCTGAGATGAGCTAACCCTCAAATATTTAAAGTGCTATGCTTACAAATGATGCAGCCGAGCTATTCTTCCATCATAAGGTTTTAAGGTTTTAAAGGTGTCGTTTTACTCCACTACTGGCAACGTTGTTGTTGTTTAGCCACGCAAGGAGAGCATGCGTCTGGCATACTTACATCATATCCCCAGGAGGAGACTGAGCTGTGCTCAGTGGGGCTCTCCGTGCCCGTGTAGCTATGAATACTAGACCAGGACCTGTTCAGATCCCCGGTGGTGACCAACGGACAGCATGATATGGGAGATGCAATGGAGGACACCGCTGAGCTGAGAGGGAAATAAGAAGAGAAATAATGAATAATTAGAGACAGAGAAAGAAAGAGAGAGGGGGGAGAGCATTGGTATTTGTTAAGCTAACTAGCTAGCTAAAGGGACCAGAGCAGAGATGTACATCCAGCACACAGACCCGTACTGCCCCTACCTGTCGCAGGTAGGCCCCGCCCCCCGTGGGCCGTGAGGTGTGTGGTGAGCGGAGTCGGACAGCGGGCGGCGGTCCAGGCTGCTGCGGGATAACCCACGGCTACACGGGAACAAGAATATCCACACACGTTCACAACGCATGAAGAGCTGCTGCTCACTGCATTTACAGAACCTACATATATGTCAAATACACGCAGGAAAGCAGGAACTGCTAATGCTGTCCCGTTAGTTGTCGACCTTCGGTTAAGTTAGCTACACTAGCTAAAGCTATCGCGTTAGCTAGCTAGCTATGTGAAGCCAGCGCCTCCATTACCGTGTGTAGCTGTAAAACATTATTATTGGATTAAACCCGCAGCCGCCGTCGCCCTAACTCACATCTGTAAGTGCGGTACAGGCCTCCTGGTGTGCGGAGTAATCATCCTCTTCACGGGGGTGTTCATCGGCTCCTCACGTCTCCCACCGCCAGACTCTCCGGCTCCGTCCACCGAACCGCTGCCCGCTCCGTCATGTTCCGCCCGTCTGTAGCTCAGAAACCCTGGTGAAGTCCACCTGGTGCTACTGTAAAGCTCAGAAGCCCTGGTGAAGTCCACCTGGCGATGCTGTAAAGCTCAGAAACCCTGGTGAAGTCCACCTGGCGATGCTGTAAAGCTCAGAAACCCGCTGGTTTGTGACACGCGCCTGTGCCGCCGCACACGGCCAGCAGCGCGGACACGCGCCCTGATTCGTTGAGGGGCGCGCACTCTATGACGTAATGCGCCGTCTGTGTAGACCTCACTAGGCATCGACACAGACCCTAGATGTCATCACCTTAGAAGTACACGTCCAAGTTTAATTAAGCTGCTTTATTATTATACGCTTTCCGTACAATGAGGTGTTCGCATTTTAGCTGTAATTCTCAGGAGATGGAGGGTTTAGCAGGGTAACTTTAGTTTTCAGACTGCAAGCCGATGTTTTGTCAGGTCTACCCATAGACGTATTAGCGGCGCTGCGTATGCGCAGATCCAGTCTCTTTCCACTCTCAAATCTATTGAATCTTGTAGTTTATATATATATATATATATATATATATATATATATATATATATATATATATATATATATAAATTATAGTGGTTAATATTTAATATTATAATATTACTACCTCATGCAGAATTAGAATATATATATATACACATATAAAAAATATATACACATAAATATATAAATAAACATACCTCCACCAAAAGGAGGTGGCATTGGCACATCCATCCATAGCATCGACACGTGCTTTTAGGGAATTGTCTTTGGTAGAAGCATGTAACCAAGATACACAATACAGGTTAAGTATGTAAACCTCAGTTTAAACATATATATATCACATGTAGCAGTGATTAGCATGTGGCTCCAGCAGGCTTATCTATAGCAGCATAACTAAAGGGAGGGGCCTGGGGGTGACCACAGTCATGAGGGCTCACTGAGACATTGCTTTCCACCCAAGTCATTGTCACAACTAGAGTGATCACATGACATGGCTGGATGACAGCATCAACATCTCAGATTACCAGAAAGCTCAATGACTGGAGGCCCCCAAGCTCCACACCTTCACAAGTAGAATACTAACTGAAGGCTTGATTAAATAGGTGAGTCTTACATCTAGATTTAAAGATTGCAACTGTGCCAGAATCTCAGATTGGAGCTGGAAAGCTATTCCATAACTAAGGGGCTTTAAAGGAGAAAGCTCTGCCTCTGGCTGTAGTCTTATTAATTTTTAGAACCAAGAGAAATCCTGCATTTTGGGAGCGCAGCAGGCGACATGGGTTATAATATGCAATGAGTTCACTCAGATATTGTGGAGCAAGACCATTTAACGCCTTATAGGCCAAGAGAAGAATTTTAAAATCAGTATAAATATTTAACCTTAAGCCAGTGCAACGCTGAGAGAGTAGGACTAATGTGATTTTTAAGCTTTAAGAACAGCAGTAGTACATTAAAATAAATCCAGTTTGAGCTTAAATGTAGCAAAGTTGTTTCGTTCAGTAGTTGTTCAGGTCATTAGTGTAAGAAAATGTTAGTTCAGTGTTCTAAAATGGTAACTGTAAGTCAAGTCAATTTTATTTATATAGCGCTTTTACAACACATTGTCACAAAGGAGCTTTAAATGCTCATGCCCAGAACCCTAAAGAGCAAACCAGGGGCGACAGTGGCAAAAATTCTCTAGGCGGAGATTAGGAAGGAACCTTGGGAGGACCACGACCCAAAAGGGAACCCATCCTCCATTGGGCGGCCCTAGTAGAAGTCCATACTTATAGTTCTCTTACTAGGCCGAGCAGTCACAGTCCCTCCAATGTGTCAAGTCAAGTAGTTTTATTGTCAGTGCTGCATATGTACAGGACATACAGAGGATCGAAATTGTGTTACTCTCCTTCCCAAGTTACAGCAAAAATAACAATACGAAAGTTGACTGAGTAGTAAAATAAGATGAAATAAAATTATAAATAATAAAAGACTGAGAGACACTAACTGTACAAGGTCACAGATATAGACATACGTTCAACAAGAGACACAAAACAGGACAGTGGTCCAATATTAGAGTACTGAAGTGGTAAGATGGGGGATTAAGAGGGAATGACAAGGTAAAGCAGGGAGAGAGTTCAGCACCCTCACAGCCTGGTGGATGAAGCTGTCCCTCAGTCTGGTGGTTCTAGACTCCGCAGTCTCCTCCCTGATGGCAGCAGGATGGAGAAGCTGTGTAGTGGGTGGGTAGGATCTCCTGCCAGGCGGAGGGCTTTCCGTGTGAGGCGGGAGTTGTATAAGTCCAGAAGGGAGGGGAGAGAGATGCCAACAATCTTCTCAGCTGTGCTCACGATGCGCTGGAGGGTCCTGCGGCAGGATGCTGTGACGACCCCATACCACACGGTGAGAGAGCTGGTCAGGATGCTCTCGATGGCCCCACTGTAGAAGGTGCTCATGATGAGGGTGGGGGCTCCAGATCTTCTTAGTTTGCAGAGAAAGTAGAGCCGATGATTGGCCAATGATGCCGAGTTGGTGGTCCAGGAGAGGTCCTCTGATGTTCACACCCAGGAACTTGGTGCTGCTCACCTCACCTTCTCCACAGCAATACCATTGATGAACAGGGGAGTGTGCTGTGTGCGGGTTCTCCCGAAGTCCACAACAATATCCTTGGTCTTGTCGGTGTTCAGAGAGAGCCTCCTTGTGTTTGCACCAGGCGGCTCACCTCATTCCTGTAGTGTGTCTCATCGTTGTCGCTGATGAGACCCACCACCGTCGTGTCATCCGCAAACTTGATGAAGAGATTGGAGGAGTGTTCCGGTGTGCAGTCGTGGGTCAGCAGAGTGAACAGAAGGGGGCTCAGCACACATCCTTGGGGAGCCCCTGTGTTCAGTGTGATGACGCTGGATCTGTTGCTGCCAACCCACACTGCCTGTGGTCTTCTGGTCAGGAAGTCTAACAGGCAGTTGCACAGTGATGTGCTCAGCCCACGACTGTCCAGTTTGAGAATGAGCTGTTGGGGGATGATTGTGTTGAATGCCGAACTGAAGTCAGTGAACAGCATTCTGACGTAGGTGTCCTTCCTGTCCAGATGTGTAAGGGCTGAGTGTGGAGCAGTGGAGATGGCATCATCGGTCGAGCGATTTGACCGATATGCAAACTGGTAGGGGTCCAAGAAGGGGGGGAGGGAAGACCTGATGTGGTGCATGACTAGCCGTTCAAAGCACTTCATGAGGATGGGGGTTAGTGCAACTGGACAGTAGTCACTGAAACAGGATGGCGATGCCTTCTTTGGAACAGGGATTATGGTGGTGGTTTTGAAACATGTGGGAACCACCGCCTGACTCAGAGAGGTGTTATAGATGTCTGTATAGACCTCTGCGAGATCCCAGCCACAGTCCTTCAGCACATGACCAGGAATGTTGTCAGGCCCAGGAGCTTTCTGAGCATTGATCTTGCTGAATGCTCTCCACACGTTGTCCGGGGACAGAGTCAGCAGTGTATATCGAGACTCAGGTAGGAGTCGGCACTGACGCGTACGCTGTTGGCATTAGAGCGTCCACTGGCAATCCAAGATTTGTATGACTCAAAAAGCCAATCAGCTTTCAGTGCGTGTTCCATTTGTGATGGTGTTGTGATCTCCGTCGCGCTAGCTGAGCTTCTGAACAACAGTGTGTTCATTTGGAACAGACACCATTTAGCAACAGCTTTATGCAGACATGGCACTCTGTCTCCATCTTCACTGCTGCAAAGACAGTGCCATGTGTTGGCCTTTGAAAAAGACCATTACTCTGCCAAGCCTACTGCAATAAGATACTTGAAATAAGATTATGTAACAGGATCATTCCTACAATTCAGTGCCTTTTGCGTCCCCAGTACTGATCACTTATATGTATTATGTAAAATGCAAAAGATATAAATTCTGTAAATCTTACTGAAATAGTAGGACGCTTTTAAAACATTAAACATAATGCAGTCTACCCCAAAATGTATTTTTTATACCTTTAACACTGTTTTTATTTATCAGGCCCTAGGGGTTTTCCCATGTCCCTGGAGTTGTGCTTTCTGTTTTTGTGATGGAAAAATTAGGTATAATCATTAGAATATTTCATTATTTTAATATTGTTTAAAAATATTGCTTAAGTCCTCCCTAAACTATATATATTTTATTTTATCACCAATTTTAAGGGTTTATCGCATGTCCCTCAAGTTACTGTCCACCCTGTTATGGCTATGTCCACCCCGAGTTTTCTGTCTATAATTTTATTAAGATAATACAAACAAATATGTTATTTGTAATGTTTGCATTAAAGCAGGCCACAGCATGCATCCTTAAAAATAATCAAAATACAAAATAATACAAAAATAATCAGAATAGGATTAATAGTTATTTAAAACAAAAAAAGTGAAATCACCTGCTGGTGAGAATTCAGACACACAGTTCATAAAATATCTCTTTTTTAAAATAAAGAATAAATGAAAAACTCACATCAAAGTTGAAAAGGGATTAGCTCTCAGCTAATGTCTGTTTTGCACATTATTTTAAATCTTAAGTCTTTCAAACAGTTATGCATATGTCCATAACAGGGTGTACATCCTGGGTCAGAGAGTTCACAAACATGTTTAAATAAATGCTACAGATTATATGCCTGAGCTTGACCAAAATTAGCTTTAAAAACTTTAACATGTTCCTTTCATAATAAAACATGAAAAACTAATAAAAACAATGTTTAATATTCAAAATGTGTTGAGGGCCAAATGGCACCAGATCCCAGGAATGACCCAACTCAGTGTTTGTTTTCATGGCCTCCATTTTGGCCTGTTTTTCAGACAGGATACATTGTTTGTTTCTTTGGTCACCAAACCAATTTCAGACCCACCTGGCTGGGCATAAAATGACAGCAGTTCATTCATTCATTTTCATTCATTATCCGTACCGCTTATTCCCGCTAGTCGGGGTCACGGGGGGCTGGAGCCAATCCCAGCATCTCCGGGCGAAGGCAGGGTACACCATGGGCAGTTCGCCAGTCCACCACATGGCCAACACGCACACTCACACCTACGGGCAATCTAGAGTGACCAATCAACCTAGGATGCATGTCTTTGGACTGTGGGAGGAAACCGGAGTACCCGGAGAAAACCCACGCAGGCACAGGGAGAACATGCAAACTCCACACAGAGCAGCCCAGACCGAGAATCGAACCCAGACTGCCCTTGCTGTGAGGCGACAGTGCTAGCCACCACACCACCATGCCGCCCCGACAGCAGTTCAGTAGCTTGAATATTTCCAGTGTGCGGCGCAAAAGGGGCTCCACCCTCTCTGCTCTCCACCCTCTCTGCTATCCACCCCCCTCTGCTCTCCCACCCCCCTCTGCTCTCCCACCCCCTCTGCTCTCCACCCTCTCTGCTCTCCACCCCTCTCTGCTCTGCTCACCCCCTCTGCTCTCCCACCCCCTCTGCTCTCCACCCCCCTCTGCTCTCCACCCCTCTCTGCTCTCCACCCTCTCTGCTCTCCCACCCCCCCCCCTCTGCTCTCCCACCCCCCTCTGCTCTCCCAACCCCCTCTGCTCTCCACCCCCCTCTGCTCTCCCACCCCCTCCCACCCCCCTCTGCTCTCCCAACCCCCTCTGCTCTCCCACCCCCTCAGCTCTCCCACCCCCGCTTACAAACTGTGAAATGCTACAGAGGAAAAACAAGTTTCATATCTAACTCACATTTTTATTTAAAACTCTCAAAAAAAAGTCTCAAGATGAAACAACAACTACAAAATGAAATGTTACCACTTGATATAGAGCAGTTGTCACCCACTCACCTGCAGGTCTCCTGCAGGTCTCCTTCCCTATCATTATCTACCACACTTTTCCAGCTAATTACTTCAGAAGTCCTTGACCAAATCAGACACATTAGTATTGGGTAAGTGGGAGAATCATGTCAGGTGCTGATAATCTTCTGGAAAGTAGATCTCCAGATGTTGGTGACCGTATAGAGTAATTTCCTGAACACATGATCCCTTAAAAGGTGTGAGATTAGAACAGTACTGTTTGTATGGAAAATTGTCTCAACATCCCTATTTGTTCCAATATTCTACCTGATTATTTTGTTCCTGAAATAATTGGAATTATAGCAATCAGTTGTTGCAATGGGTGTGTGCATGCCAATAACAAATGTTTCAAGTAATGTAAAAATGCTCAAATGAAGACTGGCATATGCCCACTTGTTCATCTTGAAGTGATTTCACTTGATATGGACACTGGGAACTAGCATGTGGAATGACATGTACTCTAGTCCGTCACATTAGGTGATTGAGAACTTCCCAGCAAATGATCGACAAATGATTGAAATATGCCCATACGCCCCCTCCACCTTTCTTCAAGAACATGCATCAAATGGACACGTTGCACTGCTGGAAGGTAATCCTTTACATGAGTAGATCGTGTGTTGTCATACAATTTTAGGAACCTTGCCCTACCCTTAACTTGAATAACTTGGTTATTTATTTTGTGCATGTTGACCAAATAGCTAGGCAACAACGTCCCTAGATTAAACTGGCTTTCTTCTTAATTGGCACGCTATATTGGCTAATTAGCGACAAGATAAGGCAGTAGCGCGAAACATAAGTTATTAGTTAAGTGCGCGAGCTAGAATGCTGTTCACTGTAACTTCCTGAACCGCCTTTAGAGATCAACCGCGGACCAGATATCCGCAAGTTAAAACGGTAAAGTCATCCGCGCTTTCAGTGTGTATCTGCATGTTTGCTTTTATAGTATTTCGCTGCTTCAGCAAAATGAACGCTGCCTCTGTTGAGAGGAAATTACTTTCGTGTTTTTTGAAGCGCTTTGGTGTAGACACGCACTTTTACTACATTCAACAGGATTTTATTGAACTAGCTTACTTGCATCATTATTATGAAAAAAATAGCATTACATAAAAATAGCTTGGCTTTCAGAAATTTAACATGTGGCTTGACTGTCGGCTTAAACAAGGTCTATCAGAAGTACAATGCTACAAATGCAGGTACTTTTCATAAATCTATTAAAATCGTACTACCTTTTAGGTTTTGACAGATTTCACTATCATTTTTTCAGATATATAAAGCAAAGTAATAATACCTTACATGCGAGCTTATACTTGTCTTTTAGGCTGAGTTAGTATATCTATTTCTCAGAAATGTTCCACGATGTCTAAACAGTTCCACTACCACATCAAATCTGAGCATCTTTGAACAGATTTCACTACCATTTTTATCATGGGTTGATTTTAAATTCTACAAAAAAATTTATGTTAAGACGGAAGGACCAATCAGCGATTTTGAGTCCAATCGCTGATCACCTTTCAGCTTGATGGGCCAAGAGCCGATACCGATCGAGGGCGGGGCTACGTGCCATGCCACTTTAAACAAATATTAAATACCACAGAGATTTCTCACTACCAAAGAAATCTATAGCTAACATTTCAAAGATTGTTGACTGTGATGGAATAAATGTCATAATTGCAGTGTAAAACCGGTTGTACCTAGACGTGTCTATGCCCAGCATTGAGTATGTGCTGTATACTAACTCTTAATTGGAAAAAGCAAGAAAGCATTATTTTGAATGATTGAACAAGTGTTTCCAGATTCCAGTGGCTCCGTTGTGCTCCACTGAGGTCCAGCAGGATGATTTAGGGTTAGGGATAAATGCACTGTAAGTGCATTATCTATTGTAATAAAAGGTTCAAAACGTTTTGTGTGAAGACCACTGTTTGGGCATCTTATTCCTGAATTATGAGTTGTTTATTTTTGGACATAGATATCCGAAGCCTCCACGAGACATCAGAAGACCTTTCCATCCTCAAAAACCTATCCATATGCAACTTAACCGAAGCTAAGTATTCCACCAGCCGGCATTTTCCTTCTCACCATAACTGATTCACATTTTCTCCATGACCCATTCAGTTGTTGCTCCTGCTGCATGTGTCAGGTATAGTCTCCTTCTGCCAATAGTGAGAACTAAACTACACTTCACATACATTTATTAGCCTGACAGATGGTTTCATGTTTAGAAAAGTGCATCTGGGGTCTAGACAGTCCTAGAGAGCAGTCTGTAGCACCTAGTTTAGCAGGCCTGGTTGCCACAGCCATAGTTGGATACCAGCACCATCAGCCATAGTCAAATGTATTCTAGGGCCTAGAGCATCTGACATCAGGGTTAACATAATCTTGAAAGAAAATGTACATTTAGCCAACACCTTTGTTATACACATTGGCACTAATGACGTGAGGTTGAGACATTCTGGACATTTCTAACGAGGATGATGGCGGTGTGTGAGCCAGTGGTGAAGATGTCAGCTCCTTCAAAATGTTCTGTTGTGATTGCAGTCCTGGCCTTCTGAAGCGGGATGGCATTCACCCCTCTTGGGAGGGGGTTGTTCATTTTTTCTAGCATAACTAGGTTTAACAGTGACAGTGTAGTAGTTAACGGGATTGACCAACCAGTGCCAAGGGCAAGCAGCAGACAAACGGGCTGAACTGACTGCCTGCAAGCTACATAGGATCTCCTAGGAATGGAGCAGTAATAGTTTATGGAGTTCTATAATGATTAATAATATTAAGGAAAAATTCGTCATGCTATCTCAGATCGTGTCAATATGCAAAAGGCAGCTTTCTGGTCAGCTCTGATGCTCATCTTGAATTCCTTTACTCGGTGGTGAAGAGCTTATTTCCTTGGTAAATTCTCCCAAACTTGTATACTAGATGCTATCCCACAGGTAAAGAACCTGTGCTCACTATGGTTAACTCTTCTCTGAGCCTAGGCTACATCCCAAAATAATTTAAACCTGCTGTCATTAAGCCACTAAATAAAAAACCTGGTCTTAATCCCCATGAACTGTCCAACTACAGGCCAATATCTAATCAGTCCATCTCCGAAAAAGCAGAGAGTTGCAAAGAAACAACTTGTTCTAGAATTTTGCAGACAAATCAAATTTCAGTCTGGATATAGACCACACCACCAAAACTGCACTAATTAAGTAATTGATGATCTCTTAATGTCCTCCAATAAAGGATTTCTTCTGCAATGGATACAATGGATGACTGCAATTCCTGTGGTGGAGATGAACTGACTTTTAGTCCTGAAGACTACTCCGTTACAGACCTGGCAATTTCAGCAGATGTACATACCAGTGGTCCATCGAATGAAAACCTCAACCCTCCATGAAAGAGGCAGTCTGTACCAAAGGACAACAGACCTGCAACGAGCATACAGTTTGGAAGAAGATGCATTGAATGCATTCATGTGATAGATTTACACAAATGTTGCATTCAGCGAGACAGCGGGGTCTACAGGGAATGCCAAGGTATCATAAATTCGCCTCTGTTTTGGTGTTTAGAAAAATGAATTTGACCTGATTCTTGTGCAATTCACATTGGATTTTCTTTGTTTTTATTCATACAGTGGAATCGCAAGTGGACTGCAGAGCATTCTGACTTAGATGTAGAGATGCTGAGGATCATCACAGACTGCATGGACCATAAAGCCCATAGTGCAGATCGCAGCAGGAGCCTTTGTCGGTGACCTGATGGCAGGTGATGGCTACAAAGACATTGTGGTACTTGTACTTTCATGACTGACACTTGCACAGATTGTGTAAAGAGCAACAAATCAGCTGCTATCTCGGACATCTGGCAACATTTTGTATGCAACTGCAATCTGTTGCATGCCAAGACAGATGAGTACATTTCCTACCAAGTTCCAATGTTCTTTCCTGCAACACATCACTACAAAGCCTGATGAATTTAGTATAGTCTTGGATTGCTGCTAATTGAAACAAGAGATGTCACCACAGACAACTTCACATCTGTCACTGCCCAACAGACTGCTAGCATGCAACACAACTCTGCTTGGGACAATCAACACAAATCGAATCAAGTTCCTCATCCAGCGAAAAACACCAAGGGATGCAAGAAATTCTCCACACATTTGTGCACATCTGGCAGTACTGACCTAGAGAGCAGGCGGTAGCACCTAGTGTAGCAGGCCCGGTTGCCACAGTCGTACCTAGTGAGCCCCCGGCTCCGGTATTAGAGCCCTCACAGCGGGGTGACTGGGTGAAGGCGGCATAGCTGTTGGACCGTTCGTTTCAAGTTCACATGGCAAACTGGTCTGCCCCACTCTGCAATATACAGACTAAGCAACCTGTTACAAGAGCTCTGGTTATAGGAGATTCGCCGCTTTGGCACGTGAATATAGTGACCCCTCTAAAGACACCAGCACCCATAGTTAAGTGCATTCTGGGGGCTAGAGCACCTGATGTCAGGGCTAACCTAAGTTACCTAAACCTAAATGTACATTTTCCAAGATGATCAAAATAGGCACTAATGATGTGGGGTTGAGACAGACAGAAATTACTAAGGATGATGGCGTGTGAGCCAGTGGACTAGACACTAGAAGCACCAAGCGCTGGTCATTTGACCCGCTGTGACTTACTAGAAGCGTGCGTCTGTTTGACCTACTTATGAAGTCTTTCTGAAGTCTTAAAATGTATATTAAATACCTGCCATCAATATTTGCTATCAAGTATAGTTGGGGCGGCAACACAGCTTGCATGAAAACTCTGTTTGGGTGATTTTAATCAAATTTAGAATCAGACTGTGTCCTGAAATGAGTCACCACCACACTCAATTTCAAAGATGGTATGGGTTGAACAAACTGCTGGCAACCCTCAGGGTAGAGCACAAGAGTGCAATATTGTGAGAGAAACCCCAGGGCCTACGTGTTATGCCAAGGACAAAATTAAACACATTATCGACCAGACGGAACTACTTTGTGGTACCAGTTGAGGCGCCCAGACTTCACCGCAGCACCTTTGCCAACACCCGTGCCAGGAGCGGAGCGTTTACCTGATTGAGCCACTGACTGAGGTCTACTACTCCCTCAGAGACCATACATGCTCAGATGGTGAATATGTGGTGCGGGCACCTTTGACCTTTCCATGCTTCTTAAAAGTCGGATACGGTAGTTTTCCTCTCTCTGTAAAGATACTCAAACTCTGTGCGCCATTTTCAGAACTCCTTCCAGTCATATAGATCACATTCCACTTTCTCGTCAGCGTTACACCAGTCGAGGTAAATTGCTTTCGGGATTGTGAAGGATACCATGCATTTGTCCTCATCAAAAACATTACTTTTATCTTTCAGAGGCCAGTAACGTTGGATGTCTCCCCATGCCACTTCCTTGATTCTTCTTTTACCAAACATTACCATGCTGAACATTGTTTTTAGGAGCATTTGGACATGTGCACACTGACCACGTTATTTGGTCAATAAAAGATTTCCTCCAAGAAAACGTTGCCCTCTTGATCATCAGGTTTTCTGCCAAAAGAGCCCTCCTGTCTTAAATGGTCGAGTGCAAGACCCCGGCTCAGCGGAAGGACCTTGAAAGCTTGCTTGCTTGATTTGTGATTATGGTTCATGCTGCCACGTCATCTACTTGCTCTGAGTGTGGCAAGCTATCTCAGAAGGTCGCAGAACTTCAGGAAAGAGTCCATACCTTACACTCTATAAGGGAGGATGAGGAATATCTGGACTCAATTCTTGCCACGCAAACTGCTGATAAAACCATTCCGATGACTGGCAAAGAAAGAGAGATCTCCCTGCATTGTCGCTGGGATGTACTGGGGGCTAAGCCTAAGCTCATCATAGCCTCAACTCCCAACCCAGTGAACAATAGTGATAAGGGCTGGACTCTTGTTCGGGGGAAAGAACGCAGCAGAAACCAGCACAACAGCTGTGGCAAGCAGCCATCTCCAGAACAGGACATTCTTTTAGATAACAGATATGAAGCTCTCAACTCAAGTAGCAGAAGTCGAGCAGTCTAACAACATACTGCCTCCCTCTCTGGGACAACAACAAGGACATCAAGCACATCCTAATCTACATCAGCAAAACAACTGCAGTCTTGCTGCTAAACATCAGCATGCAAATAACTCTGGCCACACGTGGACCAACCACCAGGCTCCCAACCGTGCTAGCCGGCTGCATGCTAACAGTATTATCCATCAGAATGACAACACCTGTGCCAGACGCCATGCTTCCAGCCATTCTAGGCAACATGCTAATAAGCACGTTCATAGTTTTAGCCATCAGTCACCTAGCCACTAGGGTGCACACCAGTGTATTTTAGTGCCGGTCCCAAGCCCGGATAAATAGGGAGGGTTGCGTCAGGAAGGGCATCCGGTGTAAAAACTGCGCCAAATCAAATGATGCGGATCAAAAATAGAAATTCCATACCGGATCGGTCGAGTCCCGGGTTAACAACGACTGCCACTGGTGATGTTGTCCAACAGGTCATTAGTGGAAATTGGGCTACTGTTGGGACAAGGAGGAGAGGGGGGAAGAGGGTTCTGAAGCTGAAGGAGAGGAGGCAGAGCAGGAAGGTGGAGGTTAGAGTTGGTACGTTGAATGTGGGCTCTATGACAGGTAAAGGGAGAGAGCTAGCTGATGCAATGGAGAGGAGTAAGTTAGATATACTGTGTGTTCAGGAGACCAAGTGGAAGGGGAGCAAGGCCAGGAGCATTGGTGGTGGCTTCAAACTCTTCTATCATGGAGTAGACAGGAAGATAAATGGAGTAGGAGTAATCCTGAAGGATGAGTTTAGTAAGAATGTAGTGGAGGTAAAGAGAGTAAGTGACCGGGTGATCTGTGTAAAGTTAGAGACTGTTGGAGTGATGATGAATGTCATCAGTGCTTATGCTCCTCAGGTAGGTTGTGATGTGGAGGAGAAAGAATAATTCTGGAGGGAGTTAGATGAAGTAGTTTTGCAGGTTCCTAAAGAAGAGAGAGTGGTTATCAGAGCAGATTTAAATGGACATGTTGGTGAAGGGAACAGTGGTGATGAGGAGGTGTTGGGTAGATATGGTGTTAAAGAAAGGAATACGGAAGGACAAATGGTGGTAGACTTTGCTAAAAGGATAGAGATTGCTGTAGTTAACACCTATTTTAAGAAAAAGGAAGAGCACAGGGTGACGTATAAGAGTGGGGGAAGATGCACACAGGTCGACTATATCCTCTGTAGGAGATAAAACCTGAAAGAGGTTAGTGATTGCAAGGTGGTACCAGGGGAGAGTGTAGCTAAACGGCATAGGATAGTGATATGTAGGATGGCTTTGAAGGTGAAGAAGAGGAAGAGAGTGAGAGTGGCACCTAAGATCAGGTGGTGGAAGTTAAAGGATGAGGACTGTGGTGTAAAATTCAGGGATGAGGTGAGACAGGTACTGGGTAATGGTGGTGTTCTGGGTACCTGGGATGAGACTTCAAATGCAGTGAGGGATGTGGCTAGGAAGGTACTTGGTGTGACCTCAGGACAGAGGAAGATAGACAAGGAGTTGTGGTGGTGGAATGAGGAAGTTCAGGAAAGTTTGACAGGAAAGTGGTTGGCTAAAAAGAATTGGGATTTTCAGCGGGATGAAGAAAGTAGACAGAAGTACAAGGAGATGTGCCACTGGCAAAGAGAGCAGTGGCAGAAGCTAAAGAGAAGGCATATAGCAAGCTGTATGAGAAGTTGGACACTAAGGAAGGGGAAAAGGATCTGTACAGATTGGCCAGACAGAGAAACCGTGATGGGCAGGATGTGCAGCAGGTTAGGATGACAAAGGATAAAGATGGAAATGTGTTGTGTAGTGAGGAGTGTCTTGGGAAGGTGGAAGGAGTATTTTGAGGAATTGATTAATCAAGAGAATGAAAGGGAAAGAAGGTTAGAAGAGGTAGAGGTTGTGAATCAGGAAGTGCCCCAGGTGAGAAAGGAGGAAGTAAGGGCTGCGATTCAGAGAATGAAGTGTGGTAAGGCAGTTGGACCGGATGATATTCCAGTGGAGATGTTTGGGAGAGACAGCAGTGGAGTTTTTGACTGGGTTATTTAACAGAATCTTGGAAGGCCAGAAGATGCCTGAGGAGTGGAGACGAAGCATAATGTGCCGATTTTTAAGAATAAGGGTGACGTTCAGAGCTATAGTAATTACAGGGGAATTAAGTTGATCAGTCACAGCCTGAAAATCTGGGAAAGAGTAGTGGAAGCTAGGCTTAGAGGAGGAGTAGAGATCTGTGAGCAGCAGTATGGTTTCATGCCAGCTAAGTGCACCACAGATGCTATGTTTGCTTTGAGAGTGCTAATGGAGAAGTATAGGGAAGGACAGAAGGAGTTACATTGTGTGTTTGTTGACTTAGAGAAAGCTTATGATAGAGTACAGAGAGAGGAGCTGTGGTATTATTTGAGGAAGTCAGGAGTAGCGGAAAGGTATGTGAGGGTGGTGCAGGATATGTACGAGAACAGTGTGACAGCAGTGAGATGTGCGGGAGGAATGACAGACGGGTTTAATGTGGGGGTAGGACTACACCAGGGATCAGCCCTGAGTCCCTTCCTGTTCGCAATTGTCATGGACAGACTGACTGACGAGGTTAGGCAGGAGTCCCCTTGGACTATGATGTTTGCTGATGACATTGTGATCTGTAGTGAGAGTAGGGAGCAGGTGGAGGCGAGCTTGGAGAGATGGAGGTATGCTTTGGAAAGCAGGGGAATGAAAGTGGAGCAGGAGTAAAACAGTACATGTGTGTGAATGAGAGGGCAGACGGTGGACAGGTCCAGTTACAAGGAGTTGATTTGGTGAAGGTCGACGAATTTACCTACTTGGGGTCGAAGGTACAGAGTAATGGAGGAAGTGAAAGAGAGGTAAAGAAGAGGGTGCAGGCAGGGTGGTGTGGATGGCACAAAGTATCAGGGGTGATCTGTGATAGAAGGGTGTCGGTTATAATGAAAGGTAAGATCTATAGGACAGTAGTAGACCTGCTATGTTGTATGGACTAGACAGTAGCACAGACACCTCCATCTCCCTCACCTGTCTCTTTGTCAGAGATGATGTTGAGATTCTCACTTGGAGTGACGAGGAAGGATAGGATCAGAAATTAGTTTATTAGAGGATCAGCTCATGTAGCTCGTTTTGGAGATAAGGTTAGAGAAGCGAGATTGAGATGGTTTGGACATGTACAGAGGAGAGAGGAGACGTATATTGGCAGGAGGGTCTTGAGGATGGAACTTCCTGGCAAGAGGAGGAGAGGTAGACCTAAGAGGATGTTTATGGATGCAGTGGTGGAGGATATGAGAGTGGTGGGTGTGTCAGTGGAAGACACTCAGGACAGGGCTAGATGAAGGAGTTTGATCCGCTGTGGTGACCCCTAAATGGGAATTGCCGAAAGAAGATAGTTTTAGCCATCAGTGTGGCCATACGTGTCCCAACCACCAGCTTCCAAACCATGCCAATCGACAGCGAACCAATAAGCATGTGTTAGACGCCGCGGCATGAACTGTGAAAGAAGACGAAGACCACCTCCACAGCCCAAAACTCTGGAGCAAGAGTATTGAGTCCCCAATCAACAAACATCTCTGACGACTAAGACCTTTTGCTTTCCTCGTATTACTGTCTGTGAAGTGACACCCATGATTCCACACATACTGCAGGATCATCCAGCTATGGAGCGTCTGATTGTGCATGTCGGCTCTAGCGATGTCTACAAACAACAGTCTGAGATTCTGAAACAGGATTTTAAACATCTGCTCGACATTCTGGAGTTTTCCCAGTCTGAAGTGTTTCCGGGCTGATGATAACCGCACGCCTGCTGGCTCTAAACAGCTTGTGCACATCGGAAGGTAAACTTCATAGACAATTTCAACATCTTTTGGAGGCATCCTGAACTTTTTAAACCTGATCGGCTTCACCCTAACAAGGCTGGGACTCGAATGCTTGTGGATAATCTACTGTATGGAATCACTCACATGTGGAACTTGCACCCAACCACCAGCAATGATGTCAGTTACAGGAGCTCACCATCTCCTGTCAGGGAATCTGTTCACTGTCTCGGAGGTAAACTCCAGGAGATTGATGAGGTTCTGCAACACTATAGTCTACGGTTTTGTAGGAACTCGCCTACCTCTCCTGTACACTCAGTGAATCCTCAGGTCTGACACACTGGAATCCATGCTCCTAGTCAGTGTTGCATTCCAGTTCTTTTAAATAGCCGGTGGCATGGCTCTCAGAATCATAACAAAAATGTAATCAGAACAACAACAAACAAAATTTGATCCCAGTGAAATGCACAAGTAATGTAAGCTTTGTGGATCAACCACATCAGGTCTTCAAAGTCTCCTTACTTAATGTCCGCTCACTCACAAACAAGTCTTTTATAATAGCTAAATTTATTGAGGATTATTGTCTGGACTTTCTTTTTCTAACAGAGACTTGGCTTGATAGCAATGGAGCAGTGGTGCTAAATGAAGCTTCCCCCCAAATTGTAACTATTTTAATGTCTCTAGAGTAAATACGAGAGGTGGTGGTGTTGCATGTTTTTATCATAAAGCATTCAGCTTTTCATTCATGAAGCATTCAGCCAGACATTGACTGACAGGATGACGGGTGATTGTTGGCGCCACATGATGAGGGGAGTAGTTCATTCAGAGGTAAAAGGTTGTAAATCCTTCATTTTCTCTCTCATGTCAAATTGTATGACCTCAGTAAAACGTTGTTAATATGAAAAATAGTTTGAAATATTCAAACTAAGGTCAAGTGTTTAGTCATCCACAATAATGCATACAAATTTTTTCAATTTGAAATGTCCAGTGGAGTAACCAGATTACACCATTGCACCATTTCCTTTATGAGACAAATTTGATCAATTTATGAACAATATTTCTACTTTTGTAATTTATCATCAATTATAATGATTGAAATTATTGTTATATAATTTGGTAAGGAGACTGATATTTATTTGATAACTGTAATAGATGAAATAATGATATATTTCCCTGAATTATCAGGGTGGTGCCCCGTTTCATAACACATAATTATCAGTATATCCGCTACATTAGAATAGGGTTATTCCCTAGGTGGAATAGCTTGTCCAGATCTGTTCCCCTGCTATATTCACTTTGGTAACACTTTACATTAAGTGTTGACTAACATGAAGTAATGCATTAGATAACGTGAGTTCTTCTTGCAAGACACCCCCCCGAGTCTTGGTTCCTCTCAAGGTTTCTTCCTCACGCTCTTGGGGAGTTTTTCCTTCCTTGTGTAGTGGATGGCCAAATATTTTTCATTGTTTAAATGTTCGCAGCTGGCTATGTCGAGCACCTAAGGTGTTATCAGCTCACCAGTAAAGATCCTGCAGTAGCTGTGGTTGTTGACCCTGACCAGCTGAACCCCCCTGCTGCATATGTTGTTGACTGAAAGGTGCTCGTCACTTGAAGGACATTCGTAATGCCATGAGATACAGAAAACACTCGTGCTTGTTTGATGTTTGTTTTTTAACTCCCAGCTCTTCACTCATGATTGTTTAATTTTATGCTGCTCTTGCTGTTTTCAGCTTTTTTACCCTGTTACGGTCCTGTTCTATTTTAGAAACATTCTAGAATGTATAGCGAATAAAGGACGCAACTGTCTCGCTACGCGAGGCTCCCCCTGCTGGTCGCCTCCGGCACAGCGGCAGTTGTCCTGTTGCGTTGTGGGCGGGGTCTATGATTCCCCTCAACTGACGGTCGTTTGTCTGTCTATATACGTCTTGTCTTTGTACCAGTTGACTGCTGGTTATTGTTTCCTTAATTTGGAACAGGCCACGGGTGTTTGGTTTGTGCACTTTATTCATTAAACCATTCCGTTTTCCTGAGACTTGGCATAATCGCTTCCTTTTAGTTCGCACTACCTGCCCGTCACAGCAACAAAAAAAGGAATAGGTTAACCAAAACGCAACTATAAGGTTTTAATCCAACATTTTATGTAGGCCCACACATCAACACAGCTCTGTAGTTATGAACAGATGGCCTACATTGTTTAAGGAGAGACGGGTAACCACACATCCACAGTGCGATGGAGAACAAGGAAATGCTCTATTTGCTAATGTTAAAGATCACATGTAATTTACATTATCTTCATTTGTGCTTGCAATCACTCTACCCTCTACTGCTCTTTAATACTCAATCACCCCACATTCACTATCAGTGATAAGTGAAACTGGAGTCACATGCTTGCAGAAAAAGAATATAATGTTTCTTAATAGCAAGGAGGCTAATCCAGTAAACCCAATTCTAGGGCCAGGCAGGGATTAAATAACAAGGTTGGTCAGCGAAGCAACCATACAAACAGACTCCGAAGAACCACAGAAAGAACAGTTCAGAGTCAGTACTTGGGTTCGTACGAGGACACCGTGCAGACAAACCAGAAGGGTTGGGCAAAGATGTAACCCAAAGTCACAAAGTAGGTAAGAATCCAGGTAGACAATATAATAAAAGCTTCCTATGCAGATGTGACCCCTATATAACGGGATCAGGGGTCACAAGCCTTTGCAAGTTGCTTCTGTTGACCACTAGAGGGCTTGCTAGCATGGGAGGCGAGTGCTAGCTATACAGGAAGTCTCTGAATCATTCGAGAAGAGACACCAAGCGAAGCACAACTACTGTTCTCCTTTGTGTTCATTTCTCCTGTTTTTGTAACCAACCAGTGAACGACAATTACAGGAACGTCGACTATTCCTGTTTTCACAGAATACATCTGCTACAGCATCTCGTGTCTGACGCGTGTACCACAGACAATCAAGGACAGCTGGCAATACTTCGCAAATGAAAATTGGCATTCAGGTGATCTTGATCTATAGTGTCTCATAGTGGCATCCTGGGTAGTGTAGTCCTCTGTGACCAGAGACATGACACTGTCTTATACATCACCCAGAGTTCAGAATGTCAGTCAGATTTATATAGCGCTTTTTACAACATGTCACAAAGTAGCTTTACAATCGTGTGGGTCCAGAATTGCAGAACGTCAGAATGAAAGGCAGAATAGTCACTGTTGACCTGCTCCACTCATTCCTGGATGGACTGGATGTCATGGCACCAAGTCTCTTGGAACAGTGGCCTAGTTAGTCACCGTCTTCAAAAGTGCTTCCATCATGACGCAGCCTTTTAACCGACAAGTAACCGTACTGTTACGTACCTTACTGTTACTATTGTGTAGTAACCGTACTGTTACGTGCCTTACTGTTACTATTGTGTAGTAACCATACTGTTACTTGTTACTATTGTGTTTGGGATAGTTGTCAGAGTCGGCATCATGTAAATGCTTAAATAATGTTAATAACATAAATTTCATGGCTGTATTTCAAATGTACTGTATTAAGTTTTTGTATCAAATTTCCGTTCTGTGTCTGGTTAGTACATGACAAAAGCCATGTGCAAATGGTCAAAGAGGGCCACCAGGAGGCGCTGTGGGAGCTCCTGGTGATGTCATACTCTGAAAAAGAGTGGGGGGGGGCAGACCAAGCCTAGTTAACCAGTTACCTAGTCGTTAGTTTAGCACAGAGTTTGAATTCCTGCAGAAGGTTATCATGAAGACAAAATCAGTGTTCAGCTAGGATACATGGAATTAGATACAAATTGCTGAGGTTTTGTTTATAGATTGATTGACTGCACATCTCATGTCTCATCTGGGAGGGAAGTTCCTTCTGCTGTGTTGCATATTACTGCCACTGAGAGTGATATTTTGACAATGTTGGAAACTACAGACATTTGTTCTTTTTATTTTAACATGTGAAAATCAAGCACTGTTGAGTGACTATTTTTGTTACAATTTTTGTGAACTTTGTCAAGTATTGAGAGGAAACATATTAAAGTTAAACTTGTTCAGAGCAACTCTGTATAAACGGATTTAGAGACAGAAACATGAGATGGAATTGTTCTTGAAGGTTTATCAAGAGTTTTAGTAACACTTCAGTCATTTCTTTTAATAATGTTGCAGTATGTCATGTCTTTGAATCCTCTGTAATAGAATTGTTTATAATGTATATCATACACACCAAAATGTAAATAAAGTGCACTAGTTATTAGAGTATGTTAAATATGTCAAACATTGTGACAGAACCCCTGTACATCTGGATATAACTTTACAAAATGCGATACAAAGTACATCTAGCCAAATTCCACTTAGCCAAATGGCACCTAGCCAAAGTACACCTAGCCAAATACACTTAGCCAAATCAAAATTTTACTTTATATTTTATTAAATGCAATTTGTTATTTTTATTTAGATCAGGCAGGCATGAGTACCTGCACATCAAGTGAGGTAGGACAATACTTCATGAACAGTGCAATCAACAAGCAGTGAGACAAAACTAACACGATGGATGGATGGATGGATGGATAGATATACACTGCCTGTTTTGCACTGCTTAACTTAAGAAAGGTCCCTTACATATATTTCACACAAATTATGACCGAGTTTAGTTGACTACGATTTCAACTGTATTTGTACATTGATATCGCTCTCAATCTCCAGTAGAGGGCGACATCAATGCTTGAATCCTGATCGGAGCCAGAAAAGCATAGGTAGGTGCATTGATTCAAACAGAAATACCTGTTGCAGTTCAACATATCATACGGGAATAGGGGTATTCTGAGAACAAGGTGGTGTCGTACTTACTTGTATGCCTGAACATTTGAACTACTGAAACAACTCAGGGGAATTAAATGGGTGCGAATTGATATGAATTAGTATGTAGGCCTACATTTTTACATTTTACATTGTTTCATTTTACCACTGCAGACACATTCAATCACTTGTTCCAATTACAACTACGTTAAACACACATATAACATGTACACAAATATTCAGGCAGTGTTTGCAAACTAGTCATGGACGCCCTAGGAATTTAACCTTTAGCTGTTCAAACACCACTCCTCTGTAGGTATGTTGTGCATTCCACACACGACTGAATCATATGACATGGGGACCGATCCCCAGGTTTCCCCTCTGCACAGGCTCAACACCCATCACTGAAACCTGGAAAGTAACGTGACACTGACTGTTCGGGAGAGCACTGTAGTGACGCATCAGCGTTTAAGACCTGCTGCTGACAACAGAACTAATTGTCCGGTTAAACGATAGTGAGTTAAAATGCGCTAAAGTTTCAAGAAATGCAAAAGTTCCTGCTTGTAATTTAAGGTCGGGTTTATTTTCATGTGAAAATGCCCAGTCGTGTGATCACTGGCATTATGTTGTTAAGCTGTGCCGGGGACATCTGGGTGTGTCTGGAAGACGTGGGAAGTCCAGCTTGGGAGGGTCCTGTCTCTCACCTAAGTGCCAAAGTCTGCCTCACGGTGACTCAGCTGAGTCGATAGGCGTGAATGCACTCATGAGAGTAAAATAAAAATGACTAATGCATGCTTGTGATACTTGGGAATTTCAAACGTCTCGATTGCAGGTCATTATTCAATTTGCGTGTTCACACCTGAATCGCCTGACCAATTAACCGAATCAGGTGTATAGGAGCAGAACTAAACAAAACAGAAATAAACTAAGGCAGAAACCTGTCTGAGCTGGCGTTTAAGGTCTATATAATGGACGGTGTCATTTAAAATAGAGAGGC
Organism: Brachyhypopomus occidentalis; assembly: GCA_020368025.1. NCBI lineage: Eukaryota > Metazoa > Chordata > Actinopteri > Gymnotiformes > Hypopomidae > Brachyhypopomus > Brachyhypopomus occidentalis. The sequence goes on along the minus strand of JAGXOD010000035.1, from coordinate 6,143,338 downwards.
CAGCAATATGTGAAGTATTTAGTCAAAAACTGCAATACACCATTAACAGGTAGCATTATATGGGGCATCTGTAGGATGTATCTAAACTATGATTCAGCTTTGTCAATACTTTGCATACATTCAAATATGGTGAGCAATAAGGTGAGCATTAAAGAATGTAATGACAAAGCAGTTTCATTAATACTCTGAAAATGGTTCTAGGGTTTTACCTGCTTTAAGAACAAACAATATGGGAAGGGTTAAGGGTGTGTGTGTGAGAGAGAGATAGAGAGAGTGTGTGTGACAAAATCCGAGTGTTCTGTGTTGGAGAAGAGGAACAGACTTGAGAAACTGGTCAGTCCACAGTTTCCCCACCAAAGAGGTGTAAACGTGGTGTGGACCACAGCCCTGAGTTCCTGTTCTTACACTTCCAGGACTTCAAGTTCTAGGATGTCCTGGCCAGCTCAGTCATGTAAATCCCAAATGGGACGTTTTGTACAGTTTCCCATATCAGATTAAAGGGTGGGAGAAGTTCCTTTTAAGACCTGCATGACAATTACCTACAGTTTCTGAGCCTGATATAGTGCACTTTTCAGTTTATTTTAAAAAATTATATGTAGTTCAGATATTTCAATCTGTGTTTCAGTTTTCATCATTCTGCTCACTTTTTAAAATGGTGATGGTTTTAGAGGAGCAGATATGTGCTTTTTGCGTTAACACCCAGTGAAGTGTGAGGGCTAGCAACAGTTGCTATGGCAGTTAGGTTTCTGCAGTACATTTGTACCTTTGCTCGTGAAAACAGGTTTCCCGTGTTTCCTTAGAAACAGTCCACTATTAGCACACGGGCACAGTCTCCAGCACATAGCGGGGTTTCCGCGCGCACAGACGTATGGGGAAGACCTGCGTGCACGGACCACGCGCATTACTTCTGATAAACATTTGAGTAAACTCGCACAACATATTTACTCTCTTTACTCTCTTCTTTTTGAACATTTGCAGCACACTATTAAGCATGACGAATAGCTCATTCTCTGTGCTAATATATTTTTTTGTTACGATGCAATTCTCAACCGCAAATATTTTAACGCAGCTTTAGTTTAAACTTAGTATTGTTTACTTTATATTTATTATTTAATTCCTAAAGATATTAAACATGTAACATCGATATTGCTTGCCCCAAGGGTTCGCAAGCGCAGACCTAACTATATTTGAAACAGCTCAGATCAAGCACAATGGGAATTTGGAAGGTTTTCAATGAGGAAAAAATAGTTTTCAATATTACTAGCAATGATAGTACAGTCTGCTAGCAGAGAAATTTCCCCAAAGTCCTGGATAAATTCCCTGTAGACACAGTTGAGGCGTCAGTCACGTTTGGAAATCCCCCACCCAGTAAAAGCTCCACCTCCTCCAAGTGCGTTTTAACGCTCGTGTATCCGCACGCTCATCAGCAGTAGGTCAGACTTCCGACACAAAATGGAGCTTTATCGGAACGACAGAACCAACTCGATGGATTATAGCGTTGATGGTCGTGGGCCCAAATCTGGGAAAGCACTTCCCAGCAGTGAAGATCGCGTTGACAGCGGGTTGGATTCCCTTAAAGAAGACGAATACGCGGAGGTGGCCGCTGACATCGGGCGACTACGTGTAGACTGTGCGCCCCAAACTCGAGAGGAGAGCTGTGAGCCGTGGAAACACGAAGTTACCGAGGACGGAGACACGTAAGTGTTTTCGCTTAAAACCGAACAAATTCTTGCAGATGCACATGTATGCACAGAAAAGGGGTTTAAAAATGCAGAATGTCACGGTTTGCACGTTCATTTCTCGAGAAAATAAGCAAGTTTCTTTTTTACTGTTTGAAGAACGGGGCCTTTGTTAATCGCTAAAAATCCTTCAAAGATTGCATGTTTTATCAACAACTTTATGACACGTTGCAGATTTTTTGCCTTGTTACAGACTGTAGTCCACATATCCGAGTTCGCCAGAGGCGTTGAGCGCGATTACAATCGAAATAGTTTTACGTAAACAGAAGGCAGCATCAGAACGGACTGTACTCTGGCCTGGCGTCAATGTGGGCGGCGCTACTGCTGCTCGGCCCAGCCTGGGAAAGTCCCGGGCCGCCTGCCAGGAATAGGAAGTCGCGTTACGCCAAAGCGTTGAGCGCATGTGCGTCCTGGGAAGAATAGAACTGCCTGATAAAAAAAAAGAAAGAAAAAGAAAAATGTTCGCGTGCACCCGTGTGGTGGTGGTAGTGGAGTGCGTGTTGCTTTTGCTTTTCTTTGTGTGTAGCTCGCGCCTACTGCTTGTTTACAGTTCTGTGTTGATTCTTTTTAAAGGTTTTTGCATCTCACCATTATTCACGAGGCCCAAGATACTGCGATAAGGATAATTGAAATGTCAGTCAATGACCCCTTTCTCAACAAACAGAATTACCAAAGACAGGTAAAAAAAATGTGTGTATATATATATATATATATATATATATATATATATATATATATATATATATATATATATATATAAATTTACTACATTAAAGTTTTTTTTTGCCATATATTACTGAGGATCTTGCATTAACACTCCCCTACCCCAATACAGACAGCATTGCACCTGGCCGTGGTAACCGAGCAGCCCGTGGTGGTCGAGAGGTTGTTGAAGGCAGGCTGTGACCCAACGTTAGTGGATAACCACGGCAACACAGCCCTGCACATAGCCTGCAGAATGGGCTCAGTCCTGTGCTTCAGCCTGCTGACCCAGAACTGCCCAGAGCATCTCCCCGCCATCTTACAAACGGCCAACTATAGTGGTAAGTGCCGCCTGGAGTTTCTCCAGCTAGCGTGTCAACACTCCAGTTTTGGGTGCGATCTCTTGGTTCTCATCACTGGTGTTTTTCTTTTCAGGTCAGAAATGCTTACACCTGGTCTCTATTCATGGCTATCTCTCGTTGGTGGAGAACCTTATCTCCCTGGGCGCAGACATAAATGCACAGGTAGATTTCACAGTCTAAACATATTTGTTTTTTTTTTTTGCTTTTTGAACTTCTGTGCATCTTTGTTGGACTTTAAATCATCTTTGTAGAGGGAGTTAACCATCTTCCTTGTACATCTGATCAGGAACAGTGTAATGGCAGAACGGCACTCCATCTGGCCGTGGACCTACAGAACTCCGAGCTGGTGAAGCTGTTACTGACCAGAGGGGCTGACGTGAACAGTGTGACGTACGGGGGCCATACGGCGTACCACCTGACCTACGGGCGCCAGAACGCCGACATTCAGAAGCTCCTGTACGATCTAACTGCGTACGATCTTCGGGAGCTCCCAGACAGTGAGGCCGAGGACAGCGAAGATGACTACAAATATGAAGGATTGTCTGATGAAGAGGTGCGTGTCGCCTGGCTGTGGAGATAAATACGCATTGGCCTGTTTTCAGATTCCCTGCTCCTAACACTGTTCCCCCCCCCTCCACTTTAACAGATGTACGACGATATAAAAGTGATGGGGCAGAAATAGGGAAGTCGTCGGTGGTTCGGAGAGTTCCAGAGTGAAGCGGAGAATCGGCTTTTCCTAGTAACGGGAGCCTGGAGTGAGGAGGCATCGGAGGTCGCACGAGCACAGGTCGCCTGGTGCCACCGAGAGAAGGATGGAATCGCCATGCCAACAGGCAGACAAGAAATTGTTTAAGGGGGTCAGAGGAAAAGCGCCAGAGAACACTGGAGAGGCAGATGCCCCTGAGGCACTCAAGATGCCCCTGAGGCGCTCCAGAACCCACTCCGCAGCCCACAGCAGTGCTTGCCTGCAGGGCTGTTGTGCTAAGGTGTAACCTATTGTGTATACAGAAAGATATATTTTTCTAATGTAAATGTGTACAGACATTTGAGATGAAATAAAACTGTAAATTGGTTTTTTTTTCCCTTTTGATTTCTTTTTGGGGAAAATCCCCCCCAAAATTCTGATTACTGAAATCCGTGAAAAACGTAGTATGTGATGTTACGTCTGTCTGGGAGGGAGGGAGGGAGGGGTGTGCCTTTTTTGTGGTTGAGGCTTGTAATAGAACCCTTATACTCAGGCTTCCCTCAGCTGAGCACACTGGAATTTCCTGAAAGGGGAGGAGGGAGGGGGGGGGGAGGGGGGGGGGGGGGGGGAAAACACAGAGACCATCTTTGGTTTTCCTAATTTGAATACAAATCTGAGCAGACCTGAGGGGGCTGCACCTCTGTCTGCTGCCTCGTCCTCCCCTGTGCTGATGGGAGCTTCGTCAAGCCCTCAGAGCCGGCGGCATGCAAACGAGTGAGTCATAATGCGCCTGCTCTCTCCAGCCTTTGAGCCTGGCAGACACACATAGGCCAGCCTACAACCTGTGAGCGCAAGAGAAGCTCCTGTGATCATATGATTCGAGAATTGCTATCTGGCCAACAATTGGAAACTCCGAAGTTGTGTGGCTTTTGACTGGGTGGGGCCCAAATGCCAGCTTTATGCAAATACATATGTACTTAACAGCGAATCAGCAGCTTGTATGTACGATAGCATTCATTTGCATCTTAAGGTGATGCAGAGGAGTCCTACACAAAATGGGAACGAGAAGAACATGCAGACCCTACAGAGAAGACGACCCATATAATGCCAGCACACAGGGCTGCTGGTCTTCATTATGCATTAGCCAGTACAGGGAACCTTGCAGAAATGTTGTAGTGTCTTTTTTAAAATGCACTTTAATAGACACAGATGCAAAGAGAAATTAAGAAACTAAAAGTAAAAGTTCTGGCTCACTAAGACTCGTTAAGTATTGCTACGTTTAGACTGTCTTAATTACTGCAGACGCTGGGGCCTGGGAGGCGAGTCAGCTGACTGACTTGACTGAGCAAAACAGGAAGTCACATTTCACTGCAATAACAACTCCTCGGCAAAGCACATTATGCTGTATAATGTTGTGCAACAGTCTGATTTTGAAAGCTAGTATAGTTGAAATGTTTTTGCATCCAGTTAGTTGGAAATATTTATCCGCAACGACAGCATCTTTGCACACGGGTACCACGCGTTGAAGACAAAAAGCGGTGACGCTGTTCAGAAGATGGAATTAATGAACAAGACAAAGGAAATGACTGTCAAAAACAATTGTGTTTTATTGAAGTGTTGCACAAAAAAAGCAGAAATAAACAGCAAAAAGCAACAAGCAAAACCAAAAGCAGGGCCATGGAGCAGTTGACCTGAATACTGAGGCTATGTAGTGCTTCCCACAGTCGTGTTCACTAATGACGCTCTCATGCAGAGAGCTGTTTGTTCCCTCAGTCCCGCTCGGAGAGGGCCATCAGATGGATATCAATCTCTGACTCTGACAAAATTCTGGCGAAAGAGGGAAAAAAACAACAAAACTCAAACATGCAGTTCAAATGTGTCCCAGTAATTTAGACTCCACACACTTCGATGAGCTACTTGGCCTCCTTCATGAAACATAAATAGGTCACAGCAAAAATGCTTGAAAGGCAAGAGCAGGTTGTGTGTGTTCTTACTGAGCTTGGTTTTGTGGTTCCCTCCGAGAGTAAAATGGCGTATGAGAACTACTTCCTGTTCCATTTAGCATCGACTGAACCTTCGCTCACCTGAATCTGGGCTCCTCTGTGGTAATCACTCCCACCTCCAGCTCCGACGGCTTGAAGTCGATGGACAGAACCGTGGACAGGCAACTTATTGCAGTCTGTGGGCCCAAACAACATTTCTAATGAAACAAAACATATGCAGCCCAGTGCCACTGCATGTCTGCATCTATCGGGGTGACCTACCTCTACCGTCTGCTCAAAAGTCCAGTCTAGTTTCTTCCTAACCTTCTTCTCCAGGAAGCTGGTGGCTTCTGTTTGCTTGACTCCTGCAGCAGTGGCCTTGAAGCCACAGTAGTACCCAGCAGGGTCACACTTGTACACCTGAGCACCACATTCTTCATCCACGCCCACCACAATCATGCCTGACAAAGTGGTGACAAAACATCGCTGGCTAAAACACACCACAGATTCAGTACACAGTGTTGCGCATACTGTACATACATGTGTACTGACCCTGCGATATAAACACAAACACAGCCATGGACACACACACAGGTCCAAACAATATTTGTGCATTTATTATGATGTTAATTTAATATTCGTACAAATGTGGTCTGATCTGCAGCCATCGCAAACAATTGTGCCGCCATCACAAACAATTGTCTATACTGAATACATTATGTTGTTCACTTAATAATATTATTTATAGTAGTAGTATTATTATAAGCTGCAAAGGACACACAAGAATCAGAATTGCCATAGGTCTCTGCTCACATGTCCATCAACAACTACTGAGTGTGTAGATGGATGAACACCACAGCCGACTTCTCTGTTCTCTGAGAAGCAAAAGTGAAACTCAGGCAGAAACACACAACACTATGTCTGGAAGCACTGCAATTTAATTGAATCAAGAATTTAGAAATCTAGGGTAGTGTGCCTCTGGCTTGAAATAAAAACGTTTTTAAGTCCATGTGATCTGTATTTAAACTGACATTACCTTTAGCTTACAACAGGAATGTCTCTCAGGATCAATAAAGCATCACCTTAGTATCTGAAACTCGGTACCAAATAGCGTTTTGTTTTATACAAGAGTCCAACAAACCGAAACCAGTTTTCTTTTTTTGCACTCTGGCAACAGTGTGGACAATCTATGGTGCTTGTAAACATTTCCCTCCTCCTCTTCGCACTGTTGACCATGTCAACTACAGCTTTGAATACACATTCACCTTCCACGACGTTCATACCGAATTTGGAAAGGAAAAACAAATCCATATGAAATGTGATGCATCTACCCAGTGTGTTTTCTGGCATGGTGTGAAGTGCAGACGTTGCAGCACAGTGGAGAGTCTGAAAGTGCCGGTAGCCCCTGTGCTAGTCTGATCAGGAGCTACAAGAAATGTTTGATGGTTACTTCTGCTAAAGGATGTTCCTTATGTCATTAAACACAAGGGTTCACATACTTTTTTTCCTAGCCTGAACTGTAGATGTCTAAACAGTACATTGCATATTAAGAAGCTAAACTGCTGGTGTGCTATTAGTTGAAGCATATTGTGATAATCGATTGTGATTTAGCTGAAGATCAGACCAGTGCATGAGTTTGCATGAGTAATTAATGGGGCTGCTCAATTCTGTGTGCATTCTATGGATATCTATCTATACAGACAGGCAAATATAGTAAATTCAACGAGCATTACTAAACGTGCTAAAATGGCTGAAGTCTTTACAAATAAGTGTTTTTACACGTTATGTTAAAGTTTACTGATGAATGAGCTTTTCCTCGCGAATCATTTCACAAGAGCTCGGAGAACTTACAGCAACCGAGTGGCCTCATCTCTGCATTCTGTGTGTACACTTGAGAGATGTCCGCAATCCTCTTACACAGCATGTCCACAGGAATCTCATAGCCATATTTGTACTTCCAGTTAGCGGCTTCATATCTAGCCCTCTGGACCTGAGATCTGCTGTCAGCTTCTCACACACACACACACACACACACACACACACACACACACACACACAGATCGAAGCATCGACACAGGTGTAAGTTGCATGGAAACAGCCACGGTGACCTTCTGCTGATAAAAGTATGATAAAACATCTCACCAGTCATCCCAGTCATCACACAGCCGATGTTCTCCGTTACTCGGAATAAGTGAGTAACAGTGGACGCATCGAGTAGTTTGTCCTGACAAATGAAAAAATATCTTTCTTAAAGACAAACGTTTGCCATGCAGTGAGAAAAGTAACAAATGTGGGGTTAGGTGCACTGGACATGCCACAACTAGAAAGTTTAACCCAGAAAAAGTAAACAAAAAGACAAACATACAGGATCAGCTTTTACTTACGGGTACTTTCCTTTGGGTGACAACAACTGCACAGTTCTTCCCACGAACAGCTACTGAAGTAAGGCCTCCTTGGTTAATAGCTTTGAAAGCATATTCTGTGAAAAAGGTTTTGGATTTAAAATGAGAGATGCTGAACATGTGGTGTTTGTATTTGCTAGTAGACACCTGGTTTGGAGGGGACAAACTTTTTAGTACTACAGTAAATTAAAATGAATCAAGAAACCTAGTTATAACTCAGGAATGACTGCTTTTAGAAACTTTCCCAACATGTTTGTTGATAGAAAACACCTGATGGGAATGGACTGCCAGAATAGAGGTAGCGTGCTACCTAGCTAAAACGGACATAAAGAACACAGATGTCAATTGTACACGGCAGTTAAGTAACCCGGCTAGCTATAAGGTGTCGTTTACACTGCCGCCCCGAAGAATAGTTAGCAAGCTGATTTAGAACCACCATCAGTTTAACCGGATAGCTGGGTCGTGTAGTTAATGAAGGTAGCTGTACTTAACTGGGATGCTAGGATGACAGCACACTGCGCCTGGCGCCTCACATACCTGGATTAGCGAGCTAGCTAACGTCCAGCAGTCCAAACGTGTAACAGAATGAATAAATAACACTAGACACAATTCAGTAGAACCTGCAGCATCACGCAGGCCGCGGTTAACGGCGGTTTCCTTCAAACCAGCAGGTTAGGGTAATAATGGAGGAAAGCTACGATGCTAATGCTAACGGGGGCCGTGACTGAGCGTTTAGTGTGTTCTTCAGAAAGTTCAGCTTATGTTCCATTCATACTCACCGACTTGATAGAGTCTTCCTTCCGGAGAAAAGATGGTGATGTGGCGGTCAAACCCTGCACTCGAACCCCGCGACATTGCAAAGCATATATTCAAAATTTAAAAACGAAATTTGTAAACAAGAGCACCACTTACATTAACCGCGCACAACACCGGAAACAGTCGCGCACGATGACAGATTCATGTCCGGGTTGCACGTGACACGCGTTAACGGAGGGGCTTTTACTGCTAAAACGTTTATTAAAATGACTGGAAGTCCCCGAATAAATTATATGGATACATATTGTCCTTAAATAAGTGTTAAATAACCGTAGTCTTGTATCATTTATCATGGTTGTTGGGAGTAGAACCAGTTGTGGGCTTCTACTGATGTAGTACATCGTCTGGGTCGGCACTTTCTAAACCAGCCAAACCCGAACAGCCCACCAGTGTACGCAGTCTAAACCAGTCTGGCCATTTACTACGGGTTTAACGTGCGCCTAATAAAATGTCAGGCGAGTGTAGGGTTATATTCTCTTTATTTAGGGTAATTTATAGATCCATTTTCACTCTTTTCCACTATAATACTGCAGTTCGTATTTGTGTGAACCATCCATTTACATTTATATAATTACGTACATGGATTCGTACTTATGGGTTTGTGCCTTTTGCATTTTTAAAATAATTTTATTAATTCATATGTAATTACCAATTTCATAATATACTGTTAAGGACATCAGACGTTTTTTTAAATCCTAACCAATTGTTTTAAGACACATCTTATTTCTTAAGATTATATGTCTTCCTGATTAAATTTTAGAGCGCTTTCCTGACAACCGTGTGTTGTGAATCTGTTCTGTCGCCAGCTACAGATCACTGAGGGCTGAATACATTTGTGCTGCTGTTTGTGAACCCTGGTGGCTGTGATCTATGTCTAATTCAAATCCCAACATGCACCACAGATTCTCAGCATAGGCTTCTTTTTTGGGAAATCCATTTTTTAATCATTCTTTACAATCAGTACACATTTCAGCATATGTAGCATATGATCATCAAGCAAAAATGGTCAACGTTCTTTATTAAGACACAACCACTTCTGGGGCACTTCACACGAGCTTCTGTCTCCTCGTTGCTCATCGTGAGGGATATGCCAGGCAGTCCCGGTGGTCTGGATTATTGTATCATAGACTGATGTCTTCTGAAAAACAAAGAGTAAAACCAAACGTCATGATATTCACAAAAGTCCTTAAAATGAAACCATGGCATGTTTAAATGTGTTTCAGGTGATGCACCTGGAAGTGAACCTGTTTCCCAGGGACGTATCCACTGAGCACCAGCTGGTGTCCACGCTGCCACTTGAAGAAGAGGCGCCGGGTGGTGCTGTCGGGAAGGCAGGCCTTGTGGTCCCGCATCAGGTCACGACTGACAAAACTGCAGTGGTTTCCGGAATGGAGGGCAGCATACAGCAGGAAGGGATCATCTTCAGAGCTGAGAAATAATGAACATGGCGAAACGGCTCACTTTCTAGGAACGGCTGATGTCTACTGAATAATATCATAAGCAGAAGACAGTGATATTGATTTTGGTCAATGGTATAACTGTCTGTTTTCCACTCACATGTTCTCCGTGAAGAAGCAGTGGGCCTTCTGTCTGAGCTGCTGCATGTCCCGTCTGGCCCAGTTCCGAGAGGGATTCAGCATGTGCTTCCGCCCGAGGACCAGGACGTTCAGACCCTGTTCCTCCAGCTCACTGACCACTGCCAGCAACTACAGAAGCACAACTCACTCTCAGCAAACTGAGCAAACTAATCGATGACTCCAGTGATGAACCTCAACTGAAAACAAAGTGTTTTAATTGAAAATACGTACATGGTTTTGAATGAACAAGGTTCATTCATTACGCTTATCACTAAAATGGGCCACATCATTCATGCTTCTGTCTGAGGAATTCCCCTTGGCATAGTTGATGAGTGTGAAACCCACCGCACATGAGCTGAAGGGAAATTATAAATCCCGACTTCATTTTAACCTACTTTTGCGTCACCCACAGACAACATGGAGGGGAAGTTTCCTGTTGTCCAGGAAGTCGACTTTCCTACATTGAGAACCAACAAATAGCATATGCAAGAGTGGAGGAAACACTTTGTGTGTCCCAAGTTTGAACTAAGTAGCCTGTACTAAGAATACTCCAAAAGAATGTTTTACAGAGCAGCTTGGAATGGTGGAACTTCCTTGCGTGTTTTGGCAATGAATCAAAATGAATATCTGTGTGCTTTGTATCCTCCTTCCTGGAATTATGAACAGCAATATCTTAGTGTTTCCATAATTAAGATGGTTTAAGTAATGAGGAAGTGATGTAAATTTAATTCAATCAATGCACTGCCATGTTTTCAAAACTGAGGTGACTCTAAATTTCACATTGTAGTTTTACGTGGTATCATTGGTGTTGTTTTATACATTTCCAGACAGATGTTATGGGTTGGCACACACAGCAAAATGTAGTGTTCACAAGTATAGACAGAGGGAATAACACTGGAAGAGTGGTGGATTTTGCATTTCAAGGGCTAATTGTTAAAAATTAACCCTAAACAACTTTTTCCAAATACAGCAAACTTGGTGCATAAGATGTTTTTTTCAAAATCAATATGTGAAATTTTAGAACAATAGGACTGTTGAATGTTGTAAAATTCACTGGATCAAAATCAACAAATATGAAAAAAACATTTTTAAAACGGAAAGCAACAAACTCTAATGACCACTTTAAATAAAAGTGGCGAAGCACTACAAACTGCTTCTACTTCTTGTCAAAAATCTTCACAATATTCTGTGAGGTTTAATGGAAGATTTGATTTTCAATGATTCAAGATAATTGACCCACACCTCTAAAGACAAAGTCAAAGTCTACGGTGATGATAAGTGCCAAGCATGTTAAATGTTAATCGTGTGACACGTGAAACATAAAATATGACATTTAAAGGGAAAGTCAGGTGGGGCGACTGAACAAACAAGGCTGAGCATACAGCCACCTGCTGTTATCATTTCTGCTAATTCATCATAAGGAAGTGGACTGTGGAGCTGACAATGTGGTGGAAAGCACCCTGACCCAGCAGAACAGCGTGTTTAACAAGTGCACTTTAACCCACGCCTTGTACGCGTCTGTCCTGATGCAGCTTCAGGAAGAGCTTACTCTCTGCTAGGCACAACTCGTTCACATTCCTTTAACTTTTAGTTTCCCTTTGAGAGTTTGGTTCTTATGGAGAAATAAAAGAACCTTCAATACTGTACATTCCAGTCATATTTCTAAAATTGTTCATAGTAAGAGTCTAGGAAGAGTTTAAGTCTTTAAAGCTATGATAATGTGACTAGCTCTTTCCTGATTCAGAACCTACACACTGCTATAAACACTGGCAATGGTAAAAGGTTGAACCAGGAAGAACAAAGAAACACACAGAAGATGCTTGTTTGGTTTGGGCTGCAGGAGTGTGTGAATCAGCCATGGGTTAGAGATAACTACCTCAGCATTAGAGATAATAAGTAGCTCTGTAGGAGGGCAAATGTTGGACTTAAAATCCTGCAATTGCACTGTGATGTCTCCTGGTTTGTGCTGTGACAGAAACAGCAACTCACTGACGAGTCGATGGAGTGAAAGGGTGATGTGTGGGCAGAGGAACAGAGGAAGACGCACAGAGGTTGTGACAGGAGAGGAGAAGTTTACCTCAAAATGACAAACCTCATATCAAATCTCACAGATATAATTAGCGGGTGTTGCTGTGATCTAATTACCTGTTGAACTGCTACCCATTTACTCTCATGTTTGATATCATTACAGACACTCATGCACTCGAGCTTCATCGTCAAGCGTCTGTGTGCCTCAGTCCCGCCAAAATGATGATTAATTACGACTGACATTTCACTTTAATGCCCTGATGTCCCAGACGTGCATAATTAGCTGGGTCTGCCCACTCCACTGATGGTCTTACCACCCCAAGCCCTGCTGACTAGAACTAATGTGGTGTTAAGTGGGATAAGGGCAATGATAGCTGAAAATGCCACGTTGTTTGAGACAACCACACTGCGGCAAAAACCACACACACTAAGTCAAGTCAGGAGTCTTTAGGTTAGAATATACACTCAATTCAGGAGTCTTTAGGTTAGAATATACACTCAAGTCAGGAGTCTTTGGAGTTCAAGTCAAGTCACGAGTCTTTTGGCTAGAGTCCAAGCCAGGTCTCAAGTCAACACCAGGATATGCTTACGGACATGAGATGAAAATAACTATTTTATTTATTACCTCCTTAGCTCCTATTGTCTGCCGCTCCCCATTGTGATTTTCACCCCAATCAGAATTAGTCCTCCGCATTTACCCATCTGTGCAGTGAGAACACACACGCTAGTGAACACTAGGGGGCTGTGGTGCACACGTGCCCAGAGCAGTGAAACCCACGACCCTCCGGTCACAAGACTGGTTCCCTAACCACCAGACCATGACTGCCCCCTTAGAATGACATTTAACTATGTAACTATTTAAACAGCACCAACATCTGTGTAACTTTGCTTGCTCAAACCGTATAGAACACATCACTCATTCTCGTTCCACGACGGTTATTTGTCTCAGTGTAAAACGATCTTAACGTGGTGGCGATATTGGGGACAAACATCTGTTCTCCAGATACCAGGGTCAAAGTAAACCAAAATATCATTATGGAAAAAAAAGCTCTCAAAGTCAAATGAGTCTTGGACATTAATTTAGACCCATATCACTCCTGTAAAACAATAATTGCGTATGAGTAAAATAATTTACAGTTAACTTATAAACAAACAGAACAACCATTGACATTTTAAGTGGCTACTATGCTAATTGGGGCTACTATGCTAGATATAATGACGGCTATCTAACGTAAACTAAACAAACCTTTCCAGGTGTCTTTTATACTCTATATTGCCAAAAGTATTTGCTCACCCTTCCAAATTATTGGAATCAGGTGTTGTAATCACTTCCACAGGTGTATAAAATTAAGCACCTAGACATGCAGACTGTATTTACATACATCTGTGAACGAATGGGTCGCTCTCAGGAGCTCAGTGAAATCCAGCATGGAACTGTGATATGATGCCACCTGTGCAACAAACCCAGTTGTGAAATCTCCTAAATATTCCACTGTCAACTGTCAGCTGTATTATAAGAAAATGGAAGTGGGAATGACAGCAACTCAGCCAGGAAGTGGTAGCCCACGTAAACTGATGGAGGGGGGTCAGCAGATGCTGAAGCGCATAGTGCGACATCCAAACTTCATGTGGCTTTCAGATTAGCTCAAGAACAGTGCGCAGAGAGCTTCATGGAATGGGTTTCCATGGTTGAGCAGCTGCATCCAAGCCATACATCACCAAGTGCAATGCAAAGCGTCAGATGCAGTGATGTAAAGCACACCGCCACTGGAGTCTAGAGCAGTGGAGGCGCGTTTGATGGAGTGACCAATCACGCTTCTCCATCTGGCAATCTGATGGACGAGTCTGGGTTTGGCGGTTGCCAGGAGAACGGTACTTGTCTGACTGCATTATGTCAAGTGTAAAGTTTGGTGGAGGGGGGATTATGGTGTGGGGTTGTTTTTCAGGAGCTGGGCTTGGCCCCTTAGTTCCAGTGAAAGGAACTCTGAATGCTTCAGCATATCAAGACATTTTGGACAATTCCATGCTCCCAACTTTGTGGGAACAGTTTGGAGCTGGCCCCTTCCTCTTCCAACATGACTGTGCACCAGTCCATAAAGACATGGATGGCAGAGTCTGGTGTGGATGAACGTGACTGGCCTGCACGGAGTCCTGACCTCAACCTGATAGAACACCTTTGGGATGAGTTAGAGTGGAGACTGAGAGCCAGGCCTTCACGTCCAACATCAGTATGTGACCTCACAAATGCATTTCTGGAAAAATGGTCAAAAATCCCTATAAACACACTCCTAAACCTGGTGGACAGCCTTCCCAGAAGAGTTGAAGCTGTTCTAGCTGCAAAGGGTGAACCAACATCATATTGAACCCTATGGATTAAGAATGGGATGTCACTTAAGGTCATATGTGAGTCAAGGAAGGTGAGTGAATACTTTTGGCAATATTGTGTATATTAACTGTAATGACTAAGTGTCTAACGTAAACTAAACAAACCTATGTTGATGCTGTCATCCAGGCATGTCATGTGATCACTCTAGTTGTGACACTGATTTGGGTGGAATGCAGTGGCTCACTGAGCCTTCTTGACTGTGGTCACCCCCAGGCCCCTCCCTTTAGTTATGCTGCTATAGATAAGCCTGCCGGAGCCACATGATATTTACTGGCACGTGTGCTATATATATGGATGTTTAAATTGATGTTTACATACTTAAGCTGTATTTTGTATCCTGGTTACATGCTTCTACAAAGACAATTCCATAAAAGCACCTAGAAGATGGTCTGGCTTGCTGGTGGATGCCGTGGTTGGATGTTCCAATGATACCAGCGGACGCGCTGATGCCGACTCCTACCTGAGGCCCAACACATTGGAGGGACTGAACTGCTTGGCCAAAAAATAGAACTATAAATATGGACTTCTGCTAGCGGGCCACCCAATGGAGGATGGGTTCCCTTTTGAGTCTTGGTCCTAAAAAGGTTTCTTCCTAATCCGCCTATAGTGAGTTTTTCCTTGCCACTGTCACCCCTGGTTTGCTCATTATGGATCTGGACCAATTCTCCACAGTGAAACACGGTGCTGTGAGGATACTTCCGTGCAATCTTGTCAAGGTGCAAGGAATCATGAAGAAAGAAGGATATGTGAAGATTTTGAAGAAAACTTAAGCAGTCAGCAGAAAAGCTTGGTGTGGGTTTTCACTTTCTCTTCCAACATGACAATGACCCAAATCATACAGCGCTTCCGGTGAAGAACTACCTCCAAAAGACCAAAGTGAAGGTTGTTGACTGGCCTGCACAAAGCCCTGACTTGAATCCCATTGAAAAAATGTGTGGTTCATGCCAGAAGACCATCAAATCTAAAGGAGCTTGAGAGATTTGCCAAAGAAAAACCGGCTGGGATTCCTCAGGAGATGTGTCAGATATGTCAGGAGATTTGTTGAAAATGACTGCACGCTGTTATCCAGCAAAAATGTTTGGCATTTTGGATTAACATCAGAGGGGATAATTTTGACCATGGTCGTTTTTGCTTTTTTGCTGGTCAACTGGTACAAAGACAAACGACCCTCAGGTGCTGGGGATTATAGGTGCCCCCTCACCTGGGGGAAAAACACAACACAACAACAACAGGACAACATAAAGTACTGCCGCAGTGGACAGGGGCGGCCAGCAGGGGGCCCCTGTATCGTCACACGGGATTTTTGCAAAAGCTGTGTTAAAAGTTTTTTGCTCTATTTAACAGCACTTGGGAAATACATTTAAGACAATGAAGTGGGGCTAATAATTTTGTCCTCCAGTGTAGCCAAGATCCTTTGTGATATACACTGCTCAGAAAAATAAAGGGAACACTAAAATAACACATCCTAGATCTCAATGAGTAAAATATTCCAGTTGAAAATCTTTATTTATTATATAGTGGAATCGTACTCAAAATCAAAGTGGAAAATCAAATGACAGGCTGATCCAACTTCAGTGGAAATTCCTCAAGACAAGTTAAAATGAGGCTCAGTAGTGTGTGTGGCCTCCACGTGCCTGTATGACCTCCCTACAACACCTGGGCATGTTCCTGATGAGGCTCCTGAGGAATCTCCTCCCAGACCTGGATTAAAGCATCATTCAACTCCTGGACAGTGGTGTAACGTGGTGTTGGTGGATGGAACGAGACATGACGTCCCAGATGTGCTCGATTGGATTCAGGTCTGGGGAACAGGCAGGCCAGTCCATAGCATCAATGCCTTCATCATGCAGGACCTGCTGACACACTTCAGCCACATGAGGCCTAGCATTGTCATGCATCAGGAGGAACCCAGGGCCCACTGCACCAGCATATGGTCTCACAATCTCATCCTGGTACCTAATGGCAGTCAGGGTACCTCTGGCTAGTACATAGAGGTCTGTGAGGCCCTCCAAAGAAATGCCTCCCCACACCATTACTGACCCACTGCCAAACCGGTCATGCTGGAGGATGTTGCAGGCAGCAGAACGTTCTCCATGGCATCTCCAGACACTGTTATGTGCTCAGTGTGAATCTGCTCTCATCCGTGAAGAGCACAGGGCGCCAATGGCGAATCTGCTAATCTTGGTGTTCTCTGGCAAATGCCAATCGCCCTGCAGAGTGCTGTAAGCACAAGCCCCACTTATGGACGTCGGGCTCTCAAACCACCCTCATGGAGTTTGTTTTTGATAGTTTGCGCAAAAACATGGATATTAGTGGCCTGCTGGAGGTCATTTTGCAGGGCTCTGACACTGCTCCTCCTGTTCTGGGTCCTGCTGCAGGGTTTTTGCCCTCCTACGGCCCCCTCCATGTCTCCTGGTGTACTGGCCTATCTCCTGGTATCTGCTCCATGCTCTGGACACTGTGCTGACAGACACAGCAAACTTTCTTGCCACAGCTCATAGTGATGTGCTGCACTACCTGAGCAACTTCTGTGGGTTGTAGCCACCGCCTAATGCTACTTCTGTGGTGAGAGAACTGATAAAATGCCAAAGTGACCAAAACATCAGCCAGAAAGGATGAGAACAGAGAAAAGGTCTGTGGTCACCACCTGCAGAACCTCCTTTATAGGGGGTGTCTTGCTAATTGCCTCTCATTTCTACCTGTTGTCTGTTCCATTTGCACAACAGCAGGTGAAATTGATGAAAAGCGGTGACACAACAGCAGATGAAAAGCAGAACGTAGATTGACCAGTAAATTGAGAGCTTTGCCTTTTGGCTCAGGTCTCTCTTCACCACAACAGTCCGGTACAGCGTCCACAACACTGCAGCCGCAGCACTGATCCTCCTGTCAATCTCTCGTTCCATCCTTCCCTCACTCATGAACAAGAACCTGAAATACTTGAACTCTGTAATATGCCGTTTTATTCATCTGGGTGGTCTTCACAGAGTTAGTGGAAAAGGTGATACTTAGGATCTGCTCTGTAAATTTTGCAAGTATAAACTGCCACTCAATAGCACCCCCTGCTGTACACTCTTACTGGGTCAGAATGGAGAAACCGGTGTGGCGGTGGCCCGACAATGCCAGCATGGCAGAGTGTAAACTGGAGAACACTGAAGTGTCATCTCTTAGAGAACCTGTGAAGTACATCCTGTGGCTCAACACACCTGAACAACATTCCTAACCCACACTAAGAGATTTATTACAGAGTCCCAATGAAGACCCAAGTCATGTGCTCTGGACCTCCAGTCCAACCTTCTGCTCCATGTACCCTCTAGAAGGAGACCTCAGTCCTCCCTGCACTCACCGTTTCAGATTTGAAGCACTGGGGTGCGATGTGCGCAACGTTGAGGCCGTCCACGATGACGTCAAAGGCAGGCCTCTTCTCCACGAAGGACTTGAAGGCCTCCAGCTCCTGAGGGAACAGCAAGCTTCAGTCAGGAATGTGCGGCAGCTACGAGACGCCGAGACTGACTGGGCTGACAGCGCAGACCAACAACAGCAGGATCTTGAGCTGCAATGAGGGCATATAAAACACCGTTGCTGGAATTTTAACATTAATGACTCCTAAAATTAATCTAATGTTCATTAATAAACATTCATTAGTTTATACATACAGAAAGACTCGCAACATTCCAAATATTTGCTAAGCAGTCATAAACTTCATCCTCATGTCGGCCAAGAGTGAAAAGATATAATATGCAAAACCACCAAATTAAGCAAAGAAATTAAGGAAAATTTTGTTGTTGTGAAACTGTGCATTTCATGAAGAAATCAAACTTTAACAGTGTATTTTGTTTTTTTGCAAGGTTGACTGATTTCACAGTGTGGCACAGCCCTTCAGAGGTGGACATCGCAGCGTTTTTCTGTGAATAGCGTCTGTTTGTGGACGTGTCTGTTTTCAGGTTCTAAAGGTTATTTTAAAGCATGTTGAAGGCAGCAAGGGAGAATGAGTAATGAACATGTTCTTCTTTCATTTCTACTGTGGACGCAATTAAGGCATTCCATGACATGTGGAAACTGCTGTCTTGGTTAAAACGGAGTCCAGATTGCAAAGCAAGGTGTCTGAGCACAGTTTGAACTCAAGTAAAAAAGTCAAAATAAATGCAAAAAGTAAAATATATGCAAAAACCAGATTTAACTGCATGTCTAAACAAGGCCTTTACTACCTGTAACTGGGCCACACCTGCATGAACAGAGACTCTTCACCTAAAACCTATTTCCATGATGAATGTGGTATGCAGTTGTTTCAAGGTATATTTCAGCTTTTGCACATATGAACAGGAGTTTGTAGTCTGCATATCTGCATGCATACTGCTGCCAATCACATCAATAATAAGGATGAATTGGCTCAATTCAAGATTTGCTTTGTGGAGAAGATCCTTCTTCTTCTTCCTCTGCACGATGGAACATGCAAACACAGGGGGCATTTCCAGATGGAGCACACCGAGGAAGGCTTCACCTTAACCTGACATCTGTCAACCAGCTGTATGGGGCTGTTCTTCTGACGTTTTGTTCTCACATTATGCAATTTATGAATACCTACTCTTGCGACACCACTCAACCCTTGGTAAATGGTGCGGTGGTCAGAAGTATCACACATTACCAGGCAGTCATTCCGCACGAGCCCAGCATCTTGTATGTTACTGCACTCTGACATCACCGCTCCTACAGGTCAGAGGTGAAATGTAACAGTGTGGGGAGGGGCTGGAGCCCAAACGTCGATCTGCAGAACGTGTGACTGCCTCATGGCCTCAGCTTCCAACGGAGTCTCAGCTTTAAGGCTATAATCAGGTCAGCCATTTTACGGTCGCACGTCAAGAATTGAGGAACAAAATGCCATTCTTCACAAACCGCTTGTGGAAGCCAGAGGTGGCCGGCAAACACCACTTTCAGTTCTGTGTCTGCAGCAGAGCCTGCAAGCCCTGCCTTTAACAATCCCAATTTACCCCCTTCTCAGGGCCCAAACCTCTACCCTCCACACTCAGGAAAAAACCCTCAACTCCACTCAAAAGTCTGCCTCTTATTATACTGGAGAAGGAATGTGTGGACTTGCAAAAACCTTGGTGCAGTGCATGTCTGTATGCATGTGTCAGAGAGAGAGAAAGGACACAAGCATAGTATGTGCTACGTTACTGAGTGGGTGAGAACTGTGTGTTGCGTGTTAGTGTGCAGGGGTGTGATACAGAGTAAGAGCTGGGTAGGGTAGAAGACTCGGGGAATTCCTCTCTGCTCTTGGTGGACCAAGTGGGTGTTAATACGCTGTTTTGAGCTTTGACCAGGCTACTTTTAACTGCACCATGATCAACTCTGGTGCTCAGGACTTATTGGAGAAGAAATGACATGTCTGGTGCACAAAACCAGCTCATGGTCTCTCACTGACGAACTTAAGAACCAGAACTACGCGCTTTAATGTTGAATGCACACTAACGCTGACCCAAGGTGAACCCGTCCTGGGTGAAAACGGCAGCACGTGACAGCACGTGACAGCGCGTGAGCTCCAGGGGTTGCTGCTCAGAAGGCGCCCTGTTCTTGCAGATGGCCAGCCGGCGTCTGTTCCCATGGAAGGCACAGAGCTCGGCGGGAACACATTTACATTTACATTTACATTTACGGCATTTCGCAGACGCTCTTATCCAGAGCGACTTACAAAAGTACTATGTGTTCAGTCAGAATATGCATCTCTATCTAGTATAAACAGGTTTAAGTCCAAACTACTTGAGGTCAAGCACTGCCATAAACCGTTGCTAGTGCTGATGCCTAGAAAGAAGACAACAAAATATAAGATTAGACAATACCTATCAAGACTGAAATACCTACAAGACTACATGCAGTATAGTGCAATACTTAGCAAAAGTGGGGACTTAACACAAAGTGGGGATTCCCCAGCCGTCAGGGGGTTACACTGTGCTGCCTGGAGACAAAATGGCACCCGTCCTGGGTAGCACAGGGGACACAGTGCCTTCATAATCACCACTGAGCAGGAGAAGGGTGAAAACACACATCAAATGTGTGCTCTGATGCCCTTGGGCCTCGGATTGTCCTGGGGACACATCGTGCTCCAACCGAGGATTTTTGTGAATATTAGAACCCTAATCAAACAAACCACATCCATCTCCCCCTCCACGGGCACCAGCAACCGCACAACTCAATTTTTAGATCCAATTCACACCTGCAGTTAGCTCAGTGCTACGAACGACTTCCCATTTTCTGCAGGCAGCCGTCCAAATGCACCAAGCTGTGTTCATTCAGCTCCACAGTGCACAGCTTCACAACTTACATGCTCTTGCTCTAATCTTTTCTGCAGGAAAATGGGAAAAAAAAAAAAACAAACAAAAAGAAAACAAAAGCATCGACAAAAAAAATTCATCTGCTAATTAAGGCTTACAACACAAATCCAAGTTTCATGCCAACCATCCTCTGGAAAAAGGCATTTTAATTAATCTGTCATAAGCTGCAGCTTGATATTTAATTGTTAAACGCATATGTTTACTAATGTGTATTGGTTTCTGACATCATGTCTTTTCAGGTTAATGCACTTTTTGTGGATTCACAAGTCTGTTGTAAAAACCTGTTGTTGTCAACCTGGCTGGAATATTCCATATGTTAGACCTGCCTCTCCAGCAATGTGATTAAAGGTGATTGATTGAGCTCATAGTGTGTGTGTGTGTGTGTGTGTGTGTGTGTGTGAGTCGGATACGCTATGAAGGTGGATGCACAGATTAGTAAACCAGCTTTCAGTTTAACTTGAGGCAGGACAGAGTTGCACTGAACAGTTACATCAGGTCCAGGGCTACCTTAAACGAAACCAATTGTCTTGCTAACGAGTGAATTAAGCTTCGCGGTAAACCCCCGACGAGAGAATAAGGCGCGTAACCCCTAGATAAAGTGAGCTTTGGTAAAACCAAGCCAGCCACGTCTGAAAAAATGGAGTTCATGCAAACCTCTCCATTGCTGCCCTGGGTATGAGCAGTCATGAGTCCTCATGCACTGTGCTTTACCCTTCCCCCAAAACGGGAAGAGCAGGTTTCCCTTTTCATAAGTACAAACCTGAAAAGTCTGGTACTCCCTGCACTCAGAACCCAATGTACTATCCCAGTTTTCAAAAGCAAAACCCCAACAACATTGTAAACAGCCAATAGGATTTCGTAATTAAGCAGTTAACTTGCTTCCAAATGCAAACATGGCAACCCATCAATCTCGACAGAATCACCAAAGAGCATTTTATTTGCCAACCTTCTATTAAGATGGTAAATACTGAGAACAGCTGCAGACCATCAGTGAGCATGTGCGAGGCTGTCTGAGTGTCTGCAGGTCTGACTGGAGGCGTCTGCAGCGTCCTGTGCTGGTTTCACTTCACAGAGCGCTGTGGTGTGGGTGTGGGGGAGGGGTTCAGTCCGCACAGGCAGACTGCAGGGACTTTCCATGGTCACTCGTGTGAGAGGCTTTGAGGGCTGAAATGTGAAACCCCTTTGTGCTCCGTTTTTATGACAACAGTAACTGTGTATATACATCTCATGACAGCCGTGTCATTCCTGCTACCGAATCACAAACTGTTTCTAGCAAAACGCACTGAGGTGGGAACGCTGATGCCTGGAGCAGCTCCTACAGGGGGAGCTTCGGAAGACCAAAGATCCATGTGACAGAGTGCTGAATACCTACTAAACTGGGCTGCTTTAATCTGAATGCTAAACTAAGAGACATGCAGACCCGTTGAAAAACATGTGCTGGAAAGCCCCTTGTCTCATCTAAATGTAGCAGTAGGCAGCTCCTCTGCAGGACTGCATGCTATTTACATCCATGTCTGTGGCCTGTTAAAAAAATAAGTCAGCCTTCTGCATAACACTAGTATCTAAATAAAGTTCTCAACTGCATTTAAAAGTCGTAGGTGGAACAAAACCATGGACAGGATATTTATGGAGTGTGGGATTTAAAATGAAGATTTCACACAGACTGGTGCATCTTTGAGAGGAAAAGAGGAAAAGAGCTGTTTAAAGTGCTGCTAACATGGGAGTGTGCATATCTGCAATCAAACAGCTAGTTTACAACAGCTCATGTGGCATCAGACACAAGTATAATAAACATTTTGTTGTCTTCTTTCTAGGTATCAGCACCTGTTTATGGCAGTGCTTGAGCTCAAGTAGTTTAGACTTAAACCTGTTTATACTAGATAGAGATGCATATTCTGACTGAACACATAGTACTTTTGTAAGTCGCTCTGGATAAGAGCGTCTGCTAAATGCCGTAAATGTAAATGTAATAAACATAACATTTCTTATTAACTTATTAAATCCTTTTACATTTTAAAGTAATACCCGTTTGAAAATATTTGTAATATTGAATTAATACTATTGAACTGATCTGGTAAGATTATATTGCTGTCTAAATAAAAATCTCATTTACTCAGCAAGCACAGATGCTGGAACACTTCCACCATCTAGTGGTGAGTTCTGTAAATGCGTGGCATGCAAAGACATAGTGAGGGCCAGTGGATGTATTCCTAAATAAGAGCTTTAAAGGAGGGGTACGGGGGATGCCAACCTCTGGAGTGGTCTTGTTGAAGACATCCTTGCCTTCAATCACATCCATCATAACTCTGTGTTTTAGCTGGGCGTACTCGTCCTCTGTCAGCTGAATGGACTCCAGATGAGCCCGGCAACTGCGACACACTCCCCTGTGCGATATCAGCCAACACAGACAGATGTATACATAAGAGTCATGACCTTCTCATCAGCCTATGATCATTTAATCTTATTTCCCTGTATAATCCATCAGACACACCTGGGATCCACAGAAGAGAACGTCCCCTTCCACTGTTCGTCCGGTAAGCTGCACCGAGGTGAAACAGGAGATCACAAGGAGATTGTGTATTCTTTAAGCGTCGTGAATAAGGAGAATGCTGGAAGTTTACCTTTCAAACCACGTTTTGATGCTTCCAGCCAGTGGCTTCTCTGGATAGACTTGGTTCTCTCTCATATAGGACAGGACGGCCAGTAGTTTGTCTTTGTGATGGTGCCGACTAGCTGCGCTGTCAAACAGACACTGCCACGTGTCCTGGTTGGGGGTCAGGCCCAGTTCTAGGAGTTCACCATAAAGAGTCCACCCCGTCTCTCTGTCGCCATGGAGCACAGCCCCAGCAATAGCGTCGCTGTAGTTGCGAGGTGAGGGTGTGATGACTTTCTTGATATCCTCCAGCAAGACCAAGGCCTCCCTCCAGCGTTCGGTTTTACTGAGGCCTTTGACCAGCAGGCTGTAAGCTCCCGTGTCCAGCGTCTTGAAGCAGCTCCTCATGATGTCGTAGGTGTCCGACACCTCGGAGTGGTGGCCCCCAAAGACACAGATGCTCAGATACCTCTGGAGCAGGTCATATGGCAGGCTCCCAGTCTCCATGGCAACATAGGCCAGAAGAGATTTGGCAACATCTACATCTGCCCCAGCAGCCAGCAGTGACTCCATCACTCTCAGCTCGAAGCGCTCTGGACTGGCAGAGCTCTCTTTACGGCTCCTCCACTCTGGAGCAGTCAGTGGCTGAGCAGGGATGTCTAAGAAGGCCCGGGCTCTGGTTGAGCTGCTGGGCTGCTCGTCCTCCACTCCCGTTTTCCTCTTGAAATATTCAGCCGTTCTTTTGGCGGTACCAGCAGCAAACACCGACTTGGGAAAGTGTGGCCTCTCCCTGCGAGTGAAGTCTTTTAGTTTTGCATTTCTGCCCTCTCCCTTGGTGCAGTAAAGCTCAGTATTTTGCTGTGGTCGGTGAGGCAGGAGGAATGGCCGCACAGTTCTTAGGGCCCTTATAACCGAGACCTGCATCACCACGACTGTCCAAATGATCCGGTTGGGCTAATATTTCAGAAGAAATCTGGTCCAATATGATAACTACACAATTATAATGACACAGACAGGCTTCTTTTGATAAAATGGCAAATAGCAAATCACATTAAATACTGAAACAGTTTACAGAACGTTTGTCAACATTAGTGAACCGTCATGTTGTCAGCTAGCTCGCATTACTAACTAAACATGACACTGCAAATATGTGCTCTGCTTTAATGTCAGAAAGCAGAATGTCAACGCACTGAAAAACAGCACACTGTACTACAACAACGGGTTTGCCGACTGTTATTAGATAATTTTAGACAGGGTTAGATAGCTTATGGACAGGGTTAGCTGGACGACGCAGGAACACCGCGCACAGTCGCGGCGTAACGTGTGTGCGACACGCTGTGTTCAGGAACCGGAGGCTCCGTCCGAAATGCCGTACTTCCCTCCTATACAGTACGCCAAAGCAGTACGCGATAACGACTAGTGTGTCCGAATACACAGTATGCATTAAACAGTAAGCGAAAAGTACCCGAATAGTACGCCATTTTGAAGTTTGTGATTGCAGCGCACTGTCCTATCCCATAATTCAACTGGAGCGATTAACTGCGGTCATGTGACGTCATATGACATGGGTAAAATGGCGGCCGTAGTGTGTCCCAGGTTGTAGCATACTGCCCCGTCGCCTACTGAGCGTACTGCTTAAGTATGCCATTTCAGATTGAGTCTCAGTCATATGTATCTATTTATCTTACGCGTGTACATTGATTTCTTTCCAAATAAATTGCAGCCATGACAAGCGACAAAACATCACACTGGAAAGACGTTTTAAAAAGACGACTTGCCTCCAAGAAATCAGGTTCGATAGCCTCCGTCTTACATTAGCTGGTTGATAATAGCTTGCTTAGCTCTGGTTGCTATGTTACACAGGATATCCACCCACGTCGTTTCAAACGAAATTAGATTTTTAATTTGATTACCGTTTAGTCATTGTTACTCTCTGATATTTAAATAACTATATAACTATATTAGCTAGCGAGCTAACAAATGTGAACTTCTGTGCGTTTTGTTTGACTCAGTAAATCTAATGGAAAACTGTGAACCTATACAAGCCAGTGTGGCAAACATTGAGGTGTTTATCAGAGTCATATATAAAATTCAGAGTCGTGTAAACCCTCTCACAACGTCTCACAGACGACAGAACCGAAGACCAGAAAAAAGCCGACGAAACGGAACTCTTCACGAAGTTTTATTCCGAATGGAAGGGAGGGAGCAGCCGCGACACCTCCTTCAAACACATCCCGCGATTCTACTACAGAGTGAGGGACCATCGGCATGAACCGCAGGACGATCAGCTTCTTTGTACACGCAGTAGTACAGACATTTTAAAAGCATGCACATACAGTTGTCCATCTCTAATGCTGGCTATATAGCTTGGTGACATCTTAGTCTTATATTTGTGATGTGTTCCACGCCAGTATGACAGGGAGTTTGAAACAGCGTTTTGAACTTGGTGACCTGTTTTGACAGCTTCCTGCAGAAGATGAAGTTCTGCTGCAGAAACTAAGAGAAGAGTCACGGGCAGTGTTTCTGCAGAGGAAGAGCCGGGAGCTGCTTGACAACGAGGAGTTACAAGTAAGGAAGTGTTCTATGCTCTCTCTGTTCTCTAACCTTATTTTCCCAAATTGGGACGTGTCCCATTAACTGATCACTCTTTCATAATTTCATACTGATTAATATCATTCATTCTAAAACCAGTTGTTAACTCATTATATGATACAGTGGAAACGTAAAATTATATTTTTCCCACAGAATTTGTGGTTCCTCCTTGATAAGCATCAAGTGCCACCTACCTCAGGTGATGAAGCAATGATCAGCTACGACAGCTTCCTCAAGGTGGGCGAGGAGGCGGGTGCCAAGTGCAAGTGAGTGGAAAGCAGAATCAAAGCCTCATTTGTCCCGCATTTACAGTGCATTCATTAATATCCATGAATGAATGAACGAATTATTAATAACTGTCTTGCATGATGTTCGCATGAATAATTCATGGGTGACTCAGGAAGGTTCTGCTCTCCACTGTGTTTGTTCTTCCTCAGGCTGTTCTTCACTGCCAGAGTCTACGCCAAGCTGCTTAACAATGACCCGTATGGGCGCATATCGATCATGCAGTTCTTTAATTACGTCATGAGGAAAGGTGACCATTTATTCAAGTTATATCAGTTGGACTATTTGAGATCATGCATGCGTAGTGAGTGATTGTGCTTGACTTAGTTATGGATGTAGAGGTGAAGCTGGATGTAATGAGGCATTGTGTTGAGCTCCTATCTGGTTACCCTGTCAGTTTGGCTGCACCAGACAAGGATCGGGCTGAGTCTGTACGATGTGGCGGGCCAGGGTTATCTCCGCGAGTCTGTAAGTCATCCTGTGATCAGTGCTGCACCCCAGTAGTCTTCAGAAGGTTCCCTTAGCTTCTCCTCTTTGGGGAAGAATGCAGATGCAGTTTGGAACATTGTTCTGCATCCACGTTTCCTAATGATGTGTGTTTTAAGGATTTGGAGAACTACATCCTGGAATTAATTCCCACTCTCCCTCAACTCGATGGCTTGGAGAAATCATTCTACTCTTTTTACGTCTGCACCGCTGTTCGCAAATTTTTCTTCTTCCTTGACCCTCTCCGAACAGGTAGGTCTTCTGCAGTCCTTATTTGTTAATTCTATTAGAAAATATTTTTTTAAATGTTAATTGGCCACATATTTATTTTCTTTTCAGCACCTAGTTTTCTCTCAAATTTTACTATGTTTTGTTTTTATACCTTAGGGAAAATTAAGATTCAGGACATATTAGCTTGCAGTTTCCTTGATGATCTGCTTGAGGTCAGTACTTCTCTTGAAGCTACACTTCCCAGTACTGATCAACGTCTGTATATTGAAGATGCCAAAATAAGCTATTTGCATGTTGGATGTCAAAGAGCAGTAAACTGAAAAACCGAAAGATCTCCTTTTCTCCTACAATTATGAACTCGTTTGCAGCTCAGAGACGAGGAGTTATCAAAGGAGAGCCAGGAGTCGAACTGGTTCTCTGCTCCCTCCGCCCTTCGGGTCTACGGTAAGCTGCCTGGTTGTTTCTCCTTCATTTGGTAATAACAGCATTGGGGGTGTAAATTTGTTGCTGTGGTGTTCAGGGCAATACCTCAACCTCGACAAGGATCACAACGGGATGCTCAGCAAGGAAGAGCTGTCTCGATACGGCACTGGCACGTTGACCAGCGTTTTCCTAGACCGGGTCTATCAGGAATGCCTGACCTATGATGGTGAAATGGTAAGCACTTATCCTGGAGAACAGTTCAAATGGCTTTGCAATAGTAACAATATGCATGCGTCATATATATTTTATTTTTATGTAATGGTATAACATACCAGTTTAATAAACTATGACAATAAACTATCTAGGATTTACTGGTGTTGGTTTTGATGTAAAGCACCATAGACCTGGTTTACTGGTGTGGTGTTTGATGTAAAGCACCATAGACCTGGTTTACTGGTGTGGTGTTTGATGTAAAGCACCATAGACCTGGTTTGCAGCTCACACACTCATTCACAGGCAGGCTGCCAGTTCTCCACTTGGGGGCACTGCTAGCACTCACTTTGCTGCACATCATTGAAAGGGATGAAACATTATCAGATGCATCATCGCAGAACAATCCAGTTCAGGTCCAAATAGTGCAGCTCCGTTCCTAAGCAGTGAAAACTGACCTAAAGTTTCTAGTGCTGTAGGTGCAGGTATAGTTTAGGTTGGTTTTGTTTAGCCAAACACGCATTTTATTTATAATATGAGTGATTAGTGTGTGTGTGTCCTCTTTTCTTTGCGTGTAATGGACATGGTCCCGTGGCAGGATTACAAGACGTACCTGGACTTTGTGCTGGCGCTGGAGAACAGGAAGGAGCCTGCTGCCTTGCAGTACATCTTCAAGCTTCTAGATATGGACAACAAAGGCCACCTCAATGTCTTCGCTCTCAATTACTTTTTCAGGGTAAGAAGTTGTATTGGGGCAACATTTCATGAAGGGGTTCTGCGTTCTGTACAGCATTTGACCTGCAGTGTCTTTTTTGTAGAGGGTATTTTTAATTATAACAAGGAATAAAATATGAAGTATGCCGTAACAGTAAATGTTCATGTACGCCTTCATATTTTTTATAAAGAATGATGTGATTTGCAAATAAGTTATTTTTGCAAATTTTGGTAGATGGTGTTTTCAGAGCAAATTGCATGTTTGTGTGTATAATGATGTGTGCTCTGGGACTGTGTTTATGCGGTCTGCCTGCGACTAGGCTATTCAGGAACAGATGAGAATTCACGGTCAGGATTCAGTGTCATTTCAGGACGTCAAGGTTTGTGACTTTGGCCTTTTGAACATTAATTCTCATTCTTGGGAATCCTACACAAGTTAAATACTGCCAGTGTATAAATATCACAACATGTAGGTCGCTATGGTTTGACTTTGTGTCAAAATCCTAGTTTACAAGCTTACAAGCCATTGTGGGTCACAGGGGTCAACAGACAGTGGTGAAAATCCATGCGTATCACATCTCAGTGCAACACCGTGGTGCAGAAATCCACCTCTGAATGCTGAGTTTGTCCCATCATGCAATGGGCCACGGCAAGAAAAGATCAGGGCAACTGGGAGAAAAAAACAGAACAAGGCAAAAAGCTGCACACGTTAAAACTGGAGCGTTAAAACTGAGTATAGCCGGTTTCTTTTTCCATTATGCTGATAGAAATATGAGAATTTGGCTCAAGTAACATGAGCACACGTAGTCACTGTTTGGGATTACCACATGGGCTGGCACTTCAGGTTTTTCCCAGCATGCATTAGCACCTGCAGAGACTGACTGAAGAAGGCCTGTCTAAATTCATTTCTTTATAGCTGTGGTTTATCCAGCTATAAACAGGTACGGTGTTGGAGGCTTCCAGTAATGCCACCAGATGCTGAATGGTTCCAGCAGTGTGACTGTGCATGTTAGTTTCTTCAGGGACCTGTGCAGTCTGTTTCTAAGCCCTGTGTAGCCACTGTGAGCCAGAAAGGACCAGTCGCAGTGTACAGCCATTATTCACTTCATAGTACTTTTGCTTTTGCTTGCTTTTATCTTTTAAGTAGGGTTTTTTCAGTATATATTTGAGTATATCTAGGCGTCCATACTGACTGTATCTAATAATATCTTTGCTTAAAGTTTCTTCCTGGGTTTAGCCTAAACTAACTAGCTAGAGATTTTGTTCTGAGTAAAACAATGAAGCACTTTTTGTAAGTCGCTCTGGATAAGGGCGTCTGCTAAATGCCGTAAATGTAAATGTAAATAGTACCTGTGCATGAAGGTCATTAATGTATCTTCTAGAATCTACCTAATCTTCTAGCAATGTATATTGTGGAGTTTGTCAACACATAAACAGAATGAATTGTTTTGTGGGTTTAGGATGAAATATTTGACATGGTGAAGCCCAAGGATCCATACAAGATTACACTGCAGGACCTGGTAACCAGTGGACAGGGTGACACGGTCATGAGCATCCTCATCGACCTCAATGGCTTCTGGACATATGAGAACAGGGAAGTGCTGGTGACCAATGAGAGTGAGAGCACCTCAGCTGATTTAGAGGACACATGACACTTGCTACTTCCTGGAAACACCAGGCTCATACGCAAACATCACACAAGAATGGAATCGCTCCACGTTCAAAAGTTTATTAACGAATATTATATACAAAAAATGGATTCCCCCCCTCATAAACCGTAGTGTTTTTTTATATTTGTACAGAAATGATACATATTTTCAAAGTAACATGATTTCTGAGTGTATAAAGGTTAAAGCAGTTTGTCGGTATCTTCTTTCTTAAGGTCTTGTGTACTTAAAGTGTATGTAACACTTACAGCCTGCAGTTATTCTTAAAGGAAGGTTGAGAGGAGAAAATAAAACTTCTGATAATTCTGTTCACACTGACAGAGTAATACACTATAGTGGACTTGCACACAAGCCAGGAAACATGAACCAAAGAACATCACTCTAGTTTATTTGCACAAAAGGAGAGCATACCCATTTCTTTTTTTGTGTAGCCTTTGATTGTTTGAAGTCAGAATGCAGCCTTTGCAGAGGTTTCCCAACAGTTCGGTTTGTGAAATTATAAAGACGTGTTAAATGATAAAGCGCTGGAATTTGGTAGCTGTACTTCTGAGTGTGAAAAGCATTTTCTTCCCTTCAAGAAGGTATAAGAACCTGAACCTGGAAGGGCCCAAACAGTACAGTTAGACTGCAGTTAAGTATTTATGCTTGTGTATAATTTCATGCATGAATTCCTGCAACAGTTTTGGGAGAAAAAAAAGGAAATAAATAAAGGAATGCTATTCAGTATATAACAAAATTAAATAAAAATCCATGAGCAATTTGAGAATTACACAGAAAGCAGTTTGTGTTCGCATTTCAACTACTGGTGAAACACAACAATATTAGAAATGATGTGTCTTAGCCCTGTGAGTATAGAAACGTATGCTATTGTTTTAATGCAGGACATTAGGACGGGAGGGGGGCAGGCATTTTGTTGCCGTCGGGAGTCACGTGCGGCTCCTGTTCAAGCTCGAAGGTCACGTTCACAAAAGAGGCGGAGACTTCTGGCTGCTCCACAGTGGCCTGCTGACCCTCGGGACTGAGCTGCTCATCAAAGCGACGCTGGGCCTCTTCAGACAGCTGGTTCTCCTCCTCCTCTTCCTCCTCCTGAAGATGAAGAAACCATACAGCATTTTTTTTCTTTTTTCTTTTAAAAAGGGAATGTGGGAGGTCTGAGTGAACATTAATATGCAAAATATGGAAAAGAGTGATAAGACTTCCTTGCACACACCTCTTTTTTCATCCTGTAGTACTCGTCGATGGCATATTGATACTTTGGTGAGGTAATGCCAAGGAATGATGCCATTCTCTCTCCAAGATAATCACAGACTGAAACAAACCAACAATCGGTGTGAATGGCTGCATATCCAGTCTAGAGGTGCTCAGGTGTGCAAGGCCTGTTTATTATGGTCACCTCAATACCTATGCTACCCTTAATAATAATAATAATAATAATAGCACCTATTTAAATAAATCATTTATACAGCACCCCAACTAAAACCCAAACTACCCTAAGCACACTACACAAATTAAACGTAATGCCGTTGCCTCAACGTGCTTTAAATTACTTTTTTTAAATGCCAGATTCTGACATCACATGTTTTTAAGAGTTCTCGAAGCACAACTTCAAGAACTGCTAAATTTATATTTGTATATTTGACGTGACACTGCATAGCGCACATCACTGATACCTGAAACGGTGGATGTAGCCACTCTCCACATGTAGAACCAAAAGTATGGGCCCCAAGTCAACTTGGACTACAACCAAAGAAATGTGATGACAATAATTAATTTAAATCAAGTTATAGCTGGAAAACTAGCTCCTATAGAAGCCATACAACCCACTGGATCGACTGTGCTCATGGCGCTGTTCTTCTTTAGTTCTTCTTCCTCTTCTTCCTCTTCCTCGTCTGTGCTATATTCCTCCATCGTTTCCCCGCTTGCAAAGTAGATGGTTCTGCGGGGCACTTTCTGCTTCTTCCCAGCGTCGCCCAGTTCCACATTCTCAAAGTCCTTCACCACAGCAGAACTCTGCGAGATTAACAGCCAGTTACCACAAGATCACACAGATCGTTATTCTAGTTGCCCTCCCTAAAGTGACCCCACAAGTAACACGCTCAGCTTTCAAATTATTTAAAGCTGCTAACGTTTCTGCCAGCGTTTTACAAGGAAGCGGCCCCAGTTCAACAACCCTGCCGAGATGTAGCAGGATGACATGCTAGCATTTCTAGCTAAGTAGCTAACGGGCACTATTATGAACGAGAACGCGGACGGCTAGGAGCCTAGATTAGTGGTATACGTTATATTACACGTAGCTAACCATCATCTTAATAATCACAGCTACACACCTTCTCAGATTCCATCGGTTGTCCCAAAGACACACTAACGTTTGTGAGGTATAATGATAGCTCGGCCATTTCTTTCTCGGCCTGCAGTGTTTTGACGGCTGCTAGCTTGAAGGGCCGCTCACTTCCTGTTAGTAGGCAAACCGGAAATGACGCGAGTTTATTCGAAAACTCGAGTACAGATAGCTCTGCCCTGAGGTTAAAAATGGCTGTCATTGCACATTACCAGGTAGTAAACATAATTAAAACAGGATAATAAAAATAAAAAAGTCTAAAAGTATAAGCGAACATGTACAAAAACTCCAAGAATATATATTCCATATATTATATATTGCACTTATTAAGTGGAAATTATATCACTTATTGTACACATCGAACAGGGACAATTTAGCCAGTGTTCATTCAATTTTGATTTTGTGTGTATTTTGTCATTATGCCTTCTTGTCGGGTTTGATAAAAATGTTTAATATGTAAAAGTTGACAACACTGGGCGCAGAGCATTTGCTCCCTCTACAGGTCATCAAGGGTATGGCAAAAATAGGGACGCTTGGGGTGCGACCATTTCAGTCAGAGGTATACTCAGCGAACAACACGCAAAATTACACGATGGCTAGCGATCCGGTCTCAGCTGCACAAACCATTTGGTTCAGTACAAATCACTTAAATGTTTGTGTTATTCTGTATGTATAAAACCATACGGGTTAATATGTCATGTTGCCCCCTGTATCGACAGAGGTGGACTGTTCCGGTAGTATTGAAAGCTGCTTCGGCGCTGTTTGTTTTCATCTCGCAGCAGCGCAGGGGCGTTCGGGCCGTACAGGACCGCGGGAGGCGTATAACGGTTGTACAGCTCCCTCCGTTACAAACAGCCAGTAGTTTGGTATCCGCCATGGCTCTGTGCGGGAGTGTCGGAGCCTTGGCCTTACCCAGCGAGCTCATTGTTCACATCTTCTCTTTCTTGTCCGACCGGGATAAATTGCGGGCCTCGGCCGTGTGTTCCCGCTGGAGGGAGTGTCTGTTCTACCCTGCACTGTGGACGGAGCTCAAATTGCGAGTTGGCGGTGGATATGGATCCGAGGACACTCCGAGATTAGAATTTCTCATGCGCAAATTCGGTTCGTTTGTGCGCGAGCTGCAGCTGGAGCTGGCGTCGGTGGACGGATACCGGAGCCCCCGGGACGGCAGCACGGAGTCTGTCGACAGCGATCCACAGTTTCCTGAGCGCTGGAAAGATGCAGTAACGACGTATTTGGACCAGGTGTTGTGCGTACTTGGCGGCCTTCGTAACAACAGGTACGGCGTTTTAGTAAATTATGCACGCTAATAAAACGCAGTAGGCCCTCCTCCTCCTTGTTGTCATTGTAGCCAGCGGCTCCGGTATGGTGGCATGGCTCGTTGGTCGGACAGTGCAGCGGAGACTGCTGCCATTACGTAACCGTGTCACGGCTGCATATGTGCGAGCGCCCACCACATTGTTCTGCGGAGAGCCCAGGACAGGGTTAACGGCGCTCTAGAGAGCCCAGGACAGGGTTAACTAACGGCGCTCTAGAGAGCCCAGGACAGGGCTAACGGCGCTCTAGAGAGCCCAGGACAGGGCTAACGGCGCTCTAGAGAGCCCAGGACAGGGCTAACGGCGCTCTAGAGAGCCCAGGACAGGGCTAACGGCGCCCAGGACAGGGCTAACGGAGAGCCCAGGACAGGGCTAACGGCGCTCTAGAGAGCCCAGGACAGGGCTAACGGCGCTCTAGAGAGCCCAGGACAGGGACAGGGTTAACGGCGCTCTAGAGTTCTGTTGATGGTCTTAGACGCCGATATTCTGCAGCGTTACCTTCACACAGTAAGAGGTCAGTATAGTGCCAGTAAAAAGAACATTTCAGTTCAGCATTACGTAGTTTACCTCTCTATGCAGCTAATATGTTGGAGGCCGTATTTAGCCTATTTATGTTGGAAACCTTTTGACAGATGGCAAAGCTAATAATATGCTGACAGATAAGACATTTGACAGTATCTAGATATGTAAGTTTAATTAGCAGAGGAAGCTATCTGTTAAAGGGTTTGTGCAGGGTGTGTAAATGTGGCAAATTGTTCTGTTTTGAGCAGAAATCTCCAGAAGTTGAGTCTGTATGGGGATACGTGCATTCTTCAGGACGACAGCATTTTAGACAGCTCTTCTCTCAGCCACGTCGACCAAGGAGGCAAGAAAATAAAAGAGTGAGTTAAGAGTGAGTTGTAGTGGCTTTATCATATGTGCTATTCTTGGAAGTGTGTTTTTCAGCTAGTTTTTTATGCCTCAGTTTCTACATGTGTGCAGTCGGCTTTTATCTACTTTGTGAATGAACTTAACATTATTTTAACAGCTAATGTAAGCAGCCCATTATATTCATATAGTGGATTTACAAAATGCAATGGAATACAAATTCTGAAGATTACATAGCAGAAAGCTTCTAATAACTCCTATTTTCTCTCTCCCTCTCTCTCTCCCTACCTCTCTCTCTATTTCTCCCTCACTCCTTCTCCAACTGTCTCAGGATCCAGCAGCTGTTTGAGGAGATTCTGTCGAACAGCAGACAGCTGAAGTGGCTGTCCTCTTCTTTTATGATTGGCGTCGTGACCACTTGCTCCCTGTCGTCCCTGTCCAACCCCAGCGCTCAGACCCTGGAGCACCTCAGTCTGCTGGACAACCAGCTGCCCAGCCTGGTGAGCTTGATGGAGCTCGAGCGCCTGCTTCACCTGCGCTCCCTGTCTCTCGACTTCTGTGACTTCACCTCCGACATGTGCCGGCTGCTCGCGGACAGCGACCGCGTGCCTCTCCATCGTCTCTCTCTGCTGCTCAACGGTGCCGCTCTGGAGGCCAAGCCACTGGATGGCACTGCCACCGAGGATGACCTGAAAGTCCTGGTCCGACGCAGCGCTGGCCTCCGCGTCTACCTGATGGCCCTGGACGTGTCCAGTCAGGAGCTGCTGCGCGTGCTGAAGCCCAGCCTGCCACTGGAGCGCCTCCACCTGGATAGCTACAGCGCCCTGGTGACGGACGGAGTCCTTGAGCTCATCTCGCTGCAGTACAACAAGACCCTCACCCACTTTGTCCTGATGAGGGATGACACCACATTCCCAGACCTGAGCATCAACCGTAATGAGGACCCTCTGGTCCTACTGGCCTGGAGATGTGTACACCTCGCCGTGCTCATTATCCACGGTGAGTAAACGCGTCACAAACACTCTACCTAATTTTGTCCATTTAACCCATATACATTTACTGTTATTGTACAGAATGTATTAAAGGGAAAAAAGCACATTCATCTTTCCTTTTTATCACCTTTTGTAAATTCCGCCTCTTGGGTGCAGGTTACACGGTGTGGTCGCACAACCTGGTTGCCATTTCTCGCCTTCGCGGGTCCAACCTCAGAGTGCTGGCCGTGTCTGAGGAGAGCATCGACTTTGACCCGGACCAGTCCATGTTCATCGAAGGCGACCCCGTCCACAACCTGGTGAAGGAGGTCTCCCTGGGGCTGGGACGCGTCTGGCATCCCTCCATGGACAACAGCGCGGCCCTAAATGAGCCCACCCACTACTTCCACCGTGAGATGCAGACCTTCAGCAGTGCCTGCGCAGACCCGCCGGGCCCGGTGTAAACCTGACTGGTCCTGGTCCTCTGGTCTTCTCTTGCCGTGTGTTTGATGATATCCCACCACACAATGGGCCATCGCTTTTTACACGTCTTTTTTTGGGGGGCTTTTGTTTTTTCCTTGTAGTGTGAATTAATCCATTGTATGTGCTCTGCTTAACCAGTATTGGCTCTATATTTATATCTATCTATATATCCTGCTTGTCAATGGGGACAGTGTAGTTGGGTATTGGTTTAGTTGCTAATTGAGTGAATGGTAGAGAGGGGCTTTTTACACAGCCATCTTAGAGTTGTATGGAGTAGTTTGCTTTGTTCGTCTGTCTCTGTTTTTCTCTTAGAGAATGTGGAGTTACCTCAAGCTGTTCATCAGTTACACCATCCTGGCTATGACAAAATCCCACACGTCTGTTGATCTTCTATAGGGACGTTGGTCTTCCAGCCAAGGGACTCGGCTGATGGCCGCTAGTCGGAACCCTGCAGTAGTTCAGCAGCTCCTAGTTGTTCTTTGAAGATATTGTCATTGTTGATGAACAATGATGATTTAAGATGGTGTTATTTGGGATGAAGATCCCCCTTCATTTATCCTCAACTTGGAAGTGAACACACTTTCGCATTGGTGAAGCCAATATTTGAGGTTTCTGGACTGGCTGCTGTAAAGGCCCCGTCTGCTGAGTACCCTGCAGTAGTCTAGACTCTGCCCCTCAGTCTGTCTCAGGTAGGCACCAACACCGTGACCTTCAAGGTGACGGCGGTGAGGAGGATGAACAGTCAGCTATTCACTCGGTTTAATCAGTTTCTCTCAAGTCACAGTTGCCTTGGAACCCCCCCCTTGTTTCTTGTAGTCCTGAATTCAGTCAGTTCACCATTTAATATTGTCTGTTCTTACCAGACCAGCAGTCATCTGGCGCATTCTTCGTGTCTAGCCTTATATGGACAGTGTCACACAGGTCGTCATTGAGTCCTAGGTGGGAGTTTGGGGGGGCGAAACCAAGCCGTAGTATTTCTCCTGAATGTTTGGTGGCGAGAGGCAGTTGCTGATTCTTTTTCCATATCTCAGGATCCCTGCCCTTCCGGACTTTTCCAGAAAAGGCTGTTCCTTCAGGCTGTTCGTTCCCAGTCTGTGCGCTTCATAGGCAAGACGTAGGGGTTTATTTTAAACGACGAGTTGCTCTTCCAGATGTATGTTCTTTACAGTTCCTTTGTTTTTATTTATATTTCAATCTCTCGAGCGTGTCTTCTTTATGCTTTTACTTCGCTCTATTCTTTTTGCCATTTTAAAGGTCCTTGTAAAGGAAACTGTGGTGTGCTTGCCTCTGCTCTTAGTGCAAATGAGTGTTGAACAACAGGTGTGCTAAAGGTGGTGCTGTATCTTGACAGGCTTCTCCTTTTGAAAGTAAATCTTCTTTTCTTATGCTAGATGCAGCCGTAGTCTGACACAGTTACAGACAGTTACAGACAGAGTTACAGACAGAGGTTCTGACAGGCAGGACACGAGCATTTTTAGCAGGTTGCAACGTCTCGTGGTTTTTCGTTCTGTGAAGTTGAGGAGTCTCCTGTCCTATGATTGATGCACGTGGTAAAACCAGGTTTGAAACTTTAGCCACAAACCAGCCTTCCTGGAAGACCTGTTTTTATGCTTAGCTGCCACAGTCTGAGCAGTTCCAGTAAACAATCATACCCAAGTAAAACCAGGGGGGTGGGGGAGTCTGGGGGGTGGGGTCTTGGGGTGTTAGCTTAGCAACAACACAAGGTCGTGTAAAACCTCTTACCTGCTATCCAAAAAAAAATAAAAGGCTGAAAATCAATCAGACCAGTGGGTGAGCCGACAGCGGTCCAGAGGGCGCCTGCCTGCACGGTGTCCCTACGTGAGCTTCACTCTGCTGTGTGTGCATGAGACACACAGATGCAGCTTAAGGAATACTTACTGACGCATGGCAGAGAGCGGTTCAGATGTGTGTTTGAAATGCCCATTTCTATTTTAGTACTACGCCAAAAACGATCTAGATAAGATTATTCTATATTTGAAAATTGAATATTGTATTTTTCTTTGTTTTTGTTTTGAATAAAGAGGGTAGGGGCTGGGGTAAGAGGGAGATAACTCTTGTTATTCAGTTAAGATACACAGGTGTTCGTGCTGTGCCTATACTCGGAATAGCTTTCGTTTTTCAAACCCACAGCATGTGCGTCTGTCTCTGGTCAGCCACATCATGTCTAGCATAGCAACAACACGCTACGATGCTGTCAGCAACGCCTCAGTGTACTCTTCCTGTTTCTTTCTGTTTTAGGTTTTTCCTGTGTACTCATGTAAATGCCTGTGTGTTTAAGTGTGTTTCTGAGGAGGAGGTTTGTGTTCCATACAGAGGCGTACCACTTTCTCCGCAGTGAACAGGAAACGGCCTTTCTCAGGGTTCTCGTCAGTTAAACGAAGGAGGAGTCCAATAGCTCAGGCCTCTAACCATGAAAGTTTCCACTCGAGAAATCTTCACCCAGTCACTGGATCTAACTTCAGTCGGCGCATCCATGTCGTCTGTCAAAGAGAACGGAGACGAATCATTAACGAAGTGCCCACACGCTGGCAGAGGCTGGGCTGATTGCTGCCCATCTGAGATTTACTACTGCTACTACTACTGTTCATACAGCTACTAGTAGACAAATAGATTCAAGGAGGGGAGGCTGGGACAGCCGCCTGCCACAGCTGGGCTGTGATTGGTGGCAGCGGTAGATCTCTCTTATAATGCACCTGTTTCACTGTGAAGAGTGAATGTAATTTAACTATTGAAAAAATGGAGGTTGGTTCTATCAGACCTATAAGCTGCTATGAGACGTGTAAAGAACATTCCACTGGGGAGATAAACAACCTAAAATGGCCAAATGTCTGCATGAAATGACTTTATTTTTTTACTCTTTTATTCTTTTCAGGCAGGGGAGTTGAGGTGGGATCCTAGAATCAGCGGACAGCTGGTCTTTAGGTAAAATCTTTTAATAGTAGGAGCTGGTAGGTGTGATTGTGTCTTCCTTGTCTGTGCATGTGTGCATAAGGAAGCATGGTTGTTGTTCTGGAGTAGACCAGTCAGTTACAACTCAGTTGGATCCCAGACACGTTTTTGCTCTTCTTTTTCTTTATTTTTCAGGGGGGGACTATTGTTTAGTTTTGGAAATGTTATATGCATTCACAATCCAAATGTCTGTTGTAGTGAACGAGACAGCTGTA
Organism: Brachyhypopomus occidentalis; assembly: GCA_020368025.1. Lineage (NCBI taxonomy): Eukaryota > Metazoa > Chordata > Actinopteri > Gymnotiformes > Hypopomidae > Brachyhypopomus > Brachyhypopomus occidentalis. Next base: position 6,103,972 of record JAGXOD010000035.1, on the reverse strand, counting down.
AGACCGTGGGACAGTGGGCTGCGCTGAGAGGTGACTGAACCGTGGCCTGTATTGGCTCAGTGAGCTGCCATAGTAACGTCTACTGCTCAGTGACCTCATGCCAGCTGGAAGAGGAAGGGGAGGAGAAACACACAGAAACCCAGTTTGTCTTCATGGTGACTGAAGTGGTATCAGAGGCCATTGATGGAGTTTATGGTTAATTTCTCTACTAGTAATCTGGGTAAACTAAGGTCCTCTGTATGAGGAGCATCATGCTCGCCATGAGCCTCTCCTCCTCCTCCTCCTCACCACTGGCTCACATTACAACAAAGTCCAAAACTATGCAAGTGGAACGCATACGATCCAGTGGTTAACGTTTCTTCTTTTTTTTTTTTTTTTTCGGTCACTCGTAAATGAAAATGACTTGCAATTCTACTTGGCCTTATTATTATCATTATCATATTATTATTATTTTAAGATCTTGATTCTTCGGAAGCCAATTCAGTTTCAGGGGCGACCGTGGGTACAGACATGGTCTCTATGAGACTGGCCAGCAGGCCCCAGTTCTAAGTGGTACGAATGTTGTGCATTTGTTTAAAATCAGGACAGTTTGCAATAAAGACGTGGCCATCATGGGGCACAAGCAGGTTTAAGACCAGGCTGCTTACCATAGAGATGTAGTGGGAGAGGAATAACATACCTCACAGCGCATATGGGTACATATATCACTATATGTACTTTAATGCCGTGAGTCCGGGTTCTATTTATGAACATGGAAAAAGTTTATAAGCGTTGTTTTGCAAAAATAGTTTTACCATCTTAAATGTGTAATCTTTGGGCAGATGTGTTCAGCCTTTATGTCTCCAGTGAGTACATAGCTTTGGATTTTATATGTACATCTCCAAACAGGATGTTCTCTGGCACAGGTGCAGTTATGCCAGGTGAAGGAGCTTTTATTGAAGTGATCTGAGGTTCCACCATAAAGAAGGAAAGACTTAAGACAAATGTAACTGACGTGTTGGATAAACCAGCCTGATTGTTCATTTGAATCAATGTTGAACGAATGCATTTTCTTTTAATCAGTAAATAAAAGCATTAAGAAAAAGGAACTTGGTTCTGTTATGAAATTTATTTATTTGGTTTAGAAACCAAATGTTTTATTTTAAATTCACTTTGACTTAAATTTGAATGTTGCTTCTGGTAGTTAATGAAGTTGGAAGGCAGGAAATTAAGTGAAACGTTTTCTTGGTCAGTTCTGTGTGTCCAGATTTACAGATTTTTATTAAGCTCAACATACAGACTGTACAAACGATTTCAAACTCCTTCTTAAGAAAGAAACCAAATGTGAAATGAAAACTATGAAAAAATCTTATTCTGTAACACTTCACACAGACAGTGGTGATGTATGGCTGACGTATAAACACTTCTTTATTCACAATATAGTACGGATACAAATCCAGTATGTACAGGCCATCCTACTTTAAATAACTGGTAAAGAGATGTTCTTGAGTACCACTACAGTAAACACAAGCACCTGCACATGCTTGCCGTTGTTCTCTCCATAAAAGAAGGAGCTTCAGTGTCTCATCTCTGTATTTTCACAGGAAACTATTCACACACTTTTTGTACCCACAATAGGACCTATGCCAAACACTTTTTCCTCTTTGTTTCATAATCGAGCATCACACAGTCTATAGCTTCCTTCACATCAGCCTGGTAAAGAAACGTGACTGAGTCACATGACCACAGAGGTTATGCTTTAGAGGAAACAGCCCTTGGTACAACAGCAGAAACTGTTGCACAGTATGCAAACCCTAGGGATGGTGAACAGATGAGAGTGGTCAGATGACATTGTGTGGAGAGGGGGGCTGTTCACATGGCTGTTCACTTCCTGGGGGAGAAGGTCTTGGAGGTGCGCCTGGTAAAAAACTGTCTGGTGGAAGTCTTGGAAGGTTTCCAGGCAGAAAACCGTCGGGTGGAGGTCTCAGTGGTGGATACCCCATGGGGTGGGGCAACGGAGCTCTGGGAAACACTCCCGGAGGTGGCATCCCTCGCACTGTGACAAAGACAACATGGCTTATTTCAATTCACTGATTTTTTCTTAGGATATTTCAATAAGCATGAACAATATAGGTGCATATCATTTTAAAGACATTTCCTTTGACTTTGTTTTCCATAGTAAGGAACATTTACTATTTGAGAATAGTACATTGCACAAACATAGTAATCTCCAACTGATTCCATCACATAGCATAAATTATATGATTTCATCAGATACTAATTCTATTACTATTTCTAATAGTATAATAATTAACAGTAATTCAACACAATTACACTCATGCTTAAATGTTCATTACATGTGCCAAGACATTAGGTATCACATAAAGGCCTCGCTAGCCTTCCCCATCCCACACACTGCACTTGCCATAATAATAGATAAAGCACTTTTGAGGCCATCACATCATGGACTTCTCTAGGGCTCAAGCAGGCACAGTGCTTCTCAATTGGTTTGTTGAATTACGGCCACAACACCTCCAGAGGGCTTAGCAACGTGATCTGGTGTCCCCAACCCACTCCCTTGTGCTAGTGCTACTTTTATATTCCATCCATATATTTTACTCATTATACTTTGTGTTTAGCATTCATGCTCTGGCTATGTGTGTGTGCGAGAGCCTGTTTGTAAGGGAGTAGACCCCGTGATGCAGGCCTGACCTTCACCGCACAGATAAGGACTTCTGGGCCCTGAAACCAGTAGCTGCCCACCGGTTTTGTTGCAGAAATGTAAATTAAGTATCACAAGTCTCTTCCTGTGGAGAATTGAAGTCTTCTTTGTCTCTGACGACCAATGAAGTGTGACAATACCCACATTTGGTCCTTATTTGTTCCCACATTAGTTATTTGAACATGGTTAATGCTAAACAAAGGCATGCTCTCCGCCTGTGGGTGCTAAAACTGCACTAAGACTGTTTTTTGAGCAGGTCTAAAGGACACTAATATCCACATCCTCTATGCCGAGTTTGTAATATGCTTATTCTACAGCTGATACCTGAGGCCTCCAGGGAAACCAAGGCCATAGCCCCGCCCTACAGTCACCACGGATACATACTCAGTGACAGGTTCCACCAGTCACACCACAACATTATGACAAATCCAACCCCCCAATTAATTTGTGACCATCTGTTCCAGTCACCAGTTAGCCCGTTCACCTGCTCCTAACATCCTCTAACACCAACCCAGTTAGCCCGTTCACCTGCTCCTAACATCCTCTAACACCAACCCAGTTAGCCCGTTCACCTGCTCCTAACATCCTCTAACACCAACCCAGTTAGCCCGTTCACCTGCTCCTAACATCCTCTAACACCAACCCAACCCAGCCCCGCTCACCTGCTCCTAACATCCTCTAACACCAACCCAGTTAGCCCGTTCACCTGCTCCATCCTCTAACATCCTCTAACACCAACCCAACCCAGTTAGCCCACCTGCTCTCACCTCTAACACCAACCCAACATCCTCTAACACCAACCCACTTAGCCCGTTCACCTGCTCCTAACATCCTCTAACACCAACCCAGTTAGCCCGTTCACCTGCTCCTAACATTCTCTAACACCAACCCAGTTAGCCCGTTCACCTGCTCCTAACATCCTCTAACACCAACCTCAGCAAGTAGCGAGGTTGTTGACTTGGCTACAAAATCCTCTTGGTTGGTGTGTATCTCTTGGTTGGTATCTCTACTAGCCTAATATGGGCCTGCTAACTATGTTGTCTTGCCTCAGCCACCAAGTATGCATATCTCAGCTTTTCTTTCTTTCAATGGCTCTCTCAAATACTGTTAGCCCATTAATATTCACTCAATATTACTGATATTATCAATACTCAATATTTACTCCCACTCTAAATACTCATCCGACTCCAACGTAGTAACAGCAACACCTTAAGTTGCATACCTACATTCTCTACCAACTTCCAGTCTCATGCTTCTCAGTCTCACACTGATCTACTGTTAATCTGTGTCTGACCACTGACACTAAGGTTTTGAGAAGTGCTAAATTTGACGAGTCCATCGCCCATAATTCTGAGCCTTGTGCTCCTCGACAGCTCACTTCAGCCCCTGTTTGTCTTGAGCTGCGGCTGTATACTTGCCTTACACTTCCTGTTTGTGAATAAAGTTATTAATACTCCACCTCCTCTCTGGCAGTCCAGCTGAACCACCTGACTCAAACCCTGCCCCTCCCACTCTGGACCCACCCAGGAACTCTCTGTGCTCCAGGGCTCTCTGAGCCAGATATGGTGTCTTATGTCAGCAACTCAAACCTGAGTTGCACTTATGATGTATTTAAAAAAAAAACGTATGACTCATCAGTGAATTTTGCTTAATTCACTTGTGACTGGACTCGTGACTTAAGATGTTGGAAAACAAAAGAATGTCAATGATTTTTTTGAATAAACATTTCTGTTCTATCAAATCTCATGCAAGCATCCTGCCTGTCAGGTTCAATACAGCTGTGTTTTTATCTATTGCATTGGTGTGAATGATGACAATGTAAACACATTTCTGAGCTGGTAATGCCAAGTTCACACTACATGGTTTTAGCTATGATTTTCCAGTTGCTGACAGTTTATGGAGGTTGCAGAGAAAAGTCCCAGATCAGGGGCATATCGGTGTACAACACACAAACTACATTGACAGTTTACTTCTTAGTGATACCCATTTTAGATGAAAAATACATCCCTGTTTAAAGCATATGGATTTGCAACCTTCCCCATGTCACTTCACATGTGTTTTCATGACAAAACATTTGCCAATTAATCTTACAATAAACTCTAATTCATCCCCGTCCCTGTTAATCTGTCTGTCTACCCTGTTGTCTGTCTAGCAGCATGCACTTACTGCCCAGTGGTGGCCGAGGGTAGAAGTCTGGAGGGCCATAGGGGGCCCTGCGTGGGAAGCGGGTCTCTCTGGGGTCCATGGGAGGGGCCAGTCTCACTCCATGTGGATCTGAGGGAGGACCCATTCTCATGATGGCATCGTGGGAGGCCCTCATGTCTCCAGACACTTGATACAGGCTCTGTAAACAGGCAGATTATACCCAGTGTACAGACGCCTATGGACCTAACTGGATTGTATGATGAATTTAACCAAGACGAGGTGATGCGCTGGGTGTGTGTACAGAGGCACTTACATCCTGGCTGTCCTTCTCACTGAGACCTGAGCTGTTCCCTAGAAATAAATCTTTAGAAACCCACAGGCAGAAAAAGAATAAGTTGTGAACTCATCGGTTGTCTTGTTTTCAAATCCAGTTCCTAAGGGCCCTCAAACATCCACTCCTAAATCCGCCAGGCTGCTGATACACTAATAGCTTTATCCAACTGAGATACAATCTCAGTGATCACACCATAACAAACAGAACAAAGCTTATTCTCTGCTTTATTTGGCCTGAGTCTAATTACATTTTAGGGAGCCTTGGGGAAAACACATGACTTAATGAGTGTTGACGTAACTCACCAGATTTATCTGCAAAGTAGGCTTCAGGAGGCCCAGGGGGGCGATGGAGGCCCATGGGAAATGGTCCAGGTAGAGGTCTCCTGTAGGCCATGGCTGGATCTGCAGGAGGGAGACCTTCCACACGCACACGCACACATGCACACACACATGTTAATAACGAATGACACAAAGTATCACGGTTTTTCAACATAGCATCTGGTCCCCAATGCAGAAACACTGAACCATGACCTGATAGCGCTGCACTGTGACTACCACATACAAGAACCTTGGCACGCTGAAATTATGAAGATGGCGTTGAAAAATACAGTGATGCCGCCTGCTATCCACACCCCTACAAAGCTCAAACTGAGATGGTGAGGCCGTGAGATGGGAGACCAAGACTGGTCCTGCCCAGTTCTGAACATCCCCTCACACGCTCAGGTCAGAGTGCGGACTTAAGTGAGGCCGTGAGATGGGAGACCAAGACTGGTCCTGCCCAGTTCTGAACCTCACACGCTCAGGTCAGAGTGCGGACTTAAGTGAGGCCGTGAGATGGGAGACCAAGACTGGTCCTGCCCAGTTCTGAACCTCACACGCTCAGGTCAGAGTGCGGACTTAAGTGAGGCCGTGAGATGGGAGACCAAGACTGGTCCTGCCCAGTTCTGAACCTCACACGCTCAGGTCAGAGTGCGGACTTAAGTGAGGCCCTTTTCGAGATGGGCAGAGGTGTATTAAAGCAGGGACATGTAAACACAAGAGGAGCTTGTGTTTCTGAGACATTGCAGGTTGAAGGACAGTTTTCAGCGAGGTGGCTTTGGGATCGACTGACTTCTGTGGCTCTCCCACAAAATTGTGGCCATCACCCACAACATACTACACGCACTGATGAGATCACAACTATATAACATTGCACTAAGGATCGACTGACGCTTGCATGTCATAATCCAAACTGACATCCAACCTGCTGATATCCACAATTATGGTCCACACTTATTTGATCATACATATGGACATCTGCTGGTTAGATATAGTCAGCTTGGATTATAACCATCTCAGGGAAAATGTGTAGGGGCCTGTGTAGAGGTCTGTGTACAGAATTAACGTTTCAGCAGGCCCTGGCACAGGAGGCCAGAAGCCCACTGTGCAATCTTAAGATGGTCCGTTCCAGAAGGTTCTCTTATCAGGCCCAGGAAACAGACATGGGGAGTAACTGTATCAGTAGTGGGAAAGATATTTTTAATGAGCTGAAAGGCTCTTTGTGAGTCGTTGTGAATCTCTGTGTATGGTTTGTTGTCTCTCTACCAAGGTCAGAGTGGAGGAGAAAGAAATATTATCTTGTATGTGCTTGGTGGTATGAGACATCATTGACGAAAAAAATTTATAAATCTTGCAATGGGATACAATGATGTCATACTTATTTGCAAATATTGAATATTGTATGATTTGGAGATTCCAAACACTGCATGTCAAATAAGGTGGGGGCGATTGCATAATCATCCCTGAACATGCATAAACATGTGAGTTGCTGGTATGCGTGTTGGGCATGCTCTGGTGGGCATGCTTTGGTGGGCATGCTCTGGTGGGCATGCTCTGTTGGGCATGCTCTGGTGGGCATGCTCTGTTGGGCATGCTCTGTTGGGCATGCTCTGGTGGGCATGCTCTGGTGGGCATGCTCTGGTGGGCATGCTCTGGTGGGCATGCTCTGGTGGGCATGCTCTGGTGGGCATGCTCAGTGTGAGAGTGCCTCAACTAACTGTACTGACTGTAGTGTTGATCTACAATAAAGACTCTTCTAGTTATTCTGTGATGATGGAGTCTGCCTTCTTTACTGTAGTAAGCATTAATGACTTTGTTGCTGGTTTGTATAAGGACCATTGGGTGGTACTAACTATAAAGGGATAGCCACACCGTTACAGCAGCCTTTTGTCATTCTGTGGGGGACCAGCGTGTGACGGGGACCAGCGTGTGACGGGGACCAGCGTGTGAGGGGGACCAGCGTGTGACGGGGACCAGCGTGTGACGGGGACCAGCGTGTGAGGGGGACCAGCGTGTGACGGGGACCAGCGTGTGACGGGGACCAGCGTGTGACGGGGACCAGCGTGTGAGGGGGACCAGCGTGTGAGGGGGACCAGCGTGTGACGGGGACCAGCGTGTGACGGGGACCAGCGTGTGAGGGGGACCAGCGTGTGACGGGGACGGGGACCAGCGTGTGAGGGGGACCAGCGTGTGAGGGGGACCAGCACGGGGACCAGCGTGTGACGGGGACCAGCGTGTGAGGGGGACCAGCGTGTGACGGGGACCAGCGTGTGAGGGGGACCAGCGTGTGAGGGGGACCAGCGGTGACCAGCGTGTGACGGGGACCAGCGGTGGGCTGATCACTGTACCTGGGGGGGCGGGGCCCCTGCTCTCTCTATCCCAGGTGGGAGACAGTGAGCCGCTATCAGAGTGAGGGCCACTCCTCTCACACTCTGGCCCACCACCAGGGGGCTCCAACTGGCCTCGGGACGCTGGGCATGTGACAGGAAACAAGTGACAGCAGGCAGAGAGAGAGAGAGAGACAGATGGTAGAAAAAGAAGCCCAGCAATAATGGAGGATGGGATGAAGGGTTCAAGAGTGGGGGAAAAAAGACAAATACACACAGAGAGAGAGAGAGAGAGACATCCAGCAAAATGTCATAATGAGTTCATGAGCAATGTATGAATGCAGCATACTAACAGCACAAACTGAAGGGCTTAAACTTCTGGAGGGCTTAAAAATGTTGGAATATTACCAGACAACACTGGATGTGAATGTATTTACATTGAGCCCTCCAGAATGACATCAGCATTGTGTTGCATTCCAGTGCTAACATGACAAAAGTGCTAATGTGCTACAGAATACATGCAAGATGAAAGTAATGACTCTCCTAAAACATTAGATGACTGTGAATAATGACTTTCCTATTTATGTACAAGGGAGTTTAAAAGATTGTGCTGCTCGTCGGCTGAGTTTTAAAGTGGAATGTGTGAAGCTGAACATGTTTGGGATTATGTTCATGTTCAGACTGTTTACTCTTTTTCTTTTAACATCAATGCTACTGTAGTACTGTACTGTGTACTGTAGTACTGTCTACTGTAGTACTGTACTGTGTACAACAGAACTGCATACTGTAGTACTGTCTACTATAGTACTGTACTGTGTACAGCAGAACTGCATACTGTAGTACTGTACTGTGTACAGCAGAACTGTACGGTGTACAGCAGAACTGTACGGTGTACAGCAGAACTGTACTGTAGTACTGTCTACTGTAGTACTGTACTGTGTACAGCAGAACTGTACAGTGTACAGCAGAACTGTACTGTAGTACTGTCTACTGTAGTACTGTACTGTGTACAGCAGAACTGCATACTGTAGTACTGTCTACTGTAGTACTGTACTGTGTACAGCAGAACTGTGTACTGTAGTACTGTCTACTGTAGTACTGTACGGTGTACAGCAGAACTGTACTGTAGTACTGTCTACTGTAGTACTGTACTGTGTACAGCAGAACTGTGTACTGTAGTACTGTCTACTGTAGTACTGTACTGTGTACTGTGTGTACAGCAGAACTGTAGTACTGTAGTACTGTCTACTGTAGTATTGTACTGTCTACAGCAGAACTGAGTACTGTAGTACTGTCTACAGCAGAACTGTGTACTGTAGTACTGTCTACTGTAGTACTGTACTGTGTACAGCAGAACTGTGTACTGTAGTACTGTCTACAGCAGAACTGTACTGTAGTACTGTCTACACAGCAGAACTGTACTGTAGTACTGTCTACTGTACTGTGTACAGCAGAACTGTGTACTGTAGTACTGTCTACTGTAGTACTGTACTGTGTACAGCAGAACTGAGTACTGTAGTACTGTCTACTGTAGTATTGTACTGTCTACAGCAGAACTGAGTACTGTAGTACTGTCTACAGCAGAACTGTGTACTGTAGTACTGTCTACTGTAGTATTGTACTGTCTACAGCAGAACTGAGTACTGTAGTACTGTCTGTCTACAGCAGAACTGAGTACTGTAGTACTGTCTACAGCAGAACTGTGTACTGTATACTCTCTACAGCAGAACTGAGTACTGTAGTACTGTCTACAGCAGAACTGAGTACTGTATACTCTCTGCAGCAGAACTGAGTACTGTAGTACTGTCTGCAGCAGAACTGTGTACTGTATACTCTCTACAGCAGAACTGAGTACTGTAGTACTGTTTACAGCAGAACTGAGTACTGAAGTACTGTCTACAGCAGAACTGTACTGTAGTACTGTCTACAGCAGAACTGTGTACTGTATACTCTCTACAGCAGAACTGAGTACTGTAGTACTGTCTACAGCAGAACTGAGTACTGTAGTACTGTCTACAGCAGAACTGTGTACTGTATACTCTCTGCAGCAGAACTGTGTACTGTAGTACTGTCTACAGCAGAACTGTGTACTGTATACTCTCTGCAGCAGAACTGTGTACTGTATACTCTCTGCAGCAGAACTGTGTACTGTAGTACTGTCTACAGCAGAACTGAGTACTGTAGTACTGTCTACAGCAGAACTGAGTACTGTAGTACTGTCTACAGCAGAACTGTGTACTCTACAGTAACTACTGTATGTCTCTGCAGCAGAACTGAGTACTGTAGTACTGTCTACAGCAGAACTGAGTACTGTAGTACTGTCTACAGCAGAACTGTCTGTATACTGTCTACAGCAGAACTGAGTAGTACTGTAGTACTGTGTACTGTATACTCTGCAGCAGAACTGTACTGTAGTACTGTCTACAGCAGAACTGAGTACTGTAGTACTGTCTACAGCAGAACTGTGTACTGTACTGTCTACAGTATACTGAGTACTGTAGTACTGTCTACAGCAGAACTGAGTACTGTAGTACTGTCTACTCTCTACAGCAGAACTGAGTACTGTAGTACTGTCTACTCTCTACAGCAGCACTGTTTACAGTAGGCATTAGCAATATTTACAAATAAGAATCAGACAATGTACATCAGCATCTTCCAAGCACCATTGCAGGTGGAAGGACAGTAAAGTCTTTGGAGGGACCTCCATGCCTTCTGCCTCAGGTTACGTAATGTTAGATTCACACAGGATCTGGCACACATTCTTCTCCAGAGACCCATTTAAAGCACAAATGTTCCTTGTGAAGTGAACCTGTGACCTTGGTCTGTTTTCTCTAAGACTGCATAGTACACACTAGTTATAATATTATAATCAGCATTATTTCAGTCATCGGCCTCAATACTCATTGCATTACGGCAGGGGTTCTCAACCTTTTACTCAGACCTCTGATATGAATTTATGGTTTACTATTGTTATTATTAAAAGTAGCCATATAATCTGCCTTTTTTTATTTTAAATGAAGCTTGCAGGTAGGTGATGTTAATGTGAGACCTGAGTCTGCTTTGACAAATCCTCAATTCTTGGTGCAATGTTTCATAAACAGCCTCAAATCATCCTCGATTTGTGCACAATTGCCCCCCCCCACACCCACCCCCACCCGTGCTTGCGCCCTCTGGTTTAGAACCACTGCATGACAGTATTTACGGTACTCATGGTGCTGCAGAACACCCTTACAGTAACAGAACAGCACCTCCTGTAGGTCACCCAGAGGGGAGCAGGCACACAGAGCAAGGTGGCAGGAACACTGAGGTCACAGGTCTGTTCCCCAGGGGGTACACGAACGGTCATGAGGATTAAATAAGAAAGTCTGCCAAACACTTTACATGTTCAAGAGGTGAATAAGAATAATAATAATAATTATTATTCTTAGGGAAGATGGCATGGCAAAGACTGGGATATATTTTCATAAATTGACACTAATCTATTTCACATTGCAAATATACAATATATATGACTGTACTGCCCAGCCCTTCAAGCAGGTAATGTTTAATAACTAGCCCAGGCTATAACGCGTCACCTCGGCCCCCAGGACCCTGGGGAGGCTGTGGGGAGAGTCGAGGGGGCCCATCCATCAAGGTCGGAGGGGACAGGAAGGCCCTGGTCTCAGAGGGCGGCCGGCCAAGGGGGGAGGGCCCGTACGGAGACCTCTCACCTGGAGGTGTCAAGTCAAAACAAAAACGTGTGCTAAATGTGACATGTATTTCCCTGGAGAAAAGGTTACATATCGGCAAAAACGATTTTTTGGTTGTAAGAATAAATAAATAAATAAATTGTGTGAGAAACTTCCCCACCTTTAATGGGAAATTGCAAAAGGAAAACAATCATTTCAGGGTAAAAAAATAATAAGATATAAAATATGGCACAATAACATGCAGCATAAATGTACAACCCTTTAATAACTGGGGATGTGAAGGTGTTCATCCAGTCACATTCACACTCATGTTAAAGTACTAAACACCTGAAATCAGTTCAACATAACCCTGAATAACCCCAAATACAGTTCGGATGTTGCTATAGGCTTTTCCTGACCAAGTTGTTGAATCCTACTGTAAGATGCATGGTGCACAAAGGCTTAAGCACAAGAGAGATCTCACTGTTGGAATGACATGGGTACATAAGAAGTTACAAGGCTTTAGACATACGACGGAAGACAACAAAGAGAGTCCATAAGTAGAGATGTTCCTCCAAAGGAGAACGTTCCTTCAAAATTGATGAGAGCTCAAGGTGGAAACAGAGACAGGAGACCTTCAGCAACATTAAAGCATCTGCAGGAACATCTGGAAAGCACTGCTTATTCCTATACATGATGACAACCTCTCACATTCTTCACACGTCTGGGCTCTGGGGCAGGCAGTCTTAATACCTTCCATACCACCCAAAAAAAGAACTAAAAAAACCCAGTATATGTCCCAAAATATAGATTCCCCAAATCATATGGAAAAATGTGGCCTGATTAGAGACCTTGCCCATAATTCCAAAAGGTATGACCGTCACAAAGAAAAATACAGCACGTCACAGAAAAACCAACATCCCCATGAACAACACAGGTCCAAGTCCCTATCTGGGTGGGGTTTCCATTTTCTCCCCATGTCTGCATGGGTCTCCTCCCAAAAACATGGAGGTTAGGTAAATTGATTACAAAATTCTCTGTGTGCGTCTCTCCATGTCTAATAAACAGTAGTCTGAGTGTGTAATAAATAATTGTGTGTCTGTGGACCCAGTGGTGGATGGTGCCCTGTCCTGGGTCTGTCCTCTCCCCTTCCTGCACCTGGTTCAGTCCCCCAGGGCGCTGAGGTTTCCAGTGGAGATACGCTGTGCGCAACTTGCTGCCCCTTTTCATCGGCATGTAAAAGGTTGTAACTGTATTAATTGTCCTTGGGTATGTTGAAAGGTGCTATATAAGTGTAAGATTAAATATTGCCAAAGCAACATGTGCCAAGCTGGTACGCTCTCACCCAGAAAGACGTAAAGACCTAACCGGTATGGGTTATGCACACTTGTGCAACCAGAGAACAAGAGAACATTCTATTTAGTTCTACCGTGATCATGTTCCACTTTACAGGCTGTTATTTCACATCAAAGGTTACCGTGGATTCATTTCTTTATTCTCTGACACTGTAGCACCCAAATTCCAGGCATCAGTAATCTATCCATCAGTCTGTCCCTCCACCCATGTGCCTCAACCCCCGACCCCCCCAAACATGTCTGACCTCTGAATGGTGGTCTGGCAAGAGCATCTCGTGCATACGGGTCTTTCTCCAAGAGCTCCATCTTAAACAGGGAGTCGGTCAGTCTGCACACAAGCACAGACGAACCACAAATAATCCTAATATCAGATTTTATACAGAGGAGGTACTGATATTTAAACACCATGCATTCAGTATTCAGAAGTGACTGGCCCCCTGAAGTTTGCCTCACCTCTGCCGGAGCAAAGCATTCTCTCTCTTGACATCAGCGAGGTCTCGGTCTGCAGCCCGGGCAGCAAGCTACAGCACAGATTACAGAATGAATACGCAATCCTACTGTAGCCATGAGAGATTACAGAATGAATACACAATCCTACTGTAGCCACAAGAGATTACAGAATGAATACGCAATCCTACTGTAGCCACAAGAGATTACAGAATTAATATGCAATCCTACTGTAGCCAAGAGAGATTACAGAATGAATACACAACCCTATTGTTGCCACAATAGGTTACACAACGAAGAGATAGGATATCAGCAGCCAACACTCACCCAGTTATCATGGGCCTTCTTCTCATGGGAAGCAATCTGACACAAAAGGACAATAATATCAGTGAGAAGCTGAATTCAGGGAGCAGTGATTCTAGCACTACCCACAGAAGGTGAGTCACCTGGTTTTTGTAGGCATGGTTAGTCTTCTCTAGCTCCTCCTCCAGGTCTTTGGCTCTTTGTCTGAAAGAGAGCAGAAGCACATTCAGGATGATATGCGAGGGTTCTGTTTTGATTCAAGTGATCCAACATCCATGCTAAAGCCTTTTGTCAAATCTTTATGGGCCCTTATCTGCTCATTTCAGAACCATGTACTCAAAATACTCAGTGCTAAGAGGGTGAGCTTGTTTAATAATAATAATAATCTTTATTTGTATAGCACCTTTCATACATACGTGCAACTCAAAGTGCTTTACAGGATAAAAAAAACATTTAAAGGAAGTAAAGATAAAAAAAACATTAAAAGAAATTAAAGATAAAAAGGAAACAAAATAAAATAATGTAATAAAATGACAAATTATTGTCATATAATAGACAAAATAATGTAATAAAGTAAATAAGATGGCAAAACTTACAAATAGAACAGACAACTAAATGTAACTAAATAAAATAATGTAATAAAGTAAATAAGATGGAAAACTATTAAAATAATTAGAATAGACATAGAATGTAATTAAGTGAAATAATGTGATAGTTATAAAATTATTTACCATTAGAGATAATTAAGTAAAAGCAGATTGGTTTGTTTGACAATAGTGGGACTAACCTGCAATTGTTTAACTCCTCTGTAGCAAGACTAATCTTTTTTCCGGCCTTTGAAAGCTTTTCCTCTTTCTGGGAGCGTTCTCTCTCCTCCACTGTTAACATCCTAATCAGAGATAAACAGAAACTCATTTCTCAAAATTGCTGTGCCGATGTAACGCACAAAATGATTCTAGCTGGCAGTGATAAGTAGCTTATGATCAAGGAAGCGTCCTGGACTACTTGACATTATAAACAGCAGTCCAACATTGTGTTTTGAAACTTAGGAGGAGGCCTACTCTGCAGTCCATATTCCAGGCAGGGTAATTCTGAAGTGGAGTGCAAACTGAAAACTGTAATGCAGTGAGAAAAGAGGAAAGAGATGTGTGTGTGACCTGTGCAGTTTGAGTTCATTCTCCTGGTACATTTCAGTCATGATCTGCAGTTTCTGCTGCAGCTTCTGGATCTCACTGGTGTACATGGAGCTGTCGGACTCCAGGGACTGTTTCTCCCTCTGAAGCTGCACGATCCCATCTAGAAGAAGAAGCAGAAGAAGAGCTAAATCCTAAACCCTATACCCCAACACTGAATACACAAAGACAATTTTCCCCATTAGAAATAGGCAACTGTAATTCTTAGCCATCATTGATCAATACAATGAATTGATAGCAAAAGGGCAAATATGGCCTCATGTTACATACCCTACTTCAGAAGAGGGTCAAAGCAGATATTTCCTGCATCCCATGAATGTACACAGCTGGAGCACATGCTCTTCAAACGCTTCCTAACCTGAGAATGTCACCCACTTCCAGGAAATCGTCACAAAAGTGGAGGGTAGGACATACCTTGGAGATCCTCTTTGGCTTTAATTTCATCTGCAAGCTTGGCGAAAACTCTGTTCTTATCCTCCTCTATGGCCTTCAAGTCTGCGCTCATCTGTGGGGGAAGGAGAAGGTGCACAGATGTGGACCATTTACCAGCTAGAGCCACTCATGCATCATGAACCGCTGAGTATGACAACAACCTTAGCTGCAAAGATGAGCTGCTGGACCTTGTGCTTCTGGTGGAAATCTGTAAGAAGAAGGTGACAGCACAGTGGTGTCAGACTCCATAGAAAAATAAACGCTATTCGGTGGACTCTGACTGAGGGAATGAAAACGAGGCACCTGAAGGGGCTTGCTGTGATTCAGCAGTGCCATTACTAGCATCTGTCGTGTTCTCCTCGTCTGAATCCCAGTCTCTCAGCTTCAAAAGGCAGTCTGTTAGAGACTGATAGTGGATGAAATAAAAAATGAAAAAGCGTGAGAAATGGCAGGGAGCATGCGTGAGAAAAAGAATGAGAACTATGTGACTCTCTAGGGGCTTGGGCCTCAGTGTGGTGAGGTCATAAACAGCGATGTCATAAACAGCGATGTCACAAATGTGGTGCTGATGCAGTTGATGGACCTTGATCCGTTCATCTTTGTTTGAGCAGTCCTCCAGCATCCCAGCATGTGAGCTCTTACACATCCTCATCTCCTCCTCCAGCTCGCTCAACCGTTCCCCCCAGCCCTCTGCTTCCCGAACCAGCTGGGCAGTGCAAGACAATAAAATGTAGACACAAATGCTGACACAAACACAAACATGCACACGCACACACATACCTGGGCTTTGCTCTCTAATAGCATTGTGTTCTCTTCTTTGGCAGCCTGTAGTCTTTTGTGTAGCCTCTCAGTATTAATTTCGTGGATTTTCAGTGTAGTCTTATCCTATGACACACAGGCATTATTGATTAGTTCAAAACATCCAGTGTAGGTGATATACAGGAATCTGTCTTTTCTCTGATAAATACTGTGCGGCATCAATACTTCAAACACCTCACACCTGCTCCGCCTGTGACCTGCGCTCCTTGGCCTTCTCCTCCAGGCTTTTTAAAGTCTCTTCAAGTTCTTCAAGCTGGACAGCATAAAAAGAAAACAAGCAAATCTCTGAATGAAGCTCTATTAAAACAGTCCACCTTGAGTCAATGCACAATGAATAATCCCTGTGGGCTTGTGCAGTAAAAGCAGCCACAGCACCTGCTCTTCCTGCTGTTTGCGGAACATGCTTTGGCTGCTCAGCTCCTCCTGGAGTCTCTCCATTTCACTTTTCATCTCCGCATTTGACTGCTCAAGCTTTTTAGACATTCCCTTTAATAGGGGGAGCAGAGGAGCAGGAATTCATTCACAACAGGAAAACGTGTGATGTGACCCTCAAAGTATGACAAAGAAATAATAATCGATACTAAAAGAACGAACCCTATACCTCCAAATTATCTCCGTCCGAAGCCTGAGCGGAGAGTGCCCCATTTTGCAGTGCAGTTTCCAACTTCTCAAACTGGTGGGTGAGCACACACACGTACCTTACTGACCACATATTTACACGGCAGATGTGAGAAGAAAATGATGTTTGAAAACCAGAGCCCAGGTCCACCCACCTTGTGTTTACACTCACTCAGTGTATTCAGCACTTTACACTTTTCCTCCAGCAGGTCTGCCACCGTCTGGCCCATTCTCCTCTCTTTACCTACGGACGAGAGGATTACGCTGATCCATTCAAAGCTGCGCACTACTGACAGGATTAATACCGTACGGAGGGTGAGGAGTGTTACTCACTTGCATACAGTCTGCTCTTAATCTGTAGACAAAGAAGATAATGTCAACTTTGACTCATGTATTACGCAATCATACGTCAAACAATCTCTGCATATTTGGATGTATGTGCTACAGTATGTATGTGTTTAGAAAAATATGTATGCTTTATTACTACCCCAACTAGGCCTTTCCCAGATTGAATAAAGGTAATGAATGATAAAATATACTTATACTTAATGTGGAATGAAGTGTGCTCGGCCTATGTTCACTTACTGAGTGGATGAACCTGCAACTGAAGAGGAATGCAGTGAAGAGCCCTAACAAGGCGCTGAAAAGCACTGCCTCCCATGGCAACCCATGAAGGTCAGGACCTGGTCGGATATCATCAGGAAGTGATGACACAACCTAAGGCAACACATCCACGAGACAGGAAATTAGTATCTCTGTATAAAAAGAGGAAGGTTAATCGGTGCTGCAAAACCAAATAGAAAAATTCAACAGTCAATGAGCTCACACCTTTTCTCTTACCTCCTCTGCCTAGCTAACAGCTAAAACACAGGTCTGAAATAAATAACTGCTGTGGTTCACTGAACCATTATTTGTAGTTCATCTAGTTCCCTCGCTAATGTTATTTATAGACATGGTCCAACCGGCATCGATATCAAGAGTAGCTAGCTGACAAATACATGTACAATTATCGAGGATGCACTAAGCTACAGTTCTGAACCAAACTGAAGGTGCTACAATGAAATGCAGTGAAATGCAGAAGCGTTATTTTAAAAGTACATTTATACATACATATATTTATTATCTGGGACTGAAAACTACGAAAACAATAAACATCTAGGTTATCTGACTAGCTAGCGTGTTATTCGTACATACATCTCTAATCTTCTCCAACGCGAGACTGTAGTACATCTTCGCAGTTCCTTCAATATCATTCGCCTCTGTAACCACCGAGTCGCCCTTATAATCGTCTGCCATTACTCCAGTTTACACTGTTTACTCCACACTTAAACGCTCTGTTGTTAGACTATACTCCAGTATTACACAGTTAAACGCTCTGTTGTTGGACTATACTCCATTACTCCAGTTAAACGATCTGTTGTTGGACTATACTCCAGTATTACAGTTAAAACGCTGTTGTTGGACTATACTCCAGTATTACACTTAAAAAACGCTCTGTTGTTGAACTATACTCCAGTATTACACACTTAAAACGCTTTGTTGTTGAACTATACTCCAGTATTACACACTTAAACGCTCTGTTGTCGGACTATACTCCAGTATTACACAGTTAAACGCTCTGTTGTAGGACTATACTCCATTACTTCAGAGTTAAACGCTCTGTTGTCGGTCTATACTGTTTATCAAAGTCCAGTCAACCGTCGCCCTGCATAGCGGCACGCGCAGAACATCTCGAGTGCGGTGCGCAGTGCGCCTGGGGGAAGCGAACTCCATCACATCTAAGGGGAGATGCTTTCTTATTAAGCTATAATATATTCTTCGAAATAATCAAAGTGACTTTAATGTTTGTAGCCCGTGTTGTCCTAACAAGTTGTAATCGGTGTCCATTTCATTTCAAGTCTTCTCGACACTTTTCCGTACACTGCATGAATACTAAAGAGTCCATACACCCCTACACGTTATATGGTTCATTCTGCACGTCACCAATTACAGAACGCCACAATGTCGGATAGTGAGGTTTAAAGTGGCACTACTCAAATTCACATTATAATCATCCCAAATACATTATTCTAATTACAGACTACACGAGTATTTAGTTTAATTGTAAAACCTTTTGCGTGGTTTATGTCGCTGTCACCGGTCTTTACCATTAGTATGTGGCTATGCGGGTTCCCGTATTAATAAACCGGTTTTCTTGACACCATAAACTTGACACCATAAACTTCTTTTAAGTTCTTACTCTTGTTCGTACTCACTTTCTGATCTTCATTAATGTCCATACCAAAACTCAGCAGTTAGCATTCTATAACACTAACTTCGTTCAACAGACACAACCTGTGCCTTCAAACGACTACGATGACATGTCATCAGTGCGCCACACAAAAAAAAATGCTATAGAACAATTTACTAAGTCTTAAAGGAGCAGGCCGTCGGCCAGCCTCCACTCATACCTCATATACGAGATCTTTCAGGTGTGCGCTTTCCTTCGCAACATATGACAGAACATCAGATGTGACGTCAACAACAATCGCTGTGTATCCATGTTGTACGCCTGTCAAAACCAAAGCAAAACAACAAACACAGTGCGGGACCTGTTTGTGGACAGTCAAGTCTCAGTAAGATACAGATTACTGAGACTATTATGAAACTTGAAGGTGAGAGGACTGGTATAGAATCAGCTCGTGTGTTTTTATATCCTATTGCATGTGCTTACACGGACAATGAAGAACCTATATGAGTACTCTAAATCCAACACTGTGTTAAAATTGGCTTTCAGACCTAACAGTTACCATTCTGGGAATCTTCAGTTTCCATATACACCTGGGCCATGATATTGTTGTCTGAATCAGACATGGTTGTCCTGCTTGTGGAAGTCATCCAGTTAATCTCTGTAGCATCTTCCTTCTTGTTTCGGGGCTCCTCTACTGGGTCCTCATCGTCTGGTTGCTCAGACACATGGTGCTTGTCAGAGGGATTATTGATTAGGCCCTCAACGTCATTCCTATGATGGCTGTTTCCCAGCTGATTGGCTCTATCTGTGGTTTGCTCAGTGACTGGTGTGTCCTCATTTAGATTGAAACTGGCTTTACTAACACAGCCTTCATTGACACAGCCTGCACTAACATAGCCTTCACTAAGACAGCCTTCACTGACACTGCCTGCACTAACACAGCCTTCACCAACACAGCCTTCACTGACACAGGCTTCACTAACACAGCCTTCACTGACACAGGCTTCACAAACACAGCCTTCACTAACACAGCCTTCACTAAACATGGCCTGCACTAACACAGCCTTCACTGACACTGCCTGCACTAACACAGCCTTCACCAACACAGCCTTCACTGACACAGGCTTCACTAACACAGCCTTCACTGACACAGGCTTCACAAACACAGCCTTCACTGACACAGACTTCACTAACACACCCTTCACTAACATGGCCTGCACTAACACAGCCTTCACTAACATGGCCTGCACTAACACAGCCTGCACTAACACAACCATTTTGACCTGTAAAGACATATGTGGGAGACAAAAAGTAGGATAAAGAGAAGAAAGTGAAATCACAACTAAAACTGTAGTTATGACTGCTACTGTGACTGCTATATTATATAATACTCTTCATTACTGTATTATATAGTATTATTCTCAGCTGATATATTAGTTTTCATGCATAGGATGCTAAAAACACAATAAAAATAAATAAATAAATGTGTGTGATTAGTACCTGGGCCTTTATCTACACTGCCATTAACAGGAATAAACTTCTTTCTTAAAGTAGATAAAAGGATGTCTACTTTTTGTAGCAATGTGTGCATTTTATTCTCAACAAATGGACTTGTGGCTTCTTGATTTTTGATTCCTGTTTTCATATAAGATTTCAATGTTTGCTCAAAGTCTCGAAGTCTAGCAAGATCTTCATAATCTTCACCTTTTCCCTCCTTTTCAGAACTTCCAAGTTTGTGGTCCAGCCATGATAACTTGTGTACACCAAAGAACCCCAAAAGATCCTTAATATTCTCCTCAGTCAGATGATCTTGTAAGTTCAGGTATAATTTACTTTTTAGCATCTGAGGTTCCTGTGCTGACTGGGAAACAGAAAGTGTATTTTGTATATCAGCATTTACATTTGTACCTGTCTGATCTCCTTCTTCCACGCAGTGTTCTGTGGTGTGACCATATAAGCATTGTCCTTGAGAGTCACTTAAACCGATCATCTCCACAGGGTCCAGATCTGCCCCACTGATAGTTCCTGACTCATCTGTTCTGTCATTCTTTATTTCTGTCTCGGTAGTACGTGATCTGCCACTTTTCACTTTTATTTCAGGACTGCCGTTATGATCAGATTTTTCTGCCTCTTCACTGGCATGTCGCACTGGTTCTGCATGCTCAAACACCTGCTGGGTTTCCATTTCTGAAGGCCAAATGTTAGTGATGTCACTTTCTTCATATCTGGTGAAGATGTCAGTGCTATTTTCACTAATGTCAGATGCAATCTGATTGGCATTAGTGTCCTTGGGTAAGCGGACATGTTCTCTGCCAGCCTTGCCAAAATCAGTGGAATGTTCAGCGACAGTGTTGTCAGATGACTGGATTTCCTCTGGTGTTGGCAGACTTTCTGTTTGACTTAGTATTCCATTTGCCATTTTTCCAAGTATACTGTGTTCCTGTTCAGAGACATGAGGGTCCCTCTCATTCTCACTCTCCTGCTGCTGTTCGGTGTCTTCCTCCCTGTCTGGAGATGGGACGCCCCCAAGAGGGTGTTCTGCAGTTTCAGAATTTCTCAGCTCCTCTTGAATAATGTCTACACCTTCCTTTTCACCTGCAGACTCCATGTGATCTGCTCTGGACCCCTCACCACTAGCAGCTGATGGCAAAATTACTTTGGCCATCTTAGATAATGCTTTGGTTTGGTCAGCTTCATAACCAAAGCTCTTTTCTAATGACTCATCCAATGTGTTTGCTTCTGACAAATCCGACTGTTCTAAGCTCTCTCTTAATGCTTCATTCTCATCACCATTATGCCCTGATATCACATCATCACCTTGATCATTGGAGGGGTTTGAGTGAGACACACTTGCGTAGTCTACACTCGGGTTGAATGTGTTGGATTCAGCAATCAGACTGCTAACTACATTTGCATCTATTGTGACATTAGAGAGAAACTTATTTTCCCTTTGGCTACCTGAATGTCTCGATGTGCCTACATCATCAGAATGAACGTTAGTCACATGGTCCATGTTTATGTCTAGCACAGAACATTTATCATAATCATTTGGGTTTTGCATGTTGGCACCTGAAGACTTGTCTTCACATGTCTCATTTGGCTCTGTGTGATCTAGTAAACTCTCTTCAGGAGTTTCTGGGTCTTTGCTTTCTTGTGCATCATCTCTCTGCATGTAAGGTTTTTGGGAGGAGTTAGGTGACTGTCTGACATCATCAGAGAGAGGGCTACCTATAAAAGTGGGTTTCTGGTCAGGCAATAACTGTGCTTCACTGATCACATCTGTAGGACTTATACTAATGTTAATGCCATCGTTGTCATCATTGTCATATTCATCACTGTGCAGCTCGGCGAGGACGTCCTTACCTGGATCCGACTCTTCTGACGTCTCTTCATTATTCTTTACTTCTTTATCTTCAGCTGTATCTAACTGAAATGGTGATTTTAGACCATCAAACATGGCTGACAGGCGATCAGCAGAGAACATGGACTCTGACGTGTCTACGTCTTGATAACCTGTATCGTCTAGGGGCTGTCTGCTTGTAGTCAGTCTTGGGCTGTCTGCTCCTGACAAACTTCTGCCTTTTCTACCATCATTACTTATTTCAGTCTTATCTGGAGTTTCTCCATAAAAGTTTGCAATTCTGTAATACATGCTGCCATACCACCCTGTGTCCTTGTCACTAATTTTGTCATTTTTGGGGTCCACATTAGGTGTACGTTCCTCGTTTCCTGTTCTCAGACTAGAGACCGGTTCCTCACCATGACTCGACAGGTGCTTGATATCTTGTAAGTCCTCAGTGATTTCTAAAGACTCACTAGGTGCAATATTACAATGGTCATTGGGAACTGTGTCCATTTCCATGTCCTTGGCTTCCAATGTGTCTGGCAGATCTCCTCTTCCAAAAGCTAAAACATCCTTTATGCCTATATCCAACCAGGAACTAGACTCTGGCGTGGGAGAATGTCTGACTTCTGTTAAATCCTTAGGTATATCTCTGTCGTTAGTCTTTAAATCCTTTTGTCCAAACCCAAAAACGTTGCTCAGTTCATCTCCGATCCAGCCAAACATTTTAGCTGGACTTTCCTGGTTCTGTTGTTTTTCACCAGTGTCCAAAGACAATTTCCTACTCTTGAAAGACTCCTGATCACTGCTTCTATCTTGTGGTTCATTCTGGCTCTGTTTATTATTGCTAAACCATTCATCAGCAAAGCCGATCCAGTCAGATCCACTTCCACTTTTTTTGGATTTCTTGAGATCTTTTCCAGAAGGATCTTGAGTGTCCCTCTGTCTGGTCTCCTCACTTTGGATACTGTACTTCGTTTCAGTTGATTCTGAGAATGGATCATCATGGTCACTGTGACCTGACTCTGGAGATGTCACAGTGTGAGCTTCTTGATCATCCATCTCATCAAAATCATTGTCAATTACTGAACCAAATTCGTCAATGCAGTAGAAGTCAATTTTCTGAAAAGGAAGTAAGTGTTTAATTAAAATGTTCAAGTCTTACATGTATATGTATATCAGTGATCCAGTAGCTTAGTCAGTGATGGATGAGTTTGTGTTTGTATTCACTTGGACTTAGATATCAAATCTGAATCAATACCTGAGTGGGAATCTTGATTTCTTTTGTTTCTTCAACAAAAAGTTCATCAATTTTGACAGCATCTTTAGGGAAATATCCAAACTGCTTTTCTATCTACAAAGAAAGTAAAAAAAAAGAAAAGAAAATGTAGTATAAGAATTTGAATTTAAGTTATATTATCACAATACATTTTACTCAAATGCATCAAATGCTCTTTGTGCTAGTGTTTCATGTTAGCGTACTTCAGTTCAGCCAAACAAATGGTGAAAAAATAAGAAAACTTACACTCCCAGCCCAAAGATCATTCCTTCTTCCTGAAAGTTTGTGGTAAACAACTATCATGTCTCCTTTTTTAAACTTCAAAAATCGGCAGTCTTGCACGTGATGATCTTTTAATGCCTGCACTCTACTCATCATGCCTTAGAGAAGAACACAAGAATCCAAAGATAAAAACACACAACGTAACACTAGTCAACTCATTAACGCAAGTACACAAAGATACACAAACATTGTTAACACCACCCTAAGAACCTAAAAGAACACATGAAACCAAAGATAAACACCTGACAATGTGAATGTGAACACCAGACCCTGAGAACAGAATTAAAACATGTACTGAATGGTAAACACACATAATGTGAACACCACTTTAATTAAACAGAATTAAATGTGAAATTTAAATTCAATTAATTTGTATCCTTGCTTCCTGACCTTATGGTGCAAGATACAAAAATAATCAATGATCATTATCAATCAAAACAATGATTAAACAATCAATTTGATTTAAATATAATAGCAGACCACTGCCAATATAACAAAGTTATAAGATTTATTTTGAATTAATTTTACAAGACAGCTGCACCTTCATGAAGTGCACCTTCATGTACCAAGACAAGTAGAATAAGAAGATCTTACTTTCACATATAGAGTCTCCACAGTTTTTGTAGTCAGACATTAATCCCAAGCCCTGGTGGGCAATACCAAGGACACACTGAACTAAGACGATGGCACGTGCAGAAGCCATGGTGAAGGAAGGAGTCCTTTATCACACTAATACCATTCCAGCGTGCCCATCTCCAAAAACAACAACAAGAACAAAAAGCACAATATGGAAGAACAGCAGCCAGAGGTAAAATAAAGTCTGTGTTGCTGCTTCACTCATGCAGACAGTGACTCCCACACAGATGATAGTGTGACTGGATTAGAGGTTACAGACTGTAAATCATTAACACAGGTACATGTCTCGTTATAGGACATTGCAGGGCCAGGCTGATGAACATACAGAATTCACTCCACACACAGATTTCATTCCATTTGACCAAATTCAGTAGGCTTAGAAAATGTATTATCCTGTATTTTGAGTTAATTTCTAATCTTATTGTAAATTATTTAATTTAAACATAATAACATGTCACTAAAGTGTCAAAAAGACTTTGACTAGCATATAGTAAACAAACTTAAAATTCAAACAAATAAAGAGTAAAGAGAGTAAATATGTTAAAATGTTAAAAAATATGGGATCTTTTAAAAAATAAAATACATGATGGCTGCCCCAATATAATTGCCTAAGTGACACATGCATAACACAGATAAGATTACACGGTATGATTGGATACACAAACCACCTAACCTGTAGTCCCAGGGGATAAGAAAAGTCTCACAAGAGCGACGTGATATCACTGCGTTCCAGCTAAGCACTGCTGAGTAGATAATGACTGATCAAAAGTCCCAAGTTCTTTTCGGAGGGACAGAATATAACTCATCAGAAAAGTTACTGCCTAATATAAATTAATAATGGACACTATATGATATAGTCAAATGTATATCATAATTATAATATTTTATACAATCCTCATGCATGCGAAACTGAACTATTGTACAATTGGTTATTTCTGTCGGAACAATTGTTGTGGTGCACTCAGAACAGTAGGTGGCGATATAGCAACAATAAGCGTATCTTCTCAAGAGAAGAAGAGGAACATCATAATAACGGTCGCTTCAATTAGACGTCACCATTTACGTTTGTACATGGAGGGACTTTGACAAAGTGGAAAACTGAATTGCAAAGAGAATGCGAATAAAAGTACAAAGAAGTAATAGCAAAACGAATTAAGCGCATAATTTACATACAATCCAGCCATGAAATCAGACGTGGAGGAGTTAATGCCCAGGCTTTTGCCTGTAGAGCCCTGCGCCGAAGAAGAATACGATGTGAACGAACCACCACGAAATCCTCAAGAATATCTCAGATATGTACAGTAAGTGAAGCATAGTGGTCGTGTACTGTGGGCACGATGTGTGTCGTGAGTGAGCTAGCCATGTTGACCACGTTTACCACAAGTAGCTACATACTGGTATATAACGCGCCTCCACATTCTCTTTTATTATAGACGAGAAGCATCACTTTGCCCAGATGTCGTGGTAGCACAAATTGATCCAAAGAAGCTGAGGAAAAGCCAGTCTGTAAACATTTCTGTAAGTACACAGGACAGTCCTCTAGCGGAGTTGCTCTGCTGTCTAATAAAATGTAACCGGATGTGTTCTCACAGTTAACAGGTTGCCGGGCTGCACCGCACGGCTTTTCCCCCAGCCAGAAACGGCAGCAGCAAGAAGTCAGCAGCTTCTCTGCAGTGAGACAGGTAGTTGAGCACTTCTCTGCAGTGAGACAGGTAGTTGAGCGCTTCTCTGCAGTGAGACAGGTAGTTGAGCGCTTCTCTGCAGTGAGACACGTAGTCGTGCATGGTTGGCTAGATTGTTTTAATGAGAATTTTTCAAAAAGCCCTGCTCTTGTAGACATATTATGCTTACCTGTAATATAACACAATATTAAGGAATATAACACAATATTAAGGATACCTGGTGTATTAAGAAGTTGTGTGGGCATTAATGGTCTCATAATAGTTTGTTCCATACGATAACACAAAAAGCATATTCATCATATTGTCCTTTGTGTTATAAATTTTCAATGAAACATACCTTCCTTCAATGTGAGGATTGCTCATTGAACATGTATTGTTCTCTTTCACATAAATTCTACCAATTGTTTTATTGTTTTGGAAAGTTGTTTAATCCTGTCAGTGCTGTTTCAGAGTGTCACCAAGAACCAACAACACTGGAAAGTTCAATTTCTGGATGACAATGTTGCCATGGTAAGCCCATTTTGTTCAAGAATAATGTGTCATGAAAGATGGAATTAGTTAATATAACGAATGATAAGATAAATGTTTTCCCACCACCGCTAGGTGGCAGGCAGTAGTATAGCTGATTGCGAAAGAGTATGTGGGAGTGGTAGAGCAGTAGAGTGAACAAAGCAGAGATGTTCAAAAGTCGCAAAATTCCAAGTCAAGTCACAAGTCTATACCAGGCTTAGGGACAGGAGATGGAAAATAACTATTTTATATATTAGCTGTAATGACGACTAACTGTCGCAGGGGTGCACAACATATGACCTGCGGGCCTGATCTGGCCTGGGAAATGAATTGCTGATGCATTTTTAAATAAATAATTTTGGCACTTTATATTCACTGGGTAGTTCCATGAAATTTCATGGTGCTTGCTGCCAGTAATTTTAATCACCCTGCTCATGGTCATCACAAACCGCTATCTGAAGAGTACATAATAATAAGAGTACATAATAATAAGAGTGCACGATTCCGTTTTTTTTTTGCCAACACCAAAAACTGGAATAAAACCAAAAACAACAAAAAAGTGACTCCTAAATACAATGTATCATGTCTTTGCCCAAATCAAGTATGAGTAAAAAAGGAAAAGTGGATCTTGAGCATATTAAATTTAACCCTGAATGGACATCCAAGTATATATATATATTTTTTTATGAATCAAGCCAAGGCATTTTCTCATGTCTGGCGTGCTTGGAATGTGTAGCGGTGGCAAAAGAGTGTGATTTATGGAGGCATTATGAAACAAAACACCCCAAACTCGGCAATCTCCACGGTGCGAACAGGCAACAAAGACATTATGTAACTGAATTACACATTTTTGTGGGTAAACAGGTCTGTTAAAATGAAATGTGTGGCCCTCTGGTGTAGGTGTTTATTTGAAATTGGCCCTTGGTGTAAACGGCCTCTGGTCTAACGTAAACTAAACACACCTACCCAGGTGTGGTTTATATTTTAACTGTAATAACGGCTAAGTGTTTAACGTAAACTAAACACACCTACCCAGGTGTGGTTTATATTTTAACTGTAATAACGGCTAAGTGTTTAACGTAAACTAAACACACCTACCCGGGTGTGGTTTATATTTTAACTGTAATAACGGCTAAGTGTTTACCGTAAACTAAACACACCTACCCGGGTGTGGTTTATATTTTAACTGTAATAACGGCTAAGTGTTTAACGTAAACTAAACACACCTACCCGGGTGTGGTTTATATTTTAACTGTAATAACGGCTAAGTGTTTAACGTAAACTAAACACACCTACCCGGTGTGGTTTATATTTTAACTGTAATAACGGCTAAGTGTTTAACGTAAACTAAACACACCTACCCGGGTGTGGTTTATATTTTAACTGTAATAACGGCTAAGTGTTTAACGTAAACTAAACACACCTACCCAGGTGTGGTTTATATTTTAACTGTAATAACGGCTAAAACTAAACTAAACACACCTACCCGGTGTGGTTTATATTTTAACTGTAATAACGGCTAAGTGTTTAACGTAAACTAAACACACCTACCCGGTGTGGTTTATATTTTAACTGTAATAACGGCTAAGTGTTTAACGTAAACTAAACACACCTACCGGTGTGGTTTTATATTTTAACTGTAATAACGGCTAAGTGTTTAACGTAAACTAAACACACCTACCCGGGTGTGGTTTATATTTTAACTGTAATAACGGCTAAGTGTTTAACGTAAACTAAACACACCTACCCGGGTGTGATTTATATTTTAACAGTAATAACGGCTAAGTGTTTAACGTAAACTAAACACACCTACCCGGGTGTGGTTTATATTTTAACTGTAATAACGGCTAAGTGTTTAACGTAAACTAAACACACCTACCCAGGTGTGGTTTATATTTTAACTGTAATAACGGCTAAGTGTTTAACGTAAACTAAACACACCTACCCGGGTGTGGTTTATATTTTAACTGTAATAACGGCTAAGTGTTTAACGTAAACTAAACACACCTACCCGGTGTGGTTTATATTTTAACTGTAATAACGGCTAAGTGTTTAACGTAAACTAAACACACCTACCCGGGTGTGGTTTATATTTTAACTGTAATAACGGCTAAGTGTTTAACGTAAACTAAACACACCTACCCGGGTGTGGTTTATATTTTAACTGTAATAACGGCTAAGTGTTTAACGTAAACTAAACACACCTACCCGGGTGTGGTTTATATTTTAACTGTAATAACGGCTAAGTGTTTAACGTAAACTAAACACACCTACCCGGGTGTGGTTTATATTTTAACTGTAATAACGGCTAAGTGTTTAACGTAAACTAAACACACCTACCCAGGTGTGGTTTCGGGGGCCTTATGAAGATTGATATGGTCTTGTTTTCCAGTGTCTTTAATTTGTGTCCCACATTCTTTACACATTGCTGTCCTTTGGTTTTGTCCAAGGATTTTAAACTCCCTATAGCCAAAGGCTCCATGTGTTGCTGTTATTATGGCAACCTCATTTGTTTACTTTTGACAATTCTCTCCGATTTCCTGCTCGCGATAAACAATGTTGTGATACAACTCGAGAAAAGGGGCTGCGTCCCAAATCGCTGAACAGTAAGGATTGAAGGAAAATAAACACAGTATTTTTTTTCTATAACTCGCACACAGCGCCTGGATAATGGACTGACACATCGTTGACTTGTTCACGAGTTATTTTTAAGTCAACTTCGACTCACGTCGCTCACTCGAGTGCCCGTCTCTGGCACAAAGCCATGTGTAGCTGCTAGTACATCTAATTACAAATAAATTGTTATGGTAGTAACCATGGGTTCTTGTTAATGTTAAGGTGAACTGCCTTTAAAAGCCTCCCCTTTGTCAGTAGCCCAAACCTGATGATGAAGATGGCTGGAGAAAGTTTTGCTTGGGTGAAAACATTTTTTTAAACATTAAATCCAGTGAAGGAGACACTGGGAACCCAGGACTTGATTATGTGAAGGTATGACTAAACTCATCTTCTGTCTCACATACAAGTCTCGCAGTACAAGCAAATCCTATCTAGCCATGTATCATTTTATTGTCTATACATATGGAGTAGATTTGCTTCTGAATTCATGAACCTTTTCCATTTTTTTTGTCAGATTGGCTTCCCTCCTTTCCTTAGCATCATGAGCAAGCTCAGTCAGGTAAACGCACTGCAGCTACACTGGGCTTGACATGGCACCGACAGGTCTGCTCAGTAACAGAGTGTGCTCAGTAACAGAGTGTGCTCAGTAACCTCTCCTTTCCATTTATGTAGTCCACCATATCCGCTGTGCTTGAGTACTTGATCAGCTGGTTTGAGGAAAACGAGTTTGTTCCACAGTTGGTAAGTGCAGGTAACCCTTTCCATTTAAACAACAGTGTACAGGGTGGTAAATGGTGATTTTTAAAGTCTGCCTCCACAGGGCCAATGGCTGTATGCATTACTCGCGTGTCTGGAGAAACCTCTTCTCCCTGAAGCACATTCACTTATCAGACAACTGGCAAGACGGTGCGCTGCTGTACGAGCTAACCTGGTAAACCCTCCTCCACACATTAAACCTGTTCTCCATTAACCTGGTAAACCCTCCTCCACACATTAAACCTGTTCTCCATTAACCTGGTAAACCCTCCTCCACACATTAAACCTGTTCTCCATTAACCTGGTAAACCCTCCTCCACACATTAAACCTGTTCTCCATTAACCTGGTAAACCCTCCTCACATTAAACCTGTTCTCCATTAACCTGGTAAACCCTCCTCCACACATTAAACCTGTTCTCCATTAACCTGGTAAACCCTCCTCCACACATTAAACCTGTTCTCCATTAACCTGGTAAACCCTCCTCCACACATTAAACCTGTTCTCCATTAACCTGGTAAACCCTCCTCCACACATTAAACCTGTTCTCCATTAACCTGGTAAACCCTCCTCCACACATTAAACCTGTTCTCCATTAACCTGGTAAACCCTCCTCCACACATTAAACCTGTTCTCCATTAACCTGGTAAACCCTCCTCCACACATTAAACCTGTTCTCCATTAACCTGGTAAACCCTCCTCCACCATTAACCTGGTAAACCCTCCTCCACACATTAAACCTGTTCTCCATTAACCTGGTAAACCCTCCTCCACACATTAAACCTGTTCTCCATTAACCTGGTAAACCCTCCTCCACACATTAAACCTGTTCTCCATTAACCTGTTCCTGTTCTCCATTAACCTGGTAAACCCTCCTCCACACATTGAACAACTCTCCTTTATATGTGTTCCCATGGTTACATCATTCCTTTATAAGTGACAGCCAGACATGGTTGATTTTTGGCCTCTTCCAGGAACGTAAAGATGATGAGAGGTTGTCGGCACTTAACTTGATGATTTGCATAGTTGCAAGGTACTCGACACAAATATCACTGTATGTAACCCCAACCCTGCACTTTATAAAATATATACAATGGCAGTTATATTAATAAAAATATATGTTTTGTTTAAAGGTATTTTGATCAAAATGATTTGGCTGACAAAGACTGAAGAAGGAGATCATTCTGTAAATTACCTTTTTTCCCTGTGCAGTTTGATCATATTGGTAAAAGGAAGCTTCTTCTGATGTTCTAGCCTGAAGAACACCTTTAATGACACTTCAATTTTTTTCTTTTTTTGTGTGAAAAGTTTCATAATGATGATGAATTAACAATGTAAAAGTAATTAATGTGTAGTGAAAAATGGAAATAAAATCTTTTAACCAAAATATATCAATTTGACTCCTACTTCTTAACATTTAAATACATACAGATGCATTATCATTTTTTATTTTTTCACGAAGCATTAAAATATTTTGCTTTGCGCATTTTTAGGACATGTAGATAATAATAAACCAGCCTTAGGCTGAATCCGAAATGCCGCACTATGCCCTCCCATTCAGTACACCAAAGCAGTACGAGATAACAGGTAGTATCTCCGAGGTTATGAAAACGGCCCAGTCGCCTACTGAAAGGACGCGCTGCTTTAACGGTTGAGCAGAACGTACTACATTGAAATCTAGTACCTACTGCTCAAGTACGGCATTGCGGATTCAGCCTTGGTGTACTTTAATTTCACAGCGTCTGTTCGTTTCCTAAAGGAAATGGCGCTCCTTTGTCCCGCCCTATAAAGGGCAGCAGCCCATTGGTCAATGTAATTGTCAGTTTGCCGTCTTGCGGAGCTCCGTCAGTCTCTTATTGCCGCGCAGTGTGCGTGGAGTCCTGAGGCAGCTAGTAAGATGGCGGTGGCTGTGCGAACTTTGCAAGATCAGCTCGAAAAAGCTAAGGAGAGTTTGAAGAATGTGGACGAAAATATAAGAAAATTAACCGGCAGGGACCCAAACGAGTTACGGTACGGCTAAAATGAATATATTCCTCAGCGCTGATGGCGTATAGCAGTGTAGCCAGGCCGAGAGCGCTGCGTTAGCATAGCTGCGTTAGCTCATTTGCTGTACACCTCAGTCATCTCCGCTATCTTGTGAGGTAGCACGCTAACTAGCTTACTTATAGTCGCGCGAGGTGCTAACAGGTCGGTTCTCTAACTATTGAGTGTGCAGTAAAATGTCTCTGCGGCGTGAAGGCCGGTGGGTTGATTAAGTAACACGGTCCCCCGCCCCTGGACTACCAGACGGCCCGTTCTGCACTAGCGAGGGGGCTGATAGTCCGTGTGCTAGATGGGAAGTGCAACCACGTTTGCCAGCTAGCTAAATCACAGAGTTTCCGGGTTTGTTTTTGATCTTACAAAACAATATAAAACGTTTTTTAGTAATCTGAAAAGTGTATCCTTTTTATAGAAAGCTACTGTAAAATGTTGCACAGTGCCGTCAGTCTCCAGTATATTTTCATGGTCTTCCTTGTTTTTTCCAGACCGGGTCAAACCAGACGGCTTTCTCTCACAGGCCCAGGTGGAGGTAGAGGGCGAGGAATTAATTTGCTGAGGTAAGTCATTATTTCTGTTTATTTCTGAGTGGAACGTAAACGCTTCAGTGTTTTATGCTGAGATGTAATGTGCTCTATTGCTGTTTGTAGGCGTGGACTCTCAGATGGAAGCGGAGGACCCCCAGCCAAACAGAGGGATATTGAAGGAGCCCTCTTAAGGTACTCGGCCTCAGGTCTGCTGTCTTCAGACGGGTTACAGTGGCACTGTTTGTGTAGAATTAATTTGCAACAGTGACCTCCATACATTTTGTACTTTATGTATCTTAATAAAAAATTGAAGGATGTTTCATTTTGTCTGGTCTGATGTCATTTTCTCACTGGAAATATTTGGCAGGCTGGCGGGGGATCAGAGAGCCCGGAGAGATTCGCGCCATGACAGTGACGCTGAGGATGATGACGATGTCAAAAAAGTAAGTGAGCCAGGTTATCAAAGAACAGGTTTTGCTAAAAAAAAAAAGGTGTGGAGGTGTTCAGAAGCCCACAGTCAGGAGCTCAGGAGTTTCATGTGGATGATGGGGAGATGTTTTACTGTGTATTACGATTGTAGGACTGTGATGTGGTTAGGTGAGAAATATTGGGGTGGTGACTGACTGGAGTAGACTCGAGTGTTTGTTAAAGCCGTGGGAACTGTAAGTGGGCGTGTAATTCCAACTGTTCTTGTCTGCTTGTAGCCAGCGTTGCAGTCATCAGTAGTGGCTACCTCCAAAGAGCGCACGCGTCGAGATCTGATCCAAGATCAGACCATGGACGAGAAGGGAAAACAAAGGTAGCAGTTTCTGTTGCTACATTCTACTGACAACACATGCTGCTTTTTAACTACAGGAACTGCCTGTACATTTCACACTTTGAACATTTTACTCATGTTCTTATTTGCTTGACATACAATGTTACTCTATGTAATGTTACTCTATGTAATACTCTTTCCTGCTCTGTCCTTAGGAATCGCCGCATGTTTGGCCTGTTGATGGGAACGCTACAGAAGTTTAAGCAGGAGTCTACTGTGTCCACAGAGAGGGTACATCTTTCAATTCTGAAATATTAAATGCTTTATAATAACTGATTCTGTAATTCTGGACATCCCTGCACCTGTCCAAGGCTAAAAAACACTTCAGTCTTTAATCCTAAACGTCCGTTACAGCTGAAAAGACGGCAGGAAATTGAACAGAAATTGGAGGTCCAGGCAGAACAAGAGCGTAAGAAGGTGGAGAGTGAGAGACGGGAGCTGTTTGAGGAACGGCGGGCCAAGCAGACAGAGCTGCGCCTCCTGGAACATAAAGTGGAGCTGGCCCAGCTGGTGCGTTCTCCCCACAGCTCCTCACAGCTCCTCACAGCTCCTCACAGCTCCTCACAGCTCCTCACAGCTCCTCACAACCTTCCATTACTCAGCAACCTCACCACAGCCTCACAGCCACAGCTCCTCACAGCTCCTCACAGCTCCTCACAGCTCCTCACAGCTCCTCACAACCTTCCATTACTCAGCAACCTCACCACAGCTCCTCCTCACAGCTCCTCACAGCTCCTCACAGCTCCTCACAACCTTCCATTACTCAGCAACCTCACCACAGCTCCTCACAGCTCCTCACAGCTCCTCACAGCTCCTCACAGCTCCTCACAGCTCCTCACAGCTCCTCATAACCTTCCATTACTCAGCAACCTCCCCACAGCTCCTCATAACCTTCCATTACTCAGCAACCTCACCACAGCTCCTCATAACCTTCCATTACTCAGCAACCTCACCACAGCTCCTCATAACCTTCCATTACTCAGCAACCTCACCACAGCTCCTCATAACCTTCCATTACTCAGCAACCTCACCACAGCTCCTCACAGCTCCTCACAACCTTCCATTACTCAGCAACCTCCCCAGCTCCTCATAACCTTCCATTACTCAGCAACCTCACCACAGCTCCCCCATCCATTACTCAGCAACCTAACCTTCCATTCCATTACTCAGCAACCTCACCACAGCTCCTCATAACCTTCCATTACTCAGCAACCTCACCACAGCTCCTCATAACCTTCCATTACTCACAACCTCACCACAGCTCCTCATAACCTTCCATTACTCAGCAACCTCACCACAGCTCCTCATAACCTTCCATTACTCAGCAACCTCACCACAGCTCCTCATAACCTTCCATTACTCAGCAACCTCACCACAGCTCCTCATAACCTTCCATTACTCAGCAACCTCACCACAGCTCCTCATAACCTTCCATTACTCAGCAACCTCACCACAGCTCCTCATAACCTTCCATTACTCAGCAACCTCACCACAGCTCCTCATAACCTTCCATTACTCAGCAACCTCACCACAGCTCCTCATAACCTTCCATTACTCAGCAACCTCACCACAGCTCCTCATAACCTTCCATTACTCAGCAACCTCACCACAGCTCCTCATAACCTTCCATTACTCAGCAACCTCACCACAGCTCCTCATAACCTTCCATTACTCAGCAACCTCACCACAGCTCCTCATAACCTTCCATTACTCAGCAACCTCACCACAGCTCCTCATAACCTTCCATTACTCAGCAACCTCACCACAGCTCCTCATAACCTTCCATTACTCAGCAACCTCACCACAGCTCCTCATAACCTTCCATTACTCAGCAACCTCCCCACAGCTCCTCATAACCTTCCATTACTCAGCAACCTCCCCACAGCTCCTCATAACCTTCCATTACTCAGCAACCTCACAGCTCCTCACAACCTTCCATTACACAGCTCCTCACAGCTCCTCATAACCTTCCATTACTCAGCAACCTCACCACAGCTCCTCATAACCTTCCATTACTCAGCAACCTCACCACAGCTCCTCATAACCTTCCATTACTCAGCAACCTCACCACAGCTCCTCATAACCTTCCATTACTCAGCAACCTCACCACAGCTCCTCACAGCTCCTCACAACCTTCCATTACTCAGCAACCTCCCCACAGCTCCTCACAACCTTCCATTACTCAGCAACCTCCCCACAGCTCCTCATAACCTTCCATTACTCAGCAACCTCCCCACAGCTCCTCATAACCTTCCATTACTCAGCAACCTCACCACAGCTCCTCATAACCTTCCATTACTCAGCAACCTCACCACAGCTCCTCATAACCTTCCATTACTCAGCAACCTCCTCACAACCTTCCATTACTCAGCAACCTCCATAACCTTCCATTACTCAGCAACCTCACCACAGCTCCTCATAACCTTCCATTACTCAGCAACCTCACCACAGCTCCTCATAACCTTCCATTACTCAGCAACCTCACCACAGCTCCTCACCCTCACTTCCATTACTCAGCAACCTCACCACAGCTCCTCATAACCTTCCATTACTCAGCAACCTCACCACAGCTCCTCATAACCTTCCATTACTCAGCAACCTCACCACAGCTTCGCTTAACCTTCCATTACTCAGCAACCTCACCACAGCTCCTCATAACCTTCCATTACAACCTCAGCAACCTCACCTTCCATTACTCAGCAACCTCATCAAACCTTCCATTACTCAGCAACCTCACCACAGCTCCTCATAACCTTCCATTACTCAGCAACCTCACCACAGCTCCTCATAACCTTCCATTCCTCAGCAACCTTCCATTACTCAGCAACCTCACCACAGCTCCTCATAACCTTCCATTACTCAGCAACCTCACCACAGCTCCTCATAACCTTCCATTACTCAGCAACCTCACCACAGCTCCTCATAACCTTCCATTACTCAGCAACCTCACCACAGCTCCTCCATTACTCAGCAACCTCATAACCATTACTCAGCAACCTCACCACAGCTCCTCATAACCTTCCATTACTCAGCAACCTCACCACAGCTCCTCACAGCTCCTCATAACCTTCCATTACTCAGCAACCTCACCACAGCTCCTCATAACCTTCCATTACTCAGCAACCTCACCACAGCTCCTCATAACCTTCCATTACTCAGCAACCTCACCACAGCTCCTCATAACCTTCCATTACTCAGCAACCTCACCACAGCTCCTCATAACCTTCCATTACTCAGCAACCTCACCACAGCTCCTCATAACCTTCCATTACTCAGCAACCTCCCCACAGCTCCTCATAACCTTCCATTACTCAGCAACCTCACCACAGCTCCTCATAACCTTCCATTACTCAGCAACCTCCCCACAGCTCCTCACAGCTCCTCATAACCTTCCATTACTCAGCAACCTCACCACAGCTCCTCATAACCTTCCATTACTCAGCAACCTCCTCATAACCTTCCATTACTCAGCAACCTCACCACAGCTCCTCATAACCTTCCATTACTCAGCAACCTCACCACAGCTCCCACATAACCTTCCATTACTCAGCAACCTCACCACAGCTCCTCATAACCTTCCATTACTCAGCAACCTCACCACAGCTCCTCATAACCTTCCATTACTCAGCAACCTCACCACAGCTCCTCAGATATAATCCTGATATAATCCCATTCAACAGGCATGTTACTTTTGTTGCCATTAGTTTATTCATTTAGTTTGTTTATAACAAATGTGGCTCGATTGCTGTTTCAGCAAGAGGAGTGGAATGCACACAATGCCAAGATTATAAAGTTCATTCGTACCAAGATCAAACCTCCAATCTTCTACCTGCCTGGTCGTATGTGTTCAGCCACCCAGAAACTCCTGGAAGAGTCTCAGAAAAAAATGAACAGTAAGTGTTCTGCTGTCTGTTAGTGCAAGTTCAACTGTGGGTTTAATTATTGCCCGTGCATTAGTTTTGGCTGGTTGACCATCATAAATGGCGGTGTTGGAGGTTTGATTAACACCAGAGTTTGTATGTTCACGCTTTGCAGCCATGCTTGACGAGAGGCGTCAGGCTTTTGCCGATCACTTGAACAAGATGGAGGCTCGGCCCCGGCGACAGTTCCTGCGGGCTGGTGACAGGGGAGCAGAGGGCGCCGGCCGGGCTGAAGACCTGAAGAAGGAAGATGAAGAAGAGGGTAAGCAGAGAGTAAGGCTGACAGGTAACCGACATGACGTGGACATGGAGGATGAGGAGGAGGAGGAGGAGGAGGAAGAGGCAGGCGAGGAGGAAGTGGAGGACAGGGATGAGGGCTTAGAGGTTAGGGAGAGGGAGGTGGTGGAGCAGCAGCAGCAGGAGGAGGAGGTGAAGGAGCAGGCTGAGGGCAAGACAGAGGGTGGGGAGGAGGAGGACGAGGAGGAAATGGCAGTAGTGGGGGATAAAGAGGTGGAGGAGAAGGCAGAGGTTACAGCCGTAGTGATGGAGTCAGAGGGCCAGGATGCTCAGGGTGAGCAGCAGGCGAAGGGTCCAGCAGCAGCAGCAGCAGCAGTAGAAGAGGAAGGTGAGGATAGTAGGGAAGAGGAGAACGAGGCAGGGAAGGAAGCTCCTCAGGATGTCGTCCTTGAGTCCGAGCAGACCCCCGAAAACCATGAGGAAGCCCAAGCGTCCGAGTGCAAAGAGCCCCCACCAGAAGCAGCTGCGTCCTCTGTGGTGGAGCAAACCGCCGCCGAGCCAGATGGCATTCTGGAGCCCCAGCATGTCCACCAGACTCCAGAAGAAGAGCCGGTGCCACAGGAGCCGAGCCAGGAGCCTGGAGCTCAGCCGCCGGAAGCCAGGGCCCCCGTGAAGGGGGCGGAGGAGGACGTGGAAGAGGCCGGTGGCCGGCCCAAAGCCAAGGCCAGGCGTAGCCGTAGCAGCAGCAGCTCCTCCTCCAACTCCTCTTCCAGCTCCTCCTCCAGCTCCTCCAGCTCCTCCTCCAGCGGCTCCAGCAGCCGCTCAAGCTCCTCGGGCTCCTCGTCCTCGTCCTCCAGCTCTCGCTCGCCTAGCCGCGACAGGGACGGGCACGCGCGCGGCCGCGAGCGCCGGCGCAGAGACGTGGAGCGGGAGCGCAAGAAGAGCGGCGGAGACAGAGCTCGCAAGGCGCCGAAAAGCGGCGGCCGCGAGGGCAAAGGCTCCAAAGACAAGGGCTCCAAATCGGACAGGAAGCGGAGCACTTCAGAGGGCAACAGGTCGGGCAAGAGGTCGTCGCGGAGCGAGCGGGACCGCAAGCCCGACCGGAAGGAAAAGCGCCGTTAAGAGGCCGACAGGGAACGGCGTGTGTTGCGTTGGGGAATGGCAGGGTGCTATTGGAGGTAAACTTGCCTTAAGCCGGCTTTCTTGGTTCCTGATGCTCCAACAGTTTTAGAAAATTTCACTTTGAATCCGGGCTGCTATTGTTTTTGTTTTAATTTTTTTTAAACTCCTGGGGTTTTTTTTTTTTTTTCCTGATTTCTTTTGTAATTTTTAGATTTTCTACAGTCTGATTTTAAGTGATGCGCCATGCTAAATATTTCAGTGCTGTCGTCTTTCCAACGTCGTGACTCCCAGATTGCTGGAGGCAAACGTGAGGATGACCAAGTGTTGCCAATACTGAACATGAGTGTCTTGGATCAGTATTGTCATTTGTCACGGTCACGCTGTAGAATAGCAACTGCTCTTTTCTTTTGCTTAGCTGTGCAGTGATGTGCGTTTACCTTCCTGTAAATGGGTTCCAGGGTTGTACGTGTGCGAGTAGCGTGGAACAGGCCTGTTTTTGGAGAGAGCTGTAGACATTTTGTATGAATTGAATCATAAACATCTTGTTGGGACATTAAATAAAACAAAGTAAACAGAATCTGTTGTCGTGCCTTTATTTATGACTGCACTGGTTTAATACTCTCCTTTGTTAATCGATCATGTATTCAAGTAGTTTAGCACCATCTCACTGTATTATGTAAGTCGCTCTGGATAAGGGCGTCTGCTAAATGCCGTAAATGTATTATAGTGATTATAGGCACTGCAAGTTGACTCACTGCAAACAGGATGTCTTGCATACCAAAATAAATGTTTTCTATACATATTGAATGGCAACCAAGATCATGCTTCAACATGTGTATAAATAGCACCTGGTGTTAACTAGCTAACTTGTAAGAATGCCTTAACCTTTGTTTTCCAGAAATATCTCTCCGTTAAAATGTGTGTGATGGGTTTGCAGTTAATATTTAGTTTAAAAATGTTCCTTTTTTTCAGCAAAGGAGTCAGAAATATCCTGATTGACCCACTCTAGTGAAATCACAGGTATTGTCTCCTCTAAATGCTAGAGTAGAATGACCTTTCCAAAAAAGTCCTTCAGTCAGTCCATCTTTCATTGAAAGCTCAGATTCTGCTTCTGGCCACAAGATGGCAGTAGCACCTCTGATGAAGCTGGGCTGCTTGTATCTGCAGGTGCAGTACACAAACCATGCAGGTGCAGTACACAAACCATGTGAAGCGTGTTGTTTTTAAACAGACTTGAGTGAGCGTGATGTTCAGCACTCTGCTCTGAGGTCAGCCTGTCCCTCTACAGCTGCCTTGTGAGTGAGCGTGATGTTCAGCACTCTGCTGAGGTCAGCCTGTCCCTCAGCACCTTGTGAGTGAGCGCGTGATGTTCAGCACTCTGCTCTGAGGTCCCTGTCCCTCTACAGCTGCCTTGTGAGTGAGCGTGATGTTCAGCACTCTGCTCTGAGGTCAGCCTGTCCCTCTACAGCTGCCTTGTGAGTGAGCGTGATGTTCAGCACTCTGCTCTGAGGTCAGCCTGTCCCTCTACAGCTGCCTTGTGAGTGAGCGTGATGTTCAGCACTCTGCTCTGAGGTCAGCCTGTCCCTCTACAGCTGCCTTGTGAGTGAGCGTGATGTTCAGCACTCTGCTCTGAGGTCAGCCTGTCCCTCTACAGCTGCCTTTAAGAGGGAAGCTCATTTCATATTCAGATCAACCTCATAGAGGCTCAACCGGCGCAGCGCGAGAAAAGTTCCAGACGGCAGAAACCCCTTAACACAACCCCATAACCTGCCAATAGTCTTCGTCTTTCTCGTGTCCGTCTCTTTTGCGTGTCTGTGTAAGCGTGGCCGTCCTGCTCATTCTGTCCCCTGTGTCTGCGTCCCAGCGCTGTTCCTCCTTGTGCCCGGAGTGGCTCAGAGGAAAGTGAGTACTCGGCTCTTTTTTGCCTCATTAGTGCTGTGCATCTGTGACGAATAAGGGTGAGGAAGCTCCTTTATTGATCGCCTTCCAGAGAAAATGTGCTAAATAACTCCGCTTCTCGGGCCTGGAAGACTTTCCTGAGGGGGGAGTTGCACGCCTCTGTCTTGCCACAGCTTTCTGATGTTGGTATATTAACATTTCTGTGCTCGACTATCTTTGCCTGGCGGTGTTTAGGTGGCCTTGGTCAACTGAGAGCCCAGGACTATTCACATAGAGTTGGGTGCTGCTGTACTGGAAGGTTTTTATTGAGAATTAAGGGTCATTTTGAACATGAAATGTCTTGTCCCAGATTTAACAAGGGGCATTCGGTAGATGCCCACTGTCAGTGTGATTTAGTCTAAGATGGAACACAATCTGCATGTGTTCCCAAAAGGTTGAACAAGGACGATATGAGTTTCTTGGCACAGCTAATGGCCTGCTCAAAACCCATTTAAAGCCAGCCTGGCTGCTGGGAGCAGAGACGCTCTGTCAGGAAGCCAGATAGGTCCTACTCTTGCCAGTCAGTGTTGGAACACACTCAAATGAGCTGTTGTTTTGTTTTTTTTTACCATAAGGTGGTCAGCTTGTTTAATTATGCAATCGGAATCCATATAAATCTGCTGGTGAACTTTAAGAAGTTCCAGGCGGAGCGAGAGGATGGAGTGATGGATTAGGTGTCCCTAATATCGCTTGTTAGTTTTGGTGCAGCCTTGTCAGTGGTCAGCAATTTCTGGTCAACATAAAACGCAACTCTCAGATCAATAGTAAGATTTTTCCCCATGAAAACTCGGAAGGCCAAAAGATTTTTGCAGCTCTTAATGAATGCAGAGACTCCTACCACTCAGCTTTGGCATGTAAGTGTCTGTAGGGGGGAGGTCTGTAAGGGGGTGGTCTGTAGGGGGGGAGGTCTGGACTTGTGGGAAGTGTGTTCCATTTTCATCTTCATTGAACGAGTTTTCCTGCATCTTCAGAGGTGTGAGCATACGAGTGGTGTGTCCACTAAGACTGTAGGTTCTCCAACGATGTGCCAACCAAATGTGAGTTTGTGTTGCTCTTTAAAAATCAATAACGTTCATTCTTTTTAATACAGCGCCGAAGCCACTGGCTTTCAGGTTTTATGGTTTGTGGATGTTATCAAGCTGACGGAGCTTTATGCAAACGCTTGGGCCTGCAAAAACTCAATGAACTTTACGCTACGTTTGAATTGTTCCCACAGCGTTGACCTTTGACCACAGTGGCCCCGTCTGGACAAGTGGTGTGTAGTAGACAGCAGAACTCTCTTCAGTGGCCACAACAATTAAAGGCATCTGTGTCACAGACACTGCTGTTCTAAGGAGGGATCTCCCTGATATTATGCTTTATAGCAAAAGGGAGCTGTCAGTCTAGTAAAGCAGATTGGGCAGGTGTTTGAGGATCATGCACCAGGACTAGGACACAGTCACTCTACCCTGGCAGTGTTACACTTCATGTGTTGGGTAATGATAAGGGTACGTGATGCATTAAAATTAAATCATCACCTCGATCTGGATAGATGTCTGCAGAAACTACAGACAAATTCTGCTTTTGCACAGGATGACTTAAATGTTTAAGTGAAATAATACTAAGGAGGAAATGTTTAGCAAAGACATTTTATTTCTTTGGTTGCTTGTGTGGTTCACAATGCTTGGAATGAAGCCAAGGTTGAACAGACCGCGCAGAGGAATAACTTTTCTGTTTGACTGTTTTGATGCCCATTACCTAGAGAGAGTCTACAGCAAATATGGTCTGGAGAATTACACCCGCCTCCCTCCCCCCCCCTTTGCATGGGCAGAACAGGGAGACATAAATATCCACTTTCGCTTGTAGCAGCAGCCATCTAAAATGGGTCGGCTGTTATGGCCCTCTCCTGTACCGAGTCCTGCAAAGACAGGGGGAGGGGCAGTGTTGGCCCCACTCCACAGACCCCGCCTCCGTGACTTGAGCCCTTGGCCCCACGCTGTGCGTTCTGGGTCTGCTTGTGCCTATGTAAAAGGTTAGAGGGAGAGCATTCTTCACCTCACACTCAGCCCATAACAGGCCCTTGGCTTTCCTGTCTGGAGCCAGACAGGGCCGCCGTGACACTTAAGTGCTGTAATGCTCGTGGAGGACCAGGGTTGTTGGATGCTCTTAGAGCTTAGAGCAGAGTGCAGTTTTTCCCCCACTCCACAGTGAGAGCTCTTAGAGATGTTTTGTTTGTTTTTTCTTTTAAATTAACGGGCTGTGCTCTATACTTAACTTAAAGATGTCTCATGGTTCAGTATTTCTACAAACTGCAATGTCATTTTTAGACAGCTGACGTCCTTATCTAAGATATTTATTTTAAATATATTTTAAGTACTGCCCGTACAAGACTCCTGATGATGCAGTATTAGTCTGTGCAGTATTAGTCTGTGCAATATTAGTCGGAGCAGTATTCAGTTGGTGCAGTATTTAGTGTGTGCAGTATTACTTGGTGTAGTATTAGTCTGTGCAGTATTTAGTAAGTAGTTAGTACTCTCTCTGCTGCATGGGTGAGAATGACAGACACAGAGGGAGATGAACACAACCAAATCTGTTAATGCTAATGTTAAACATTATTGTTATTATTGAGAAACCCATGACGACATGTACAATTACAATGAGTCTTGTGCTGAATCAAGTGAGGCTGAATATCTTTTAATGTTTTGAAAGTATTTTGAAAGTGACCGTAATGTTTTACAGAAGAACACAGAGTTAGGATGGAAAGGTGTATGTTGGGCAATAAGAAGAGGTCCACCACCATTAACAGCCTTCTGGAGTGTCGCAGACTCCAGGGTTCCAACTTTATCTCTAGATGGCTACGCTATGGTAAAAGAGCCTGTGGTTGTGCTTCTTAAACAAACACCTGAACCCGTGTGTCTGAGGCAGAATGTCATCAGAGATAAGACACGGGCCTGCCGGTCCCTACGGTGTGCGCGCGCGGACGCTAATTCGACCGTTTCTATTTCTGAGCGGCGCGGAGCCTCAGGTGAGGTTTATTCCTGTGCGCCAGGCCTGCGGTCTTGCAGCTCCTATCAAAGAGATAACTGCAGTTACCATGGCAACCCGTCCTGCGTTAAGCCTGTAAGTCACGGAGACGCGGGCGCACCACCTCTGAGGCTGTTCAGTGTCTGTTAAGCTTGTTCAGCGTCGCAGTTCTTTGACTTAGTGTGATCTGCTTTGGGGCTCATCGTTTCTAATGCTCATCGTTTCTAATGCTCATCGTTTCTAATGCCATTTTCACTCGTTAAGACTTTTAAACTATAATTCGGTACTGATTTCACTTATCAAGCATCATCTCGGCCAACGGTGAAACAACATTTTTTTTTTCTAATACGTGCCGTTAGACGTTCAGATGAACGTGATGCAGTGCGCCTCAGCACTGCGGTCGGCTTCGCGGCGTCGGTTTCCTGGGACACAGAACTCAGCTCGTAAAACTTTCCTAACCGCTGTCCCGAAGGCCGACGGGAAGTTTGACAGCTTCACGACTGCACACGGAGTCGCAGAGAAAAAAAAAATCTGGCTTCTTGGTTACACTACAGCCTTTCTCTGGATATAACTCAACAAAACTAGCTCTGGCTGTCTGTCGCTGTGTTAC
This sequence comes from Brachyhypopomus occidentalis, assembly GCA_020368025.1. NCBI lineage: Eukaryota > Metazoa > Chordata > Actinopteri > Gymnotiformes > Hypopomidae > Brachyhypopomus > Brachyhypopomus occidentalis. The sequence goes on along the minus strand of JAGXOD010000035.1, from coordinate 6,059,769 downwards.
TCTGACCGTCTTTCCAATAAATCAGTTTCTCCGGCGCGAGCTTGTGTAGCCAGGGAGGGGGCATAGAGGGGCAGAGACCACAAGATGGCAGTTCTCCTGCTCTAATCACATTCCTCTTCCATCTTTGGACCTGCTCTTCCCAGATGCGGCCCAAGACGGCGCCCGCCAGCCGGCTTTAATTGCTTATCTGTCACGAGGTGAACCCCCCCCCCCCCCCACACACACACACACACACGTGCGCATTGGAAAAGGTTCACCTGGACTGGTCCTCTATCTCTGCATCAGCAGGTGTATGTCGTCTGTGTGGATGTGCAGAGACAGCTGTGGATGCTCAGTGGTGGAGTTGCTCCTGTGAATCTTCCTCTTAAGTCTTTAAGAATAAATCTATGGTGGTCTCTTTTTTGTATGAAAGTATTTTTCTTGCAATAATAAAGACTAATATCCTATATAATATACACTCACCGGCCAGTTTATTAGGTGCACCTGTCCAACTGCTCATTAACGCAAATGTCGAATCAGCCAATCACATGGCAGCAACTCCATGCATTTAGGCATGTAGACATGGCCAAGACGATCTGCTGCAGTTCAAACCGAGCATCAGAATGGTGAAGAAAGGTGATTTAAGTGACTTTGAACGTGGCATGGTTGTTGGTGCCAGACGGGCTGGTCTGTGTATTTCAGAAACTGCTGATCTACTGGGAGTTTCATGCACAACCATCTCTAGGGTTTACAGAGAATGGTCCGAAAAAGAAAATATTCAGTGAGCGGCAGTTTTGTGGGCGCAAATGCCTTGTTGATGCGAGAGGTCAGAGGAGAATGGCCAGACTGGTTCGAGTTGATAGAGCAATGGCAACAGTGATGGCAACAGTAAGTCAAATAACCAGTCGTTACAACCGAGGCAAAAGAGCATCTCTGAACACACAGCACGTGGAACCTTGAGGCGGATGGGCTACAGCAGCAGAAGACCACACCGGGTGCCACTCCTGTTAGCTAAGAACAGGAAACTGAGGCTACAATTCACACAGGCTCACCAAAATTGGACAATAGAAGATTGGAAAAACGTTGCCTGGTCTGATGAGTCTCAAATGCTGCGACATTCGGATGGTAGTTTCAGAATTTGGCGTCAACAACATGAAAGCATGGATCCATCCTGCCTTGTATCAACGGTTCAGGCTGCTGGTGGTGGTGGTGCAATGTGTGGGGGATATTTTCCTGGCACACTTTGGGTCCGTTAGTACCAATTGTGTCAACGCCACAGCCTACCTGAGTATTGTTGCTGACCATGTCCATCCCTTTATGACCACAGTGTACCCATCTTCTGATGGCTACTTCCAGCAGGATAACGCACCATGTCATAAAGTGTGAATCATCTCAGACTGGTTTCTTGAACAAGACAATGAGTTCACTGTACTTGAATGGCCTCCACAGTCACCAGATCTCAGTCCAATAGAGCACCTTTGGGATGTAATCCAGCCGATTGCACGTTGCAGGCAGAAAACAAACAGATGAAGCAGATCGGGCTGCCTAGCACTGCTGGCGCTGACGGCTCTGAAGCGCAGGGAGGCAGAGATGAATGGATGAGTGAGAGCGATGGCAGGGCATAGAAGGGTAGGAGCTGTCCATCACATCAGCATTACAGAGGATGCAGCATTACGCTTTAATGCCTGGTAATGACATCCCTGTACTCCTACACAGCAGCTGTGGGAAATAGGGGTCTGGCCATAACTGGGTTTTTGTTCAATAGCAGTGGTGATGAGGGAACCCCCAACCCCATCTCTCTCTCTCTCTCTCTCTCTACGTCTCTCACCCCTCTCTCTTTTTCTCTCTTTTTCTCTCTCTCTCTCTCTCCCTCCCTCCCTCCACTTTCTCTGAGCACTCTTTTAAAATGTCCGCCAAACATCAGTGTTCACCATGGGAGGGAGCTGAAAAAGACACCTGTCCCTCCGTCTCCTGCAGCCGATGCTGTGCACGCGTCTGCACCGATGGAGACGGTCTCTCACGCTCCTTTGTAATTAACTGCGCAAAGTAGCAGCTCACTACGCAAGTCTTTGGGGGACCTGTCTGCACGTAAGGCGGAGACAGCAGAACTATGAAAAAGCTATTAGTTATATGTGTCATTGAAATGCAAAAAACGCCATCGTATCTGTGTGGTTCGTCGTTAAAAGGTCAGCCTGATGTAGCCTGAGATGGAAGACATTGCCAGCGAAAGGAACAGGATGTAAAGTGATGTCTACTGTGGCGGTTATAATGAAGTGTGAAATAAGTGCCCGGTCTCAGTGCTGAATGATAATTAGGGCTCCGGGTTCTCACCTGTGTGCTGCTACGCACACACTTGTCATTTACCCCATGGACAATCGCATTATTCTACTGTCACGTCACTTTCTCCTTCACACACTGACCCATATAGGCTCCAGACCTCATTGTACTTGCTAGTAACTCAGTTAGTCACTTCCTAATGAAGTTGATTAACAGACATTAATAGCCTACAGAATACTAAAAAGCCCATGTGTTTATTCACAGTGCTCTTATGCTAAAATGTATCAATGTTTTATTTTCATTATTTTCGATAGGGAAAGGATGTACGAGGTTATTTAAGGCTGTTGGGGGGGGGTCTTTAATGCTTATTGTCACGCTTGTGAGTCGAGAGCAGGATTAACGTTTACATGTAGTAATATACGCAAAAACGAAAAACACACAGCAGGACGTAGTCAAAACAAAGACCGACAACATGGACACGAGTTCAGCAAATACCGATAACGAGGTGCGAGGAATAACACGGGAGAGTCTGGCCCATATTGACATGATGGCATCACGCACATCCCAAAGGTGCTCTATTGGATTGAGATCTGGTGACTGTGGAGGCCATTCGAGTACAGGGAACTCATTGTCTTGTTCAAGAAACCAGTCTGAGATGATTTGCGCTTTATGACATGGTGCGTTATCCTGCTGGAAGTAGCCATCAGAAGATGGGTACACTGTGGTCATAAAGGGATGGACATGGTCACCAACAATACTCAGGTAGGCTGTGGCGTTGACACGATGCTCAATTGGTACTACCGGGCCCAAAGTGTGCCAGGAAAATATCCCCCACACCATTGCACCACCACCACCAGCCTGAACCGTTGATACAAGGCAGGATGGATCCATGCTTTCAGGTTGTTGACTCCAAATTCTCTACCCTACCCCACCAAATGTCACAGCCGAAATTGAGACTCATCAGACCAGGCAACATTTTTCCAATCTTCTATTGTCCAATTTTGGTGAGCCTGTGTGAATTGTAGCCTCAGTTTCCTGTTCTTAGCTGACAGGAGTGGCACCCGGTGTGGTCTTCTGCTGCTGTAGCCCATCTGCCTCAATGTTCGACGTGTTGTGCGTTCAGAGATGCTCTTCTGCCTCGGTTGTAACGACTGGTTATTTGAGTTACTGTTGCCGTTCTGGCCATTCACCTCTGACCTCTGGCATCAACAAGGCATTTGCACCCATAGAACCGTCGCTCACTGGATATTTTCTCTTTTTCGGCCCATTCTTCACTTAAATCACCTCTCTTCCCCATTCTGATGCTCAGTTTGAACTGCAGCAGATCGTCTTGGCCATGTCTACATGCCATGTGATTGGCTGATTCGACATTTGCGTTAATGAGCACTTGGACAGGTGCACCTAATAAAGTGGCCAGTGAGTGTATATCTTCAGTGTTGAATTCTAAATTAATTTTACTAAAGAGCAGACATTTATTTTGTGTGTAGTCACTAGCGCTTCAGCCCATTCCGTTCTATTGGTCACCTTAACCTGTTAACTGCGTCGGTGGTGATTTTATGAAGTTTATGTACATATGATAGTTCTCTCAAGTTCATTACACTAAACTTGAAAAGCTTCTGGAAAGACCCAGCAGAACGAGCGTCTGTATCAAATGAGCCTCTGTATCCTGCTCCTTGTTCACGCCATATGCTCGCCTGCCTATTCGAAAACACAGACGGTATGTATTCCTGCAATCCACTCAAGGCACCATATTTGCTTGGAGAATGTAACTTGTTTCTTTTGTCAGTTAATGTATTCATAAACATCTTCTTTCAACTCAAAAGAAGCAGGTCAGTTGTTGAAGGAATATCAGGCACTAGCATAAACCCAAACAGGCTTCCGTTGAGGTGTGCAGTGCTTAAATCTGGTTCAACTTGTGCGCAGCCCCCCAAAGACACACACACAAACACGCTAACCTTAAATGAGCTTTGGATCCCAGAATACAGCTCAGCAGTTCTCAAAATACGAACACAGCCGACAGAACCAAAGTGCTGTGCGGGCTGCTGGATATGTTCTCCAAACATTCCTCTCATAGTTCGTCTTACAGAAATGATGCACAGAAGTTTTTCTTTCCTGGCAAAAGTTTATAAATGGAGTTCGCTGATGGATGGATAAGTTGAAGGGTAGCCTTGAAAAAGCCTTTTCAATTTGGTTCACCAGACGTCGCTTATCTGTAGTCGCCATTGCAACTTCGCTGTACAACTTACATAGTGATATTTTCACATCAGAGAAGGGCCGGCCTGCTGTAGACAGTGTCGCAAATTTTATCGGTCCGAATTCTTGTCAAGTTGGTAATAGACATACGTTGCAAAACCCCTAACAAAAAATGTAGGACTTAGTTGCCAATACTGGTGCCGCTTTATCGCCATTCACAAAAATGATGTGTCTCACGCCTCATTTAGGGTCCTTATAGGGGGCCAAGGATGCTGTGACAGGAGCACCGCCCCCCCCAGAACCGCCACACACAGAAATGTGTCCTAAAGTAAGCAAGAATATGTAAAGTAGTGCGGTTTATTTATTTGTTTATTTATTTGTGCATATTTTTTGCCATCAACATTTTTGTTACCTCTTGTCTAAAGGGTTAGAATGGCCTGACTTTACACCTCTTGTTCCTGTGTATGCAACATGGCTTTTAGGTTATGTGTAAAGACATCCAGCTAAGCCCTGCCCTTTGGTCAAACCAGACCACTTATGAAAGAGGTCAAATCACAGCCCACAGGGTCCAGGACTCTGGTGTATTTATTCTACTGACCTCAGAGGGCAGTACAGGGGCCAGCGGTGTGTGATTATAGTTGACTGTACAATATTTAAACATATGGCTGCCTGTTGGGTACTGTTGCAGGGTAGAAGTATGTAAGAGAGAGCACACTTAGTCAACATCACACTACAATGTGTCATCGCTGCCTCAGTAATCAGAGCATATTTGATCCTCTCACACCACGTTCCCTGCAGTGTGGCGGGACTGAGCACGCGGAGGTTTGACCTGTTTTACAGCAAATGTGTCGGCGAGATGGAGCTGGAAGATCTCATGCCGCAGTGGGCAGTGACTGGAAGCCCTACTTTACCTCACTGCCAGTGTAACAAGTGTAGCAGAAAGATCTGCTCTGCTCCACCATCTCACGCAGAATTCTCGTCTCGAGGGCCCGCCATCCTCGTTAATGAAAACACAGGAGACTCCAGGCTCTCAGGAAATGGGCATGGAAGAGAAAACACGCTGAAGGACTGAAGGAGAAAAATTAAGAGAAACACTAATATCGTGATTTTTGAGCCTTCACTCCTCAGACTATGAATCAGCTACAGATTACAGACTGTAGGTGTGTGTGTGTGTGTGTGTGTGTGTGTGTGTGTGTGTGTGTGTGTGTGTGTGTGTGTGTGTGTAGGTGTGTATGTGTGCCGGTAGGTGCTTCAACACAATTTGAGGCTGTAGAAACTGTTTTGGTGCCTCCTCCATACGCAGTCCTGTCTGCAATCACCACGCTGTATCAAGCCTACTTGTCTCTCAGAGTTTTGATTCATTCCACTCAAAGTGCATAATGTATTCTGCCCAGCTGCTGTTGAGACTCCTACTGTGAGTATTTGTATGTTCAGACGCACGCCAGGCAGAGTGAGAAAATACGCGGCTGCCTGTTCAAACGCGGCGGCCACGATCAGCAGGAGGGGTGTGTGTGTGTGTGTGTTGGGTCTTCCCTCTGGGTTTGTGCTCGCTATACAGTATGCAAACTGATGGAGAAACGTGAGTTTGGAACATCTATTCATGCTAACGTGCACAGTTGCCAACTTAACACAGTTGCCCATGGCAGGATTGACTGTTGCTTTCATTTTTCATTTTTCAAAGTTTCTTGGCTGCTGGTGTTTATGACCAGTGGTGCTTGTCTTTGTTTCTTAATGGAGTTGTGTGCAGTTTGTACTGGGTGTGGTGTGGGTGTGTGGGTGCAGTGTGGCCTGGGTGTGGTGTCTGGGTGCGGTGTGTGTGGTTGCGGTGTGTGGGTGTGCTGTGGTGTGCAGGTGTGGTGGGGTGTGGGTGCAGAATGGTGTGTGAATGTGGTGTGTGAGTGGTGTGTGTGAGTGGTGTGGTGCGTGAATGTGGTGTGTGGGTGGGTGTGGTTTGGTGTGGTGTGTGGTATGGGTAGGTGTGGGTGTGGAGTGGTGTGAGTGGGTGCGGTGTGTGAGTGGTGTGGGGTGTGGTGTGTGAGTGGTGTGTGGGTGTGGAGTGGTATGTGGGTGTGTGAGTGGTGTGTGAGTGGTGTGTGGGTGTGTGAGTGGTGTGTGGGTGTGTGAGTGGTGTGTGGTGTAGTGTGTGGGTGTGGAGTGTTGTGTGAGTGGTGTGTGGTGTGGAGTGGTGTGTGGTGCGGTGGTTGTAATCCAAACACCTCTTTTAGCTCCTCATAGATCATACAGGTGTGTAAAGCTCTTCAGATGCACTGATCTTGTTCAACCTAGATAAACCAGAGCGTCTCAAATCCAAACACCAGAGGCTTCGTGTGTGCGGATGGGAACATGTGAGCACTTACAAAACACTCCAAGAGTTATAATTTCCTTTTGAGCACATCAGCTGTACATTGTTGTGTACCCAGTGTAAAGACACACGCTGGTATCTGTCGCATGGCCGTTTCAGAACAAACCGAATCCCATTTACCCCTGATCTGAGATCTGCCCAGGATGCTGTGTGAAAACATTTTTCCTCTTACCTCAGGGGACAGGTGGCCACTGTCAGTGTGGTGTGCTGATCTGGGGTCTGCCTGTCGTTGCCAGTGCTTTACCACCCAGTGATAATGCCGCACCACAGCTGGTGCAGGGAGCTCGGCCAGCCGATCATTAAGTGGACACCCGTGTGCTTCAGAGAGAAACACTGATCTGATCAACCCAAACGGCTTTTTGGCTGGCAGATGGTGTGCGCCCATCTACAGATGCCACATGCATTTTGGCAAGTGGACCAGATTTCCATTTCAATCATTCAATGACAGTTCTTTAAAAAACAACAACCTTTCAGTGAATCCCTTCCAGACGAGGTTGTAACACTCTCTGTTCTGCCCTCCCGCAACCACATTAGGACTGAATGTTTTGCATGAATACGTCAAGATTAAATGTTAAAGGGGGAGAAAAGGATTCACAAAGAATTTGTATTCTGTATTGTTTCATGTGTTGATCAAGTGTTAAATTATGGGATAGAAGTTTAATCTTGTATGAGTTCTAAAAAAGCACACAAGGAACACATTCAGGAGATGAATAATAATAATAATTATAATAATAATGAATAATGACATGGATGGATGCACTAAACAGTCACACATTTTACTCCCCTGATGTGTACGTTTTACATAGAAAACCAATATATATATATATATATATATATATATATATATATATATATATATATATATATATATATATATATATATATATATATTGGAATGACATGCTAATTGACTAAATACACACTAGATGCTGCTTTGGTTACAGTAAGCGTGGAGCCTCTGGCTTCAGTCATGGTAACTTCAGGGATCACAGGCTCCCTTTGAGGAAACAAATGTCTCAGGTGTGCAGCCTCACAGCGCTGTCTGTAGTGCAGGGTTTGTGATGAAATGTTCACGTTTAAACTCACTTTGTAGTGGAATACAGCACCGCTGACCTGTTCTCCTGTTCTCCTCATCTCCTCGTCTCCTCGTCTCCTCATCTCCTCGTCTCCTCATCTCCTCGTCTCCTCATCTCCTCGTCTCCTGCTCTCCTCATCTCCTCGTCTCCTCATCTCCTCGTCTCCTGCTCTCCTTATCTCCTCGTCTCCTCATCTCCTCGTCTCCTGCTCTCCTCATCTCCTCGTCTCCTCTTCTCCTCATCTCCTGCTCTCCTGTTCTCCTCGTCTCCTCATCTCCTGCTCTCCTGCTCTCCTCATCTCCTCGTCTCCTCTTCTCCTGCGCTCCTCGTCTCCTATTCTCCTCATCTCCTCGTCTCCTCTTCTCCTGCTCTTCTGCACTGGCAGGTTCCTTTGCTGTGCATGCTCTCAGCACATAACCCCTTCACTACTCGATTGCCGGCGTGCTATTTACCTCGCGCGAGCCTGATCTGCATTTCATCACCTGAAACGCAGAGCACTCGCGTGAAGTTTGGCTCGCGGGCAGCTTGCCACCGAAGTCAAAGCTGCCGAAGCCCTCGTGGTGGTGTGAGCTTCTCCACCAGCCGTCTGCCTCGCTGCCATCAAACTCTGTGGTTCTTTTTAATGCAACACGGGGTTTAACTTTCACTCAATAAGGATCTCTCCATGCTTCCGCATTAGTGTCTGACTAATTCACAGTTAATATAGTAATATATTAATATCCTTTATTAATAATAATAACAACAGAAAGAAGGTCTGGAGCTCACGGGGTAAATCCTGGCAAAGCTCGAGCACATCAACCAGGCTGAGACTCTTTGGTCTTCTCTGTCTGCGCTGAGGATGAGGAAGGGTGATGAAGAGCCTTAGTCAGGCTCTTGCTGTTCTTGTAACTGTGCTTCGCTCCCTGACTCTGATCTTATAAACCTTTAAGGGGAATGTAATGGTGCCGGTGATCACAAGCAAAATCCTTACAAATAGATTAGATCATGCAGACAACCAGGTGCCTGTCCCTCCAGTCCTGCAGTTAAGTTGGTCTAAAGGCTCAGCAGCCATGTCAGCTACACTGGCTTTGGGGTGGTTGGTTTTGGGCCCGTCGGCTTTGGGGCGGTTGACTTTGGGCCTGACAGCTTTGGGGTGGTTGGTTTTGGGCCTGTCGGCTTTTGGGCCTGTCGGCTTTGGGGTGGTTGGTTTTGGGCCTGTCGGCTTTTGGGCCTGTCGGCTTTGGGGTGGTTGGCTTTGGGCCTGTTGGCTTTGGGCCCGTCGGCTTTGGGGCGGTTGACTTTGGGCCTGACAGCTTTGGGGTGGTTGACTTTGGGCCTGTCGGCTTTGGGGTGGTTGGTTTTGGGCCTGTCGGCTTTGTGGTGGTTGGCTTTGGGCCCGTTGGCTTTGGGCCTGTCGGCTTTGGGCCTGACAGCTTTGGGGCCTGTCGGCTTTGGGGTGGTTGGTTTTGGGCCTGTCGGTTTTGCTTTGGTTTTGGGCCTGTCGGCTTTGGCCTTGACTTTGGGCCTGTCCCTGGCTTTGGGGTGGTTGGTTTTGGGCCTGTCGGCTTTGGGCTTGTTGTTTTTGGGCCTGTCGGCTTTGGGGCGGTTGGTTTTGGGCCTGCCGGCTTTGGGGCGGTTGACTTTGGGCCTTTTGTGGTGGTGGTTGGTTTTGGGCCTGTCGGCTTTGTGGTGGTTGGTTTTGGGCCCGTTGGCTTTGGGCCTGTCGGCTTTGGGCCTGACAGCTTTGGGCCGGGGGGTTTTGGGCCTGTCGGCTTGGCTTTTTGGGCCTGTCCTGGCTTTGGGCCTGGTTGGCTTTGGGCCTGACAGCTTTGGGGCGGTTGGTTTTGGGCCTGTCGGCTTTGGGGTGGTTGGTTTTGGGCCTGTCGGTTTTTGTGGTGGTTGGTTTTGGGCCTGTCGGCTTTGGGCCGGTTGGCTTTGGGCCCGTTGGCTTTGGGCCTGTCGGCTTTGGGCCTGACGGCTTTGGGCCTGACAGCTTTGGGGCGGTTGGTTTTGGGCCTGTCGGCTTTGGGGCGGTTGACTTTGGGCCTGTCGGCTTTGGGGTGGTTGGTTTTGGGCCTGTCGGCTTTGTGGTGGTTGGTTTTGGGCCCGTTGGCTTTGGGCCTGTCGGCTTTGGGCCTGACAGCTTTGGGGCGGTTGGTTTTGGGCCTGCCGGCTTTGGGGCGGTTGACTTTGGGCCTGTCGGCTTTGGGGTGGTTGGTTTTGGGCCTGTCGGTTTTGTGGTGGTTGGTTTTGGGCCTGTCGGCTTTGTGGTGGTTGGTTTTGGGCCCGTTGGCTTTGGGCCTGTCGGCTTTGGGCCTGACAGCTTTGGGGCGGTTGGTTTTGGGCCTGTTGGCTTTGGGGCGGTTGACTTTGGGCCTGTCGGCTTTGGGGTGGTTGGTTTTGGGCCTGTCGGTTTTGTGGTGGTTGGTTTTGGGCCTGTCGGCTTTGGGCCTGACGGCTTTGGGGTGGTTGGCTTTGGGGCGGTTGGCTTTGGGCCCGTTGGCTTTGGGCCCGTCGGCTTTGGGCCTGACGGCTTTGGGCCTGACAGCTTTGGGGCGGTTGGTTTTGGGCCTGTCGGCTTTGGGGCGGTTGACTTTGGGCCTGTCGGCTTTGGGGTGGTTGGTTTTGGGCCTGTCGGCTTTGTGGTGGTTGGTTTTGGGCCTGTCGGCTTTGGGGCGGTTGGCTTTGGGCCCGTTGGCTTTGGGCCTGTCGGCTTTGGGCCTGACGGCTTTGGGGCGGTTGGTTTTGGGCCTGTCTGCTTTGGGCCTGACAGCTTTGGGGCAGTTGGTTTTGGGCCTGACAGCTTTGGGGCGGTTGGCTTTGGGCTTGTTGACTTTGAGGCTGTCTGCACTGGTGCTGCCGGTTAGGCGGTGTGCTTCTCTCATGCAGAACAGCTCTGTTGATGGGACGTTTCAGTGTGCTGAATGCCGCTTGTTCCTTCAGACAACTGAGGCTTCAGACTGCATCACCATTCACCCCATCTCCACTTAGGAAGCAAAGAGTGTCTGTGTCAGATGTCTGAGATCACTTCAGCGAGTTCTATCGTACATGTATATTTGGTGAGAGAATCTGTATTGTGTTGAGGAACTGAAAGATGTCTTGTATGTACACAGTAGTCTGATGAAAACTGAGAACTAAATCATTCAAATGCAAGATTTGTCTCATTTTAAAGCGTAGTGGTTGTTTAAGAGGACGTTGATTACTGTAACACATGTAGCCGACGTCACGCTCTCGCTCCCGCAGAGCAGGTGGGCAGTGCAGTTGTGTTCTCGGTGCTGACGCCAGGGCAGTCAGGTCCAGACACTGCCCCTTATTCCACTTGGACTCGGAGGTCAGACATGGAGTAAAACCCCCGTGTGTCTGTCCTGTGGAAGAGCGGGCGACAAAAGAGAAAGAGGTATGAGTCGCTCTCCCCTGGTTGGTGTGTGTGTGTGTGTGTGTGTGTGTGTATATATATATATATATATATATATATATATATATATTTGTTTTTGTGTGAAGCATATATATTTTTTTTTTGTTTTTTTTTTTGTTTTTGTGTGGAGCAAGGCAATATCTTTCTGTCAAGACTGTAGAGCATGAAATTTGCAGAAACTGAGAGAGAGAGAGAGAGAGAGAGAGAGAGAGAGAGTGAGGAATAGGTGGAAAATGAAGGAATAGGTAGCGGTTTCAATAAGGCCCATCATCCCTCATTCCCGGTGAGGCTGAACTCTGAACGGGGACAGTTCTCGTGGGGATGGATATGTGAACAGATGTGTCAAGGTCTCCTGTTCCTCTGGAGTTCTGGTTTCTCTGCTTGGCAGAAAGAAAGGAGCTATGAAAAGGGAAGAAAAGGATAAGAAAAGAGGAGAGGGGACACGAGACAAATGGGGCCAGAAATACAAGAGCACTCCGTGAGACTATGGTGTTGAGGGCTGAGGAGCGGTCCGTGAGACTGTGGTGTTGAGGGCTAAGGAGCGCTCCGTGAGACTGTGGTGTTGAGGGCTGAGAAGCGCTCCGTGAGACTGTGGTGTTGAGGGCTGAGGAGTGCTCCATGAGACTGTGGTGTTGAGGGCTGAGGAGCGCTCCGTGAGACTGTGGTGTTGGGGGCTGAGGAGCGCTCCGTGAGACTGTGGTGTTGAGGGCTGAGAGGAGGCTCCTTGCTTTCTTTAAATTTGTGACATTTGAAATATGACTGAACAGTAACTGAACTGTATATATAAATAGAATATATTAGGTTTCTTAAATGATGGTTTAAAAACAAAATCAGACAAAATCAAACTCACGAGGGCGGCGATATTAATTGGAAAGATCCACTCTGCGGTTCTGAAGGGACAAACCCACTTCTCTGCAGTTTCCAGCCATAATGCATTTAGGGTGTTTTTAGCCTCATTTGGCGATTATAGGAAGACATCGAAACCTGTGTGAAGGACAGGTGATGTATGCGGGAGATAAAATGTGAACATTTACAGTGGGCAGTAGAGATGCAGCCAACTGCAGGAATGCAGAAATACATCAAACACTTGCCACAGACTTCTGTGTTAATTATAGTCATACATTCATTGCACAGCATGAGGGTCAGCTACTATCATTCAATTTGTGTGACGGCCATATTTAGCCTCCATATATAAGCGTCACCTATTTCTGGCACTTTTTTGGTTAATTATGATAGCTCTCCTATCTGGCAGACGAGGAGCATTGTACCATTTATCATGACTTTCATTCCCTTTGCATGAAACACATATGGAGTTTGTCAAACCCCTAAAGCGCTAACAGCATTAGCAGTCATGCTATTCTATGCAGCGCCTGAATCGCTGGTCTGCCTCTCGGCCGCGATGCTCTTAAACATGCAGGAATATCCAGGTGGCGTGCAGGAGGTTCATGACTAATGTTCTCATTTCCCTGGACGGGGGGCTTGCCTGTTTAATTGCCCCCGTGGCCCGGTTCCTGCCTGCTCTCCACCCCTGTCTGCCTCCCAGTTTTGTGATAGTGCTGACCTGGCCACTGTGAGAGGAGACCGTCTGACCCGCTCTCTCTCCATCACCCACACCGGCGGCGGGAAATCCATAATCGACAACGGCGAATCAATTTACACCTCTCTGGTGAGCAGATAAAGGGTATGGTGAGGGGGAGGATTGACGCTGGGAGTAGCGGTTAGCTTCAAACTGAAACCCACACGTCTTTTTCATGAGATTTTTGTTACACCGCTCATAGCTCAACAGCTCAGTATTTGCCACAGGTGCTATTTCTGATTTGCAGGTGAATTTGGCCACCTGGAATACATTTCTTATAAAGGCATGTTCCTGTATGTGTAAGAGATGAGCTCTTGGTCAGACATATTGACATGTGGCATGAATTGGGATGTAGGGTTTATTGCTGTCTGAAAATCTTACTTTGCCTATGCTAAGACAAGACTCAAGAGATTCTACACTGGGATGGCTTCATTCTGACAGCTCACATACTTCTATCCTGATGTACTGTTACGCTACTGTTTGCAATATTCTCACATACTACCACCGTGATGTCCTGTTACCCTAATATGGCCTGACTTCTCACATACTACCACCATGATATCCTGTTAAGCTATCACCAGAGACCTCTCACGTACTGCCAACATGTCCACCGTGCAGGCATATGTATCAAAACAGTAATGGAAAAACCTTTAAATCTCAAGATTTAATATTTGTAAGAATGCAAATTAATAAACACATGTAATATTTTTCATTCTCTTGCAAAACCAAATGGGTTAAAGTCCTGGGGAAGACTCCGGGGCCTGCAGTACCCAGGCTCAGGACCCACAGTACCCAGGCTCAGGGCCCTCAGTACCCAGGCTCAGGGCCCTCAGTACCCAGGCTCAGGGCCCTCAGTACCCAGGCTCAGGGCCCTCAGTACCCAGGCTCAGGGCCCCCAGGCTCAGGGCCCTCAGTACCCAGGCTCAGGACCCACAGTACCCAGGCTCAGGCTCAGGACCCACAGTACCCAGGCTCAGGACCCACAGTACCCAGGCTCAGGGCCCTCAGTACCCAGGCTCAGGGCCCTCAGTACCCAGGCTCAGGGCCCTCAGTACCCAGGCTCAGGACCCACAGTACCCAGGCTCAGGGCCCACAGTACCCAGGCTCAGGGCCCTCAGTACCCAGGCTCAGGACCCTCTCAGGGCCCCCAGGCTCCAGGGCTCAGGACCCACAGTACCTCAGGGCCCACAGTACCCAGGCTCAGGGCCCTCAGTACCCAGGCTCAGGGCCCACAGTACCCAGGCTCAGGGCCCTCAGTACCCAGGCTCAGGGCCCACAGTACCCAGGCTCAGGGCCCACAGTACCCAGGCTCAGGGCCCTCAGTACCCAGGCTCAGGACCCACAGTACCCAGGCTCAGGACCCACAGTACCCAGGCTCAGGGCCCACAGTACCACCTTCTCTGGCTTCACTTCAGCTGCTTCTTCAGTTCACCACAGCCCAGGATGTGGTTTGTGTCTTTTCAGGCTTTTGTGTCAAACTCAGTGTCTTTGGTCACAGCCTCCTTCAATCTGGCTAACAATGTGTAAATAGTATTTGGATAACAAGCCAATTTGGACACTTGCCATTTACTGTTGGGAATGTAGATCATCTTGAAATGTGGCTGCATGCCACAAACATGCCTGCGTGTTCCAGCACTCCTGTTTCCTTGTAATTATCTGTCTATCTATCTATCTATCTGTCTGTCTGTCTGTCTGTCTGTCTGTCTTATCTACTTACCTACCTATCTACCTACAGTATGGAGAATGGAGATCTGTTTGAAATTTCTGATATTTGTCCATGTGTCTCTTTGTTGTAAAGTCTCTCCAGAAACGAATATCATGAGAAGGCCCACTGAATCCAGGAGCATCAGTGTACAGTAGCTTTTGGACATAATCTCATACATTTCACATATAATTTGCGGCCTCCGACAGTCAGATATATGTTAAATGACTGTCCTGACAGACTGTACTACAGCATTTTGTGGGATGTTTAAGCAAATCCGGGCTACCTGGATTACCAAAAGCTAATTTTAGGGCTCCTGTTTTATTTCATGATAAAGTGGAGAGGGAAGCATGTGGATCTTCTCCAAGACTCCAGGGGTCACTGTTGTTCTTCCATCTCAGTTTTGCTGTTTTTCTGCTCTTGGCTGACTGAGATATGAAGGTCTTAATATATAGCATTAATCTCTCTCTCTCCTCTTTCTCTCCCCCCTCTCTCTCTCTCTCTCTCTCTCTCTCTCCCCCCCCTCTTTTCCTCTTCCCCCCTGCACATCCAGTCACTCTCGTAGACACACAAAAGACAGACTGGTGATAAAGCTTTTATTATAAGAGCACCTGCAGAAAAAAATGCAATATTAATGATTTCTGTATCTCTTTTACACAAAAGCTGGCTGGTAAAGGGTTTACACTTCCTCCTCAGAGGCCAGACAAGGCAGAGGAACAAGCCAAATGTGAACGGCAGTTCTGAGCTCACCGTAGACACAAGCTGTTCCCCGTTGTTGACTGCTGGCCAGCAGTCAGTGAGTGTCATAAACGACATCTCAGCTCCAACACACCTACCTCTCATCTCAGCTCCGTGAGACCTGGCAAGATGAGTTAAAAGAGCTGGTACTCCTAAGGGACAGGCTGATGGGATTAAAAGGGTTCCGCTTTTCATTTTAGGTCAAGCCTCACAGCTTGTGATAACAAGAATAAGGTTAATAATGAGAGTAAGGTTTTTGTTTCTCTTGTCTCGTCTCGTCTCGTCCCAAGGGTGAATCATTGCCGGGAGTTGGAAGGTGATTAATCTTTGATGCTAGTTTGTATCTTTATCTGACTCAGTTAATCCCCTGGCTGTGAAGTTACAGAGACATAACGCCTTGGATTCCTCCAAGCCGCTCACGCTAAAACACCACAACATTTTCAGGTGACTGTAGTATGTTTCTGAGCCTGGATTTGCTTAAACGTCCCACACTTCTTGACAACGCTGTAGTACAGTCTGTCAGGACAGTCATGGCGTGTAAGACGTTTAGTTACCACAGCGCAGAAGACGTTTGGGCGCACCATCATGCTCTTGATGTGCCGTGTGTCTTTGTGCCAAAAAAACTGTGGAGGGTGTGTAAACACACACAGTAGGTGCAGAGTGTTAGCTGATCACTTCTGGATATTTATCCACCTGAGCTGGGTTCCTTTCTGCTGTCTTTATGCACTTCTGAGCTGATACAGGTCGAAATGACTCTAACTGGAAAGTGCATCAGTGTTCATATTAACAATTTATGACTCCCTTTCAGGGCAAGAAACTGCCTCAGTAAACTGGTCTTTCAGTAAGAGTTTCAGATTCAACTGTGTGAATCATACTGGCACGCACGCTTGGCCTGCAGAGCCAGGCGTCAGCAGAGCGAACCGACAAATTCCACACGAGATCCTCAGCTTTGCCATATGCACCATATATATCAGACACACGTCGTGCTAAACCTTACCTACACATATAATACAACGTGGCATTAGTTCATCAGAAGAGATAGAGGAGATCATAAAGATTCATGTCTCGATGAGAACAAGAGTGAAATGTCTCAGTCTGAACGAGCAGCATCCTTGCACACGAAGCGCAGGCATGTAGGGGCTCATCAGCTGCTGAACTGACAAACACTTTACTCGGTTTCAATTGGTCCCCTATTTCTCTTAGAGAGAAGGTAATTGGCTGAGTTCATTCCATCAGATTTTAGGGCGAGTTGTTGGAAAGTCTGGTTTGGTTGGTTTGGTTTATTGCGGATACAGGTAAAAGGGGTGTTAGTTGTTGTAGCAGGATGGAGCTGTGTGGGCTCTGTTGGATGGAGGAGGATGGAGTTTCTGATTGGCGGTGTAGGCATGATGGATCGTGACACCCGGCTGAAACACACAAGGTGAAATGTTAGTGTCTTCAGGCAGGGATCATAGTTCACCAGACATGTTGCCTCCATATCAGAATATTTTTCTCTCTCTCTCACACACACACACACACATAACATTTGCTACCTACTGTGATTCCCATATGTTTTTCAGGTTTATGGAACAAACACACACACACACACTTGTCTACTTCATCTGTCTTTCCATTACAGCAGGCCCTGAGGGGCGAGAAGGGTGATCGGGTTCATGAGCAGTTGGGTCTAACATCCCTCCACATCACTCCATACACACACCAGCAAACACATGGATTTTATTTAACGTCCACCATAGATTATTGCAATAAACAAGAAAAGAGCACTTTAAGATTTGCAGATTTTAAGAAAACAGATTCTTCATTGTTTGTATTTTACATAGAGAACATTAACATATCTGTCAGTGCCATCAATGTCATTACGTATAATAGCTGGTACTCAAGAGAACAGGGTTAGTGGATCCTCGATAGCTGGTACTCAGAGTACAGGGTTAGTGGATCCTCGATAGCTGGTACTCAGAGCACAAGGTTAGTGGATCCTCGATAGCTGGTACTCAGAGCACAGGGTTATTGAATCCTCGATAGCTGGTACTCAGAGCACAGGGTTAGTGAATCCTCGATAGCTGGTACTCAGAGCACAAGGTTAGTGGATCCTCGATAGCTGGTACTCAGAGCACAGGGTTAGTGGATCCTCGATAGCTGGTACTCAGAGCACAAGGTTAGGCTGGTACTCAGAGCACAGGGTTATTGAATCCTCGATAGCTGGTACTCAGAGCACAGGGTTAGTGAATCCTCGATAGCTGGTACTCAGAGCAAAGGGTTAGTGAATCCCCAGAGCCATCGGGCTCTCTTTCCAGCAGGGGGCGTACAGGAGAAGAGGAGGATGGAGAAAGATAAATACACAGGGGGCATCTGTTCCTGCCCTCGCACTATGGCCCTCATCCCCTCTGCTGCATCCGTCTGTTATATATGTCAGGTATGTTCTTCATTTTGAACTGTAGGTAGTTGCACTATCAGACTACAGGCATTACTGTGTATATATGTGTGACTGGGCACTATCAGACTACAGGCATTACTGTGTATATATGTGTGACTGGGCACTATCAGACTACAGGCATTACTGTGTATATATGTGTGACTGGGCACTATCAGACTATAGGCATTACTGTGTATATATGTGTGACTGGGCACTATCAGACTACAGGCATTACTGTGTATATATGTGTGACTGGGCACTATCAGACTACAGGCATTACTGTGTATATATGTGTGACTGGGCACTATCAGACTACAGGCTGGGCACTTACTGGCATGTATATATGTGTGACTGGGCACTATCAGACTACAGGCATTACTGTGTATATATGTGTGACTGGGCACTATCAGACTACAGGCATTACTGTGTATATATGTGTGACTGGGCACTATCAGACTACAGGCATTACTGTGTATATATGTGTGACTGGGCACTATCAGACTACAGGCATTACTGTGTATATATGTGTGACTGGGCACTATCAGACTACAGGCATTACTGTGTATATATGTGTGACTGGGCACTATCAGACTACAGGCCTTACTGTGTATATATGTGTAACTGGACAATATCAGAATACTATATATGTGTGACTGGGCATTCAGACTACAGGCATGTATATATGTGTGACTGGGCACTATCAGACTACAGGCATTACTGTGTATATATGTGTGACTGGGCACTATCAGACTACAGGCATTACTGTGTATATATGTGTGACTGGGCACTATCAGACTACAGGCATTACTGTGTATATATGTGTGACTGGGCACTATCAGACTACAGGCATTACTGTGTATATATGTGTGACTGGGCACTATCAGACTACAGGCATTACTGTATATATATGTGTGACTGGGCACTATCAGACTACAGGCATTACTGTGTATATATGTGTGACTGGGCACTATCAGACTACAGGCATTACTGTGTATATATGTGTGACTGGGCACTATCAGACTACAGGCATTACTGTGTATATATGTGTGACTGGGCACTATCAGACTACAGGCATTACTGTGTATATATGTGTGACTGGGCACTATCAGACTACAGGCATTACTGTGTATATATGTGTGACTGGGCACTATCAGACTACAGGCATTACTGTGTATATATGTGTGACTGGGCACTATCAGACTTACTGTGTATATATGGCATTCACTTACTGTGTATATATGTGTGACTGGGCACTATCAGACTACAGGCATTACTGTGTATATATGTGTGACTGGGCACTATCAGACTACAGGCATTACTGTGTATATATGTGTGACTGGGCACTATCAGACTACAGGCATTACTGTGTATATATGTGTGACTGGGCACTATCAGACTACAGGCATTACTGTGTATATATGTGTGACTGGGCACTATCAGACTACAGGCATTACTGTGTATATATGTGTGACTGGGCACTATCAGACTACAGGCATTACTGTGTATATATGTGTGACTGGGCACTATCAGACTATCAGACTACAGGCATTACTGTGTATATATGTGTGACTGGGCACTATCAGACTACAGGCATTACTATATATGTGTATATATCAGACTACAGGCATTACTGTGTATATATGTGTGACTGGGCACTATCAGACTATTACTGTGTATATATGTGTGACTGGGCACTATCAGACTACAGGCATTACTGTGTATATATGTGTGACTGGGCACTATCAGACTACAGGCATTACTGTGTATGTATATATGTGTGACTGGGCACTATCAGACTACAGGCATTACTGTGTATATATGTGTGACTGGGCACTATCAGACTATAGGCATTACTGTGTATATATGTGTGACTGGGCACTATCAGACTACAGGCATTACTGTGTATATGTGTGTGACTGGGCACTATCAGACTATAGGCATTACTGTGTATATATGTGTGACTGGGCACTATCAGACTACAGGCATTACTGTGTATATATGTGTGACTGGGCACTATCAGACTACAGGCATTACTGTGTATATATGTGTGACTGGGCACTATCAGACTACAGGCATTACTGTGTATATATGTGTGACTGGGCACTATCAGACTACAGGCATTACTGTGTATATATGTGTGACTGGGCACTATCAGACTACAGGCATTACTGTGTATATGTGTGTGACTGGGCACTATCAGACTACTGGCACTACTACTGTGTATATATGTGTGACTGTTTTATACGTATATATGGATGCTACTCAGAATATCTGTACATATAGGAAGTATATGTTTATAATAGAGAGTACTGTACATATAGGACGTATATGTGTATATAGGATGAGAGTACTGTACATATTCCTGCTTTCTAGCTGTTCAGACGCTTCTCCGCTAGCTCTGCTTGTTCTTTACAGTTATTTTATCTATTTATTTATTTAAGCTTTATCTACAAGTTAAAAAGCAATTTTTACAACTAAAGGGATTTATTACTCGTTACTTTTCTGGGTAAGCTTTTTATTCAGCTTTTTTATTCATCTATAAAGGATCTTAGCAATTTTGACGTTCTGACATTCCGGCTGTTCTTCGGCATTGCGGTATTGCGAGTGAGCTGTTTTGTTTCTCAACCTTGTGAGTGAGCTGTTTTGTGCACTGTTTCCATCAGCAGCTGTTTTTGTTCATTTAGAAGTTTAATTTGGATATTTGAGCCTTGTGTGCCCGGTGCTTGATTTTGATTATGGCTCACGCTGACACGTCATCTACTTGCTCTGAGTGTGTCAAACTGTCTCAGAGGGTTGCAGAACTTCAGGAAAGAATCCATACCTTACACTCTATAAGGGAGGATGAGGAATATCTGGACTCAATTCTTGCCACGCAAACTGCTGATAAAACCGTTCCGATGACTGGCAAAGAAAGAGAGGTCTCCCTGCATTGTCGCTGGGATGTACTGGGGGCGAAGCCTAAGCTCATCTTAGCCTCAACTCCCAACCCAGGGAACAACAACAATGGTGATAAGGGCTGGACTCTTGTTCGGGGAAGGAACGCAGCAGAAACCAGCACAACAGCTGTGGCAAGCAGCCATCTCCAGAACAGGACATTCTTTTAGATAACAGATATGAAGCTCTCAACTCAACTCAAGTAGCAGAAGTCGAGCAGTCTAACAACTTACTGCCTCCCTCTCAGGGACAACAAGGACATCAAGCACATCCTAATCTCCACCAGGAAAACAACTGCAGTCTTGCTGCTAAACATCAACATGCAAATAACTCTGGCCACACGCGGACCAACCACCAGGCTCCCAACCGTGCTAACCGGCGGCATGCTAACAAGCATGCTAACAGTATTAGCCATCGGAATGTCAACACCTGTGCCAGACACCATGCTTCCGGCCATTCCAGGCAACATGCTAATAAGCACATTCAGAGTCGTAGCCATCAGTGTAGCCATACGTGTCCCAACCACCAGCTTGCAAACCATGCCAATCGACAGCGAACCAATAAGCATGGTGACAGGGTTAGCCGTCAGGGCGCTAACCATGTTTGCCATCACCATGCGGCTTGTGTTAGCCGCCGCGGCATGACCGGTGAAAGGAGACGAAGACCACCTCCGCAGCCCAAAACTCTGTTGATTGGGGACTCAGTCATCAGAGATGTTTGGAGCAAGAATATTAAGACCTTTTTTTGCTTTCCTCGTATTACTGTCTGTGAAGTGATACCCATGATTCCACACATACTGCAGGATCATCCAGCTATGGAGCGTCTGATTGTGCATGTCGGCTCTAGCGATGTCTACAAACAACAGTCTGAGATTCTGAAACAGGATTTTAAACATCTGCTCGACATTCTGGAGTTCTCCCAGTCTGAAGTGTTCATTCCGGGCCGATACCAACTGCACGCCTGGGCAGTGGTCATTTTACCAGACTGCTGGCTCTAAACAGCTGGCTCGCGACAGCCTGTGCACATCGGAAGGTAAACTTCATTGACAATTTCAACATCTTTTGGAGACGTCCTGAACTTTTTAAACCTGATCGGCTTCACCCAAACAAAGCCGGGACTCGAATGCTTGTGGATAATCTACTGTATGGAATCACTCACATGCGGAACTTGCACCCAACCACCAGCAATGTCAGTCACAGGAGCTCACCGTCTCCTGTCAGGGAATCTGTTCACTGTCTCAGAGGTAAACTCCAGGAGATTGATGAGGTTCTGCAACACTACAGTCCACGGTCTTGCAGGAACAGTCCACAGTCTTGTAGGAACTCACCTACCTCTCCTGTACACTCAGTGAATCCTCAGGTCTGACACACTGGAATCCATGCTCCTAGTCAGTGTTACATTCCAGTTCTTTTAAATAGCCGGTGGCATGGCTCTCAGAATCAGAACAAAAATGTTATCAGAAGAAAAACAAGACATTGTAACAAACAAAATTTGATCCCAGTAAAATGTACAAGTAATGTAAGCCTTGTTAATCAACCACATCAGGTCTTCAAAGTCTCCCAACTTAATGTCCGCTCACTCACAAACAAGTCTTTTATAATAGCTAAACTAATTGAAGATTATTGTCTGGACTTCTTTTTCTAACAGAGACTTGGCTTGATCGCAATGGAGCAGTGGTTCTAAATGAAGCTTCTCCCCCAAATTTTAACTATTTTAATGTTTCTAGAGAAAATAAGAGGGGTGGTGGTGTTGCATGTTTTTATCATAAAGCATTCAGCTGTAAGCAGATTTCATTAGGGGAATATCCTACGTTTGAGTATCTGGCAGTACAACTGAACAGTACTCATACAGTTCTATTAATTGTTATCTATCATCCTCCCAGACTACATACAGACTTTCTTGAAGATTTTGCTGAAATGCTTTGTAGGATCTTAGTTGATTTTGATTATGTCTTAATCACTGGGGATTTTAACATCCACATGGATATACCCACAAATCAAATCACCTCTGAGTTCATGAGGATGCTTAACTCTTTTGATCTCATGCAACATGTATCAGGTCCAACTCATAGGCATGGCCACACGTTAGATTTGATTATTTCTAAATGCATAGATGTTAATAATACTATAATTACTGATGTTGCAATCTCGGATCATTTTGGTGTATTTTTCAATGTGTCATTACCTATTAGAACACTCGGTGAAAAGCGCACAATAACCAAGCGTTATCTCAGTGCTGGCAGTGCCGTGGCCTTCACGGACATGATACAGTCCCTCCCTCCCCTCTTAGAAACAGGGAGTGAACTAGTTGAAACATTCACTCACAGAGTTAGGAACTGTATTGATGTTGTGGCACCGCAGGTAATTAAAACCACTTCTGGTAGAATTAAGATGCCCTGGAGAAACACTCCATCTATTGTAAAACTTAGGCAAGATTGCAGGCAGGCTGAGAGACGCTGGCGAAGGTCAAAATTGGAAGTACATTTTGATATTTATAAAACAACACTGAATAATTACAACAGTGAAGTAAAATCAGCACGGAAAAACTACTTCTCTACTTTGATTGATTCATCCAAAAATTCAGCTGTCTTATTCAGAAGTATAGACCGGCTAGTAAACCCCACTTCCCGTGTCTTCCCTGAATCTGTCTCAGTTGAAAAATGTGACGAGTTTGCAATATTTTTTTAGAGACAAGATAACTAGTATAAGGGAGAACATAGCAACAAGCACAAATACACCATCAACCTTGATACCAGTTACGCAACCTAACTGTTATATGTCTGATTTCCAAGAAGTTGACATGATAACACTAATTGATGTGATTTCATCACTAAAATCTTCTACATGTGAACTGGACCCTTTACCAACATACTTTTTCAAACAGGTTCTGAGCTCATTATCTAATGATGTTCTAATGATTGTTAATCAGTCTCTCCAACTGGGACATTTCCCTAATATTCTTAAAACTGCAGTGGTTAAACCACTACTAAAGAATAGAAATCTTGATCCAACAATTCTCAATAATTATCGACCTATATCTAACCTTCCTTTTCTTAGCAAAATCATTGAAAGAGTTGTGTCAACCCAGTTGAATGATTATGTTAAAATAAACCAAATAAATGACACTTTTCAGTCTGGTTTCAGAGCTCTCCACAGCACTGAAACAACACTAGTTAAGGTAGTAAATGACCTGAGATTGAATAAAGATGCAGGTAAACTCTCAGTCCTTTTTCTGCTAGATTTAAGTGCCGCTTTTGATACTGTTGATCATGAAATACTTCTTGATCGACTACAGAGCTGGGTAGGCCTTAGTGGCTTAGTTTTAGAATGGTTTAGATCGTATCTAACTGGGCGCGAGTACTATGTTGCATTAGGTACTTCTTCCTCCACACATCAAAAAATAACTTGTGGGGTACCCCAAGGATCAATTCTTGGGCCTTTACTGTTCAACCTATATATGCTTCCATTACCACATATCATTAACAAACATGGCATTAGTTATCATCAATATGCGGATGACACTCAACTTTACATTTCTCTAGAACCTAAAGCCCTAAAATCAATTAGCTCACTGTTTGAGTGCATAGGTGATATACAGACATGGATGTCTGACAATTTTCTGCAATTAAATAAAGAGAAGACAGAGGTTCTTGTTCTTGGTAGTGACTCACAAAGGGAAGATGTTCAGACCTATTTAAATCAAATTAATCTGAAAGCCAAACAATATGTTAAGAACTTGGGCGTCACTTTTGATAATGAGCTAAGCTTTAAATCACACATCATGACCACATGCAAGACAGCTTATTTTCACCTCCGAAACATCGCTAAGGTCCGAGATATGCTCTCTCCTGCTGATAGTGAAAAACTTGTCCATGCATTTATCACATCAAGGCTTGATTATTGTAACGCTGTCTTATCTGCTCTCCCAAAGAGCTCGATTTCTCAGCTACAGGGAGTTCAGAATGCTGCTGCAAGGGTCCTGACCCGCACGAGAAAGAGGGATCATATTACACCTGCGCTCCACTCACTGCACTGGCTACCTGTCAGCTTTAGAATAGATTTTAAGGTTCTGGTGATGGTTTTTAAATGTCTTCATGGTCTTGCTCCTCTTTACCTCAGTGAAATGATAGTTAGATATGTTCCAGTCAGGTCTCTCAGGTCGTCAAACAGTAATCTACTGGTGATTCCTAAAAGCCGATTAAAGATTGGTGAGGGTGCCTTCAGCCGTTATGGCCCAAAAACTCTGGAACTCTCTTCCTGAGGAGCTCAGAGACATTTCATCCCTGCATAGCTTCAAGAGGGGTCTTAAAACCTTCCTGTTTAAATCTGCTTTTAGTTAAGCTATGTATGTTGTACCAGGTTTCCATTTTATTTCCATTCCATTTTATATATCATTTTATTTAGTTACATTTTATGTTTGTTCTAATTACTTTAATAGTTCTATTTATTATCTTAAGAATTTGTCATTTTATTACCTTTATTTTATTACCTGTTATTACCTGTTTGTTTATTTTGTTTATTTTATTTCATTTCATTTTATTTATTTTTTATTATTTATTTTAATCTCTGCTTCATTTTAATGTTTTGATTTATTTAACCTGTAAAGCACTTTGAGTTGCATGTATGCATGAAAGGTGCTATACAAATAAAGATTATTATTATTATTATTATTATATAGGACGTATATGTGTATATAGGATGAGAGTACTGTACATATAAGAAGTATATGTGTATAATATATAAGAGTACTGTACATATAGGACGTATATGTGTATATAGGATGAGAGTACTGTACACATAGGACGTATATGTGTATATAGGATGAGAGTACTGTACACATAGGACGTATATGTGTATATAGGATGAGAGTACTGTACATATAGGACGTATATGTGTATATAGGATGAGAGTACTGTACATATAGGACGTATATGTGTATATAGGATGAGAGTACTGTACATATAGGACGTATATGTGTATATAAGATGAGAGTACTGTACATATAGGACGTATATGTGTATATAGGATGAGAGTACTGTACACATAGGACGTATATGTGTATATAGGATGAGAGTACTGTACACATAGGACGTATATGTGTATATAGGATGAGAGTACTGTACATATAGGACGTATATGTGTATATAGGATGAGAGTACTGTACATATAGGATATATGTGTATATAGGATGAGAGTACTGTACATATAGGACGTATATGTGTATACAAGATGAGAGTACTGTACATATAGGACGTATATGTGTATATAGGATGAGAGTACTGTACACATAGGACATATATGTGTATATAGGATGAGAGTACTGTACACATAGGACGTATATGTGTATATAGGATGAGAGTACTGTACACATAGGACGTATATGTTTATATAGGATGAGAGTACTGTACACATAGGACGTATATGTGTATATAGGATGAGAGTACTGTACACATGTTCTCACTCCAATTCCTGTTTGTACAAGGTCATTCTGGGTTTTTGTTCTGTTCAGTCTCCTCACACATCAGTAAGGTAATGACTGCCTAACTGTTGATGACCTGGGGCCTCATGTACTAAAGGTGCGTACGTACAAAAACATTGCGTACGCAATGTTTCACGCAAACGATCAGATGTACTAAATGTGACTTGAACGTGAGAAAGTGCGTACCCCCACGCCACTTTCATTTCAGGCGTACGTATGTTTTTCGTACGTATGCGACACTTAGAGGTGATGCATTGAAATTACAACTATTAAGATATCCTTTTCGCACACATTGTAGTAAGCCCTTATTGGGTAAAATTAAATAAATTAGACAATTAAACAATAAATTAATCAAACAATTTCATTGCCTTACTGTAATAATTATTCAACGTGTTTCCACTTAGCCTAGATTATATAAACATGCATGAAATGTTGCGCTGGAGTTCTTGGGAGATGGCAGCGTTGGCATTACTGGAGGTTATTGCTAATGGCCGAATTCGCCGAGAGCGCGTTTTCCGTGACCATTATGATTTTTGGCCCATGATGATGACTGGCTTATAAGCCGTTTCAGATTTCCAAGAGCTGTCCTCTTGAAACTCTGTGCTGAGTTGGGTCCAGTTTTGGAGAGGAAACGGCGAGGAGTCGCGCATTGCCAGTTACTTTACAGGTGCTGACCATCGGCTTCCTGGCAACTGGCTCGTTTCAAAGAGAACTGGCAGACCGGTCGGGGATATCCCAGTCATCTTTGAGCCGTGCCATGCCAGCTGTGTTGGATGGGATCATATGCATGTCAGCTAGGTATATAAAGTTCCCATATGATGCGGTTGACCAGGCAAACATTAAAGCGCAATTTGCAGCGATAGCCGGTTTCCCGATTGTAATCGGAGCGATCGACTGCACACACATTGCTATAAAGGCACCATCTGAGGAGGAATTTGCTTATGTGAATAGAAAACACTTTCATTCCATAAACGTGCAAATAATCTGTGATGCAAAAAATGTGCCTTACTAATGTAGTGGCATTACAAGCTGGCAGAGTGCGTGATGGGTGGCTTCTTGGTAAGCAACAAATTTAAAGAATTTGACATTGCCATCTTAGAATAATTAATTTAAAACATGGGTAATTGTTAAATTACTTAGGAGACCGCGGCTACGCGCTCAAGACGTGGCTGATGACCCCCTTTGCAATCCACAGACTGACCGGGAGCGGAGATACAATTCTCTCCATTCTCGCACCCGGTCAGTCGTGGAGAGGGCAATTGGGCAGCTGAAAAGCCGGTGACGCTGCCTGGACAGGACCGGGGAATGCTCCTGTATCGGCCAGAGAAAGTGTGCAGTATTGTGAGGGCATGTGGGGTCCTGCACAATGTTGCGCTAAGGTACGGCATGCCATTGTTGGAGGTGGTGGAGCAACCAGCGGACCCAGAGCCAGGAGAAATGAACGCGCAGCCTAACCCAGGTGCCATAGAAGCAAGGCAACAAATCATGGCCGGTTATGGCCGTGTCACCCATAATACAGGCAACTCTGCTCAAATGCAGTGAGTTGGAGGTCTCCTGCCCCCCACCTGTTTGGGTCACACTCTGGCGATGTGCCGTCAGCCTCCGCTTTACATCCACCTTAATGTCTGACCATTTTTTTTTAATTTCTGCTAGTGTGCGCTGTTCTGACCCCACAGCATTTACAGCTTCACACACGCTGTCCCACTCAGACCTTTTGCGCTTTGCCGTAATGCCAGAGGACAGCGTGCCAAACAAACATTTTTTCCGCGTCTCTACTTCATTTAGTAGCGTCTCCACTTCACATTCGGTTTTTTTTTGCGTACGCCATTTTCTGGATTTGTCCGTACGCCAAGTTTCAGTAAGAAATCCACGCAAGTCTTTGTACATGACGCCCCTGGTGTTGGGCTGGTGGTAGTGTGGTTGGCTGGGCATCCCATAGGACTGAGCATGCATGCACACACGCACACACACACACATACACACACACACGGCTTAATGGCCTATCTTCACCTTTTTACAGAGGATTTCGTTCACTCACCTCCTTCGACTTGTCCTGCATGACCATGATGAAATGCTCAGAATAGAGTCTTAACAAAGACTTAAAGAACAGAGGTTTAACCACATGAGCAAAGCTGTGCCCGAGCACATCAGGTTAAAAACATTGAGGTTTTGTTCTGGTCTGGATGCAGATCTGTGCGAAAGGCCCTGCACAGAGCCGGGGATGGTGCTCTACAGCGGAGAGAGTGAAGGGCAGACGAGAAAACCCTTTTCCAGACTTTCATGTTCCTTTTGAGTTGATGTGTTGTTCACTGCCAAAAGACTTTTGGTTCATGGAAGCGTGTTTATTCTCCAGCACCCTCTGCTGTAGCGCTGATCGCGGCGGCGGCCCCGTGGAACCTCGGGCAAGTCGCGCTGCTTCCTTCTGTTGATCTCTGGCTGTTCAGAGCTGTTCATAGTCTCAGTGCAGCGGTATTGTTGTGGTTCAAAACAGGGACCTCGCCAAAGGGGCCTCTGAAATGTTCTGGTCTGCCATGAATGGCTTTAGACATTCTGTTCATAACCTTGGCAGCACTGCTGGACAGTTACCTAGGACGCGCCCTCATTTCAGACTTTTAAGACCACTCCTGGACGACTGAACAGAACGGGCATATAAAAGCTTTAATTCACTGACTTAAAATGTTTCTCCTAATGAATCGTTCTCTGTTCAATCTTTCTTGTTTTTTTTTTTTTTAACCACGTACAATTAAATGATTTATCAGGAGTTTTTTAAAACTAAAAAATAAAATGACTTTTCAAATGTGGATGTTTGAAAACATGTTAAAGCTCTTAAGTTTAATGGGCTGCTTGGGCCTTCACAACACAGACCTGTTGCACTGTGGGAACGTGTGCACGTGTACAGCAGCGTGCCACCATATTGGGAATGTTAAGAGTAAAATAAAGAAAAATTATCTCTTTCAATGCCTGGGTTTGTACGTTTTTGACTTTTTAAATACGTTAAATACAAAATCATTCGTCACGCCATTAAATATTTTCTGCTGGTTGCCCCTGGCTCAGAGTCTTCACATATTGTGATGCATACATTAGTACAGCGGTTCCGCTCAACACACACGAGGCCCTGTGACTCAGCCAGCAGCACCTGCCTGACCTCTGACCCCCAGCGCAGTGCTGAGTCTCTCTCCATGGTAAGAATGGTCCACTAATTACTGGATTGCACCATGCAACCATACAGATGTCTGTTTGGCTGGCGCACTGCTTAACGACAAGGGACAGAACCTGTTGGGCATCCCTGCTAATTAGTCATTAGCATATTCAGGTTCACATTCTCTCCACCAATCACAGTTTAGCAGTCATTACTAAGCAACTATAAAACATGTTACATTAATCCTCTATCAAACATGTTATTTATACATGTAAAAACATACAAATACCCAAATTGAGGGTTTTGTAAGATTTTATACATATGCTAAGTAAAAAACTAGAGTTCCACCTCACAGAATTCTTTACACTGAATTTGAAATTGACCTGAATTTGGATTTTTAGAATTTTCCCATCATGCATGGTTTATCGGTGACGGACCAATTACATTTTAGAATAAGCTTATCTCACCCATTCATTAAATGAGGTTATTACCAGTGGCGGCTAGTGCTAAACGTTTTGATGTCAAGATGGCTGCCGCTACTTTCGTGCTGTTTGCATTTTCCAGAAAGATGTTTCAAGTCCCCTGTTGTTGTCCACAATGTTTGGGTGCCAGGGCTTTGGAACAGCAGACAGGGAAAGCAATATAAAACATTACTTACATCGTACCCTGATAGCCATTTTCCTTTATCCTTGCCAGTGGATGTTTGCCAGTGGATGTGTCGATGCTGTGGATGGATGTGCCAATGCCACCAGCGGACGCGCCGATGCTGCCTACTACCTGAGGCTCAACATCCACATTGGTGGTACTGTGACTGCTCAACCTAGAAGTACAAAATATAAATATGGACTTCTACTATCTGTGCTGCCCAATGGAGGATGGGTTCCCTTTTGAGTCTTGGTCCTCCCAAGGTTTCTTCCTAATCCGCCTATAGGGAGTTTCTCCTTGCCACTGTCGCCCCTGACTTGCTCATTAGGGATCTGGACCCATGAGCTTGTACAGCTTCTTTGTGACAACATGTGTTGTAACAAGTGCTATATAAATAAAATTGACAAACGTTTTCATAACAAGACCCGGAGAAGCCCCGGGTGGAAGCTCGTCCTTGATCATTAGCATGTTGCTGAATTTGTAAATTGCAGGATTCATCTCATTCACATATTCAAGCATTTCAATATTCAATTTCAATATTATTCAGCACCTTACACCTTACTGTAGTAAATTACATATTTATACAAATACACACATACTGAAAATGGTTAATTAACATTAAAATAGATGGTAACGTGTTTGGTAATAGGAGAATAACTGTATCACATAAGCTTGTTGGCATATTAAACTAGCTTAATATATGCTTAATATATAAGATACTTTGATTTGGATTTGCTCCATTACAGCATATATTTTATGTAACTGCAGTTTATTTTCAAAACGGACAAACTTAACGTCTTCACGTTCTCTCAGGTTTCACGCTGGAATTACAAGAGGCTGTAAAATTTCTCGCTTGTATTTGTAATGCAATAAAAGTGAATAGCTATTTGTTGTGAAACGAAATACAGTTACAGTTTCAAGCATTTTCATGTACTTTAGCCAAACTCCAGCACTTTTCAAACCTGGAAAATACAACATTAAAATTTCAACATTTTCAAGAATTTATAGCACCCAAACGAACCCTGAAATCGGGTCTGTCCGCTCTAAGCTCCTTTATCCTTTTTTAAATCAACCGAAGGCCTGGTGAAGGGATTTGTTTGTAAGGGCAAAACTGAATTTTCCTTCTTTTTGAAGAAATTATGTGTTAACTTGAAATGTAAATTGAGTTAAATCTTCCCCATCCTCTTGGTAAGCTAACAGCTGTCTGAATGCTAACTGCAATCATCATGGCTAGTCCAATCACATAAGAGGAAAAAGAATTGTGTACTGATAGGCTATCAATAAAAGTAGGTGTGTCAGCGCAATACGCCCCATAGCAAACTTTAAGGCAACCAATTAAAGAGCTTCTTCAGATCACGTGCTTGCCAAAAGTTTAAGGACCTACATAGGTTCAATCCAAAATGCCATAGTTAAGCAGTACGCCCTAGATTTCAACGCAGTACGTTCTGCTCAACCGTTGAAGCAGTATATTCTTTCAGTAGGCGACTGGGCAGTATGCATACAACCTCGGACATACTACATCTGCAATTTTACCTGTCATATGACATATGACGTCACACGATCATAGTTAAATGCTCCAGTTGAATCATGGGATAGGATAGTGTGCTGCAATCGCATACTTCAAAATGGCTCCCGATTCAGTAACCTATTCGGGTACTTTTTTCTTACTATGTATTCGGATATACTACCCTTTATCGTTTAATGCTTTAGCATACTGTATAGTAGGTAAGTTTCGGACAGAGCCATATACACGCATTAGTCCAGTGCCCCACACACAGGATATATATGGTATATATGTAATGTCACATAAATTCAGCAGATCTTTTTTTTAAAGAAACGAAAGTGGCCAGTATTACTAGTTTCATTATTTGCATAAGTTTATGTATAAGTATTTATTCTCTGGGTAATTTGATAGGGTGGCACCTTGGTGCCACTGGTTATTACGTGTGTACAATATGTATAAACTATGATTCTAACTATAAATGTACAGGTGTATGACTTTCGCCTATATTTAACCTATATTGACCTCCCTGATCAGTGTCCAGCAATACTCTGTTAACACTGGTACTTATTTTCCATTCTATACATACAAATATAAATGTATGTCCATATACACGTATGTGCAGTACACACATACATATGTATTAAATGTATGTCCATATGCAAGTATGTGCAGAACAGTATTAAATGTTTGTCCATATATACGTATGTGCAGAACATACATGTATTAAATGTATATCCATATACAGTACACGTATGTGCAGAACAAACATACATATGTGTAAATAAACAGATAAATTAAAATGGCAGATTGAGATATTCTGAACACATATTTCATATGCACTTCCTACTTCCTTCATATGTGCTTCCTTTTCTGTCTCTGCACATTTCATAAGGTGAGAGTAACCACGACAGTCTGCATGTCTCCCCCGCGATTCTTTTATTTAAAATTTTATTTTTGACCTTTGATGTGGTATTGCAAAAATTAAATGCAAATTGTAACAGACTATTAACCACACCCTGAAGCCATGTTGATGTTCACTAGTTGATAAGGTCACACATGTCTTTGAAAACTGTGTATGCAGTAATAAATCTATATGATAAATCTAATACAATATAACACAGCAGCTAATACAATACAAAAACAAAAAAATCTTAGAGCAATGAGACCTCAGAGAACAGCGAGACCTCAGAGAGCAGCAAGACCTCAGAGAGCAGCGAGACCTCAGAGAGCAGCGAGATCTCAGAGAGCAATGAGATCTCAGAGAGCAACGAGACCTCAGAGAACAACGAGACCTCAGAGAGCAGCGAGACCTCAGAGAACAACGAGACCTCAGAGAGCAACGAGACCTCAGAGAGCAACGAGACCTCAGAGAGCAGCGAGACCTCAGAGAGCAGCGAGACCTCAGAGAGCAACGAGACCTTAGAGAGCAACGAGACCTCAGAGAGCAGCGAGACCTCAGAGAGCAGCGAGACCTCAGAGAGCAACGAGACCTCAGAGCAGCGAGACCTCAGAGAACAATGAGACCTCAGAGAGCAGCAAGACCTCAGAGCACAACGAGACCTCAGAGAGCAACGAGAC
Organism: Brachyhypopomus occidentalis; assembly: GCA_020368025.1. Lineage (NCBI taxonomy): Eukaryota > Metazoa > Chordata > Actinopteri > Gymnotiformes > Hypopomidae > Brachyhypopomus > Brachyhypopomus occidentalis. The sequence goes on along the minus strand of JAGXOD010000035.1, from coordinate 6,026,781 downwards.
CTCGGAGAGCAACGAGACCTCAGAGAGCAGCGAGACCTCAGAGAACAACGAGACCTCAGAGAGCAGCGAGACCTCAGAGAGCAACGAGACCTCAGAGAACAACAAGACCTCAGAGAACAACAAGACCTCAGAGAGCAACGAGACCTAAGAGAACAACCGAGACCTCAGAGAGCAGCGAGGTTTTGCTCAGTGCAGATCCTGCGCGTGGAGCATGACCAGCTGGGAGTGGGGATGCAGTTCCCATGAGCAGAGCAGCTGCTCACACAAACAAAGCTTCTTCTGTGTAAGCAACTGGGGGGTGGGGGGGGGTCAGAGGGGTGGGGGCGGGCACTGACTCTTAATGTTGCCACAGATGTGAAGTATTTAAATGATAAGCAAATATGCAAATTAGCACAGTTTACTCACAAAGAATTCCACAGGCTTTTCTGAGGTATCTGTGCGCTACACTAATTGTCCCTGCACTGCTGCTAGTATTTCAGAGCACTGCGGTAGTGTGGGTTGCTTTGCACATTTTGTATGGTGGGCACTTTTTTACAGAGATGTTTCTAACTGCAGGGGGGAGGATGAGGAAATGACGTTTTTAAACAATACTGTCACTACAACGTTCCCGGGGGATGAAGCCAGGAAGTCGTCACTGAACTTTGACAACTTTTCCCTCCTGTGCTCGCGGGAACATGACAGCCCTACCTCATCAGACGGCGGCTCCCTCGTCGAATCACTTCTCTGTTTACGTGTGTTTTTCTCCACACGAGATGCAGGTATAGATGCTGTGTGAGGCTCTGACTGTGCACCTGCTGGTGCTGCACGTGTGGCCACTAGCACTCACTGTTCTGACAGCACCGGGGGGGTGGTGGGGGGTGGTGGGGAGTGGGCGGGGCCTAATCCTCATGTGTGGGTCTAGGCCAGCTTAATCCATGCACTTTTTGTATTGCTTACAAACAGTGTCTTCCTATGTTTAAAAACACACCATTGCAATGTAGTGCCATATCACAGAAACCCCAAGTAAAGCCCTGTGCTGGTGGAGCCCTGTGCCTGGATGACCTCACGTCATGTGACTGGGTTCAGACAGAGGCTGTGAATGGCACACAGCCAAACGCTGCTTTATTTAAACTCCACACATTATCACAGGTGTTCCAGGCATTTATACGGTCCGTCTGGCAGGAGCAGATACAGTGGAAATGTATGAGATTCGTTCAGTCAGTGGTTGAGGGGCATTTCAGGGCCAGAATGGGTAAATGAAAACAAACGTGGAGCAGGAACCTCTCGGGTGAACAAACGTTCATGTAGTCTGTTCCGCAATACAGCCAATTCCGTGCGTGTCAAACAGATGCTGACGAGACAGCGGGATAAGAAACAGAGCAGCTAACGGGAGCTGTGGCGTTCAGCCTGCAGTGGCTCTAAACGCACGTCTCACTCACGTGTGATGTTGTGGCGTTCAGCCTGCAGTGGCTCTGAACGCACGTCTCACTCACGTGTGATGTTGTGGCGTTCAGCCTGCAGTGGCTCTGAACGCACGTCTCACTCACGTGTGATGTTGTGGCGTTCAGCCTGCAGTGGCTCTGAACGCACGTCTCACTCACGTGTGATGTTGTGGCGTTCAGCCTGCAGTGGCTCTGAACGCACGCTCACTCACGTGTGATGTTGTGGCGTTCAGCCTGCAGTGGCTCTGAACGCACGTCTCACTCACGTGTGATGTTGTGGCGTTCAGCCTGCAGTGGCTCTGAACGCACGTCTCACTCACGTGTGATGTTGTGGCGTTCAGCCTGCAGTGGCTCTGAACGCACGTCTCACTCACGTGTGATGTTGTGGCGTTCAACCTGCAGTGGCTCTGAACACACGTCTCACTCACGTGTGATGTTGTGGCGTTCAGCCTGCAGTGGCTCTGAACACACGTCTCACTCACGTGTGATGTTGTGGCGTTCAGCCTGCAGTGGCTCTGAACACACGTCTCACTCACGTGTGATGTTATTAAGAAAAATATACAGAGTTATGGATGGACTTTAAAACCCTGATAGAAATGGACTTTGGAAGTGGTGAAGATGTGCTTTCTGAAGGAGGCTAACCTCAGACCGGGAGCCTTTGACCTTTGACCTTAGTTTGTTTTTGAGTCTTTGAGTCTATGTTTAATGTCAGAGGTTAACTGGCAAGAGGAGTGACAGTTCTACATAAAAACACGAAAACTCAACTCAAGAAATAACATCTATACAAATCTTGAAAGACTTTGAAATGCAAGTTGAAAAAGGCAGAGGATGTGAAGGTTATCTCAGTTTCTCCTTTCATTCCTCTTTGGTCTCTTCCTAATTGACTTGGTGAAAGCAGTGAGCTTCAGTAATACTGATTCTGCATGATATTGATGATAAAAGCTGGGAGAAATCCTTGTGATCGGTGATGACGTAAGACACAGTGAACCAGACCTATGGCCCACCCCCAGGCCCGCCCCCAACACACACACACACCCCCACATACGCACTCACACACAAACACACACACACCCACACACACGCACACTCACACACACATACACACACACACAAACACACACACACCCACATACGCACTCACACACAAACACACACACATGCATTCACGCACGCATGCACCCCCACACACACGCACACACACACACACATGCACACAGAATGCTCATCTGTCACCATACATACAAGCACAATCATGGAATGGGTTTAAATGGGTTGTTAGTGACAGGGTTGTTAGCCCATCTAAACATTCTTGCACGTGTCGGGCTGAAGGAGATAAATTGGCCTCTGGCATAAATTGCATGAATGTCTCTGTTAGCTTGGATCTGTGGTTTACTATTGAGGGGACTCTAGGCTGTGCTGAGTGTATTATCACTATTTTAATATTATGCTCTGTCTCGGAATCTTTATCTGTCTGTCTCTCTCTGCTTCTCTCTCGCTCTCTTTGTCTCTCTCTCTCTCTCTCTCTCTCCCTCTCTGTCTCTAATTAGATTAATATCAATCTCATACCTTTCTGTTCCCATTGACATTCTCTCAGAATCACTGTTATCATGTTAAGGAAAAGCCACTTCGCCGGGTAGATAAAGCGCACGTTTGCGATGCACGGTTTTCGTTTGCGATGACCCGATTTCGTTTGCGATGACCCGATTTCGTTTGCGATGACCGGTTTTCGTTTGCAATGCACGGTTTCCGTTTGCTCATCCAGTGCTCCTGTTTGCTCTGTTGCCATGCAGAAAGCACCCGGCTGAGCGTCGCGACGACCGCTGGGTTGCCAGAGTGTTTCTCACCCTGTTTATGTTTGTGTGTTTGTTTTACTGCCCACAGTCTGGGACTCCCGTCAGAAGCAGCACATGCTGACAGTAGAGCTTTATAATGAAAACTCTCATTTGCCTCAACAGTAATTTATCCCATTGGGGGCCTCTGCCTCCCGAAGGCTTCTGGAGACAGAATACTAAAACGAGTCCAATATCCATAAACAAGAGTGTGGAGAGGCGGACTAGAGCTCAAAGAACACACTTTATTCTTACGTTAGGTGTCTAGCTGAGAATATGACCCTGGAACTGGGGAGAGGACACTTGGTCAGACAGGACAGGACTTAAAGAAGCATTTGTGGGAAGTTGCAAAGCAAGATTTGTCAGGTTTGTCTTGTCAAATGTTGATGAAAGAATCTAATTATTCAAAAAGAAGACATTCTTTTTCGACTCACCCCTCATATTGTGATTTAAAGCAGAATTAACTACTTAATTATAACATTTTACATTGCCCAACACAATAGGCTGTGGTTTCAATTCTTTACTTCATTGTTTTAACATTGGGCCTTTATAATGTATTTCAAACTGAATATGAAATCACTAATGATGCAGAAAAATGTTGCTGTCCATGGTCCTGAATCTGATGGACAGCTCGTGAAACTGATCTGTTGATTTTGCTCTGATGATCACAATGATGTTTAAATGCTTCCCCACTGCATCTGGAGGGACAGACTCCCTCACCTAACTGTGTGACCCCTTTACCACAGAAGAATTACAAAACAACTTCATAATTAGATGGGTTTCACCACAGTGTTTTATGGGAGTGTAGCTGGGACCTTATGGGAGTGTAGCTGGGACCTTATTGGAGTGTAGCTGGGACCTTATGGGAGTGTAGCTGGGACCTTATTGGAGTGTAGCTGGGACCTTATGGGAGTGTAGCTGGGACCTTATTGGAGTGTAGCTGGGACCTTAAGGGAGTATAACTGGGACCTTATGGGAGTGTAGCTGGGACCTTATGGGAGTGTAGCTGGGACCTTAAGGGAGTGTAGCTGGGACCTTATTGGAGTGTAGCTGGGACCTTATGGGAGTGTAGCTGGGACCTTATGGAAGTGTAGCTGGGACCTTAAGGGAGTGTAGCTGGGACCTTATGGGAGTGTAGCTGGGACCTTATGGAAGTGTAGCTGGGACCTTAAGGGAGTGTAGCTGGGACCTTATTGGAGTGTAGTATACGACATGCGTTTATGCAATACTTGGGGCGGACACAAATGGGAAGAGACCTGATCTTTATTAAACATATACGGGACTGGATCAACGGAGCTCAGACACAGAGAGACGAAACCAACTGATAGACTAGAGGCATGACGACGAGACTTATGAGGCATCCAGTCCTACTGTAAGGATAAAGTAACCACACGTATACAAAAACAAACCAAAGTCAAATATATGGAGCCAAATATAGAGATGACCGAGAACAGATGAGAAAACGCAGACAGAACGAGTTAACATGAATGGCACTAGGGAAACAAATGAACACAATCCAGTAAACTAAATTCAAAAGATTGTAAAAGAATGTGAGACACAAATTAGCTGGGGATAAACTGGAGAGAGCAGGGAAACCAAAACAGAAGCAAAACACCAAACAAACTAACAGAGAAACCTATTGGAACGAGCGAACACAGCCACAACCACTAAGCACGTATTGAGGAAACTAGATACATTAGAGAGTGAACAATCAGGATCGGGAAGACACCAAATTAACTAGGGGAGAACGAAGGCAGGGAAAGAAAGAATGAACCAGGAACCGTGGAGGATGAGAGGCGTACGCAGGTTAAGGAATGTCGGGGTAGCGACATGGGGAGTAACAAAGCAAAGACTGACAAGGACTGAGTAGAGACAAGGGGTTTAAATACGCAACAAAGGAATGTGGGGACAAGACACTGGTGAAACCCATGATGCAAATGAAGGGCTGAGCCAGGCGAGGCGAACACAGGGGAATGGAAAACACAGCCATAATGGGAAAAATGATTGACAGGGGGCGGGGCGTATATGTATCACAAAGACGCCGGTGAGGCGAAGCAGCTACACCCAAAGAGGAAGGGCTGAAGTCAGACTGTTGTTCTGAGAGGGTCTGGGACCATACGTCACCATACAGGTGGCCCCCAGATCCCCCCCAAACACGCACACACACACAAACACACACTTGCACAGACACACACGCATACACACACACACACACACACACACACACACACACACACACACACACACACACACACACACACACACACACACACACACACACACACACACACACACACACACACACACACACACACCACACACACACACACACACACACATTAGTCAGTGTTTAAACGTGAGACCTGATTGCATTAGTCGGTGTTTAAACGTGAGACCTGATTGCATTAGTCGGTGTTAAAACGTGAAAACCGATTGCATTAGTCGGTGTTTAAACGTGAGACCTGATTGCATTAGTTAGTGTTTAAACGTGAGACCTGATTGCATTAGTCGGTGTTTAAACGTGAGACCTGATTGCATTAGTTAGTGTTTAAACGTGAGACCTGATTGCATTAGTTAGTGTTTAAACGTGAGACCTGATTGCATTAGTCTGTGTTTAAACATGAGACTTGATTGCATTAGTTAGTGTTTAAACGTGAGACCTGATTGCATTAGTTAGTGTTTAAACGTGAGACCTGGTTGCATGACTGTTATTGAGCGTTCTTAGAAAGTGAATTTTTTTACAGAGAATTGTGTTATTGATTTCTACATATGACGACAGAAAGTTACAAATAAGTGATGAAAGCACAGTGTGTTTGCACTATTGCACATGACCCATGCTCAGCTATTAAAACTAGATACTTCGAAGGATTTTGTTGAAAGCAAAATATTAAACTTTTGCAGTTGCAAGAAGACTCCATTTTGGGTTCTGTCGGTTCCAAAAGAGCCCATTGACAATGTTAACATCCCCTCCACTGTACAGATTAACTCTACTGCACAGATTACCTCTCCTCAACTGCACAGATGAACTCTCCTCTACTGCACAGATTACCTCTCTTCTACTGTACAGATTAACTCTACTGCACAGATTAACTCTCCTCTACTGCACAGATTAACTCTACTGCACAGATTACCTCTCCTCTACTGCACAGATTAACTCCTCTACTGCACAGATTAACTCCTCTACTGCACAGATGAACTCCTCTACTGTATATATTTACACAGCAGGCCAGGCAACATGAACTCAGACTCTTGACTCCTACCAATCCACAGTGGCTGGAGAGTTTTGCTGGGTGGCAGCATCACCCCACACTCACCCCACACACACGCCACACACACCTCATACACACCCCACACTCACCCCACACACACCCACACACACCTCACACACACCCCACACACACCTCACACACACACCCACCCCACATGTAATGACTCATAGCAGGACTATACTGTACTCCTATAACTAACAGCAGTATTACATCATAGGACACCTATAACTAACAGCAGTATTACGTCATATGCATGTTCCCATGGCTCTTTGTCTATGAGAGAACAGGTCTGATATCGTGCCATTTCAGCAGTTTCTAAAATAACTCCTTTAAATAAAGTGCTTTAAATCTAAAAGTATACAGCCGAGAGCTAATTATGATGGAGACCTAAATATGATGACCTGTGGTAATTTCAGCTCAGGGTCAAGGGTCAAGGGTCAAAGGCATTCTGATTGGCCTCAACTCACAGATAATAATGATCCATAAAATATAAAAGCCTCAGTTCACAATCACAAAGAACAGATCAAACTGGACCCCTTCCAACATCTTCTTCAGAGTACTGTCAAAAAAACCCCAGAAAAGCCCTTTAATGGCATTGATTAATCAGGTCTCTTCTTGAAACATTTGGCAACTGTGCCTTTTTAGATAAAATGTTTTCAGGATCTGCATTATTAGATGAGATGTCAGTGAATATCGTATTTGTGTCAGCAGTTAGAGAAGTGATAAAGGTCACATTTCCTTCACTGGTGGTGCAAATGCATGAGTAGAAATGAGCACTGAGAAAAGGGTCCAGAATTAAAAAAAAAAAAAAAACCCTTTATGCCTAAGCATACTGCACAAACACAGATATGATTTATGGGCAGATTAGATCAAGAACAAACAGGTGTTATCACGCACAGCACTCCACCCGTGAGGGTCAGGCGGTACGGAGACCACAGCCTGCAACCAGTGGAGATCACTGATATGGTGGAGTGGCAGGAAAGTCAATGTTTTGGTCATGTGTCATATGTAATACATAAACGGATAATGTGAAAGCATCCATGAAATACGTCTCATTCTGTACGTCGTAGGGGGCTGTTTTTCATTATCAGCAATCGTTATGAATGATGTCCAGCGGGATTAAATACATGAGAAAGTCAGAGGGAGGACACTGTGATCTGTATCAGCAGATTCATTTAAGGTGTCACATTAGGGACGCATGGATGAGTCAGAGTCACTGGTGTGTCAGAGTCACTGGTGAGTCAGAGTCACTGGTGTGTCAGAGTTACTGGTGTGTCAGAGTCAGAGTAACTGGTGTGTCAGAGTCACTGGTGTGTCAGAGTCACTGGTGAGTCAGAGTCACTGGTGTGTCAGAGTCACTGGTGAGTCAGAGTCACTGGTGAGTCAGAGTTACTGGTGTGTCAGAGTCACTGGTGTGTCAGAGTCACTGGTAGAGAGTAGAGTACTTTTATTAATCCCAAGGGAAATTAAGGTGTCTGACAGCTTACATAAATACACATATTCAGACATACACACATGCACATACATAAATACAACATATACAAACATATACCCAGTACCTTCTGCCATTAATGTACACTACAGTAAAAGTGTAGCACACACTGAGTTCACAAACGGCATCAGCAGCAGTTCACAAACACACACATGTGCTCTCTCTCTTGTGTGTCAAGAGTCTCCCAGTCAGAGTCCTGGTGAGTCACACACACATACATACACAAACACACACACACACACACTGTAGTGTATTGTGTTTCTGTCCTTCGTTAACACTTGTGTGTCAAGAGTCAGAGTCACTGGTGAGTCAGAGTCACTGGTGAGTCAGAGTCACTGGTGTGTCAGAGTCAGAGTTTCTGGTGAGTCAGAGTCACTGGTGTGTCAGAGTCACTGGTGAGTCAGAGTCAGAGTCACTGGTGAGTCAGAGTCACTCACATACAGATCATTTCAATTCTGATATTTGCTCTGTATTTTTTACTTACTATTCCTTGGAATTTACAGATCATTTCAATTCAGATTCAATTCGTTGTTCACCTGCCATAACAACGAAGGTCTGTGTGTTCATCTCAGAAATAAAAACATGACAAACCCAACTTATTCTCAATGACCTCCAGCACCTAAACATGACAAGCCCAACATATTCTAAATACAAATAGCTGCACACTCATCACATATTTGTTGGCTTCAGACGTCATATATTCAGCTGTGTAATGAAGAGCCTTTAAGTAGTCGTCCCTCTCTAACTCGGCAGGATTGGCCGGAACAGCACTGACACTGCAGTCATTTGCTCTCTTAGCCAAATCTGTCCTCTCCAACTTAACAACTGGAGAAAATGGTCACAGGCTAATGGGTAATCCCTGCAGAATAAATGGTTGTGTTCAGAACTTGGGAGGCATCTTGAGGCTGCTAGTGGAAGTGGAGAATCTGTGAGTGTGTCAGAGACTGCTGGACTAACTGTGCTGGTCTAACTGTGCTGGACTAATGTTGCTGGGCTAACTGTGCTGCGCTATTGGTGCTGGACTAACGGTGCTGTGCTAATGGTGCTGGGCTAATGTTGCTGGGCTAACGGTGCTGGGCCAACGGTGCTGCTCTAACGGTGCTGGGCTAACGGTGCTGCTCTAATGGTGCTGGGCCAACGGTGCTGGGCTAACGGTGCTGCTCTAACGGTGCTGGGCTAACGGTGCTGCTCTAACGGTGCTACACTAACGGTGCTATGCAAATGGTGCTATGCAAATGGTGCTATGCTAACGGTGCTGCTCTAACGGTGCTGTGCTAATGGTGCTACGCTAATGGTGCTACGCTAACGGTGCTGCGCTAACATTGCTGCGTTACGGTGCTGGACTAGTGCTCTCTATACAGATGTAACTTTATTCCACTTCAGGAAGATGAGAAGACTAACATCCCAAGTTGCACTTCTTTGCAAATTGCTGTCCATCTGTCTTGGCAACCTCTCACATCTGGTATGAGAGAGACCATCTGTGATACATGTATGTGTGTGCGCATTTGTTAGTCAAATATCTTCATGTCACTCTGTATTTCTCATCTGCTTTGGCAGAACCTCGGAGAGCTGTGGAGATCACGGGATCCGACTGCCTTCACTAGAGTGATGGAACATCACATGCCTCAGGATATATCCTATTCAGATTTTCAGATTATTTTTGTAATTCGTGATCTCTAATCTGGATTATGCAGGCTACCACACAGGCAACATCCTTCTTTCACCCGGGCTAGCAGGAAAGCCACCTAGGATGTTCTGCTAAAGCGGGCTGGATTCAGGTGGATCCATCCGTCACTGTCGTCACCGAAGGGCCTGGAGCAGATTCTGATTTAATGCCTCATCCACGTTCTCCACTTCCTTTCCTGCTCACTCCCAGATGAGGGCCTGCCTACGCTTAATTCATCAGATTCCTTCAGCCACTTAATATAGACTATTAAGTGGACCTTCAGGAGTTGTTCTAAAATGTAAAACATTCTTCGACGAGGACTCATTACATGAAATACAGCATTGCTAGAAGCACACTTTACACGGAGAGAACTGATGCGAGGATGCTATTGAATTAAAGTTCACACTAAAGTGCTTCTATGCAATCCTCCAAAGACAATTAGGTTTCATGACCAAATTTGGGTTTCACCAAAATCCTTTCCAATGCAAATCCTCAACTATGACAAAAAAAGAAAAAAATTGCTTTTTATTGCCAGAAAAGAAACAACACGTTTTTGCATGAATATTCTGACTGAGCATAATTAAAAGCTGTTCGGTCCCCAGTCAGGGGAACTGAGCACTTTGGTTTAATGGCTGCGCTGTGGACCTGGGCAGAGGAGGAAGGAGGCAGAGGAGGAAGGAGGCCAAGGAGGAAGGATGCCCAGGGTGGAAGGAGGCTGGGGTGGAAGGAGGCAGAAGGAGGCAGAAAGGATGCAGAGGAGGAAGGAGGCTGAGGAGGAAGGAGGCCGAGGATGAAGGAGGCTGAGGAGGAAGGATGCCGGGGTGGAAGGAGGCTGAGGTGGAAGGAGGCAGAGGGGGAAAGATGCAGAGGAGGAAGGAGGCTGAGGAGGAAGGAGGCTGAGGAGGAAAGAGGCCGAGGAGGAAGGAGGCTGAGGAGGAAGGATGCCGGGGTGGAAGGAGGCTGAGGTGGAGGAGGAAGGAGGCTGAGGTGGAAGGAGGCAGAGGAGGAAGGAGGAAGGAGGCTGAGGAGGAAGGAGGCCGAGGAGGAAGGAGGCTGAGGAGGAAGGAGGCAGAGGAGGAAGGAGGGCTGAGGTGGAAGGAGGCAGAGGAGGAAGGAGAAGGAGGCTGAGGTGGAAGGAGGCAGAGGAGGAAGGAGGCTGGGGTGGAAGGAGGCAGAGGAGGAAGGAGACTGAGGTGGAAGGAGGCAGAGGAGGAAGGAGGCTGATCATATTGTGCATGTGTATGGGATTATTTTCCACTGATAAATAAGTATGGGCACAATGCCAGTGAGATGTGTACCTGCTGCTTTGGGGCCTTCATTGAACAGGAGGCTGAGACTGCACACTCCCAAACCCATTCCAATTACTGCCCTCCGCAAGCCCTAAAGGGCCGAGATAAGAAGGGCAGCAAACAGACAGTATTATGTAATTGACTGATGGGCAGTTTAATTCACACAGGAATCTAATCTAATCCCATCCAATCAAAACCCTCTGGCCGCTACCCTAGTTCGGTATGGGTTGAAGAGGAACGATGGCATATCTCAGTTCCTCTGACTCATGGAGGGCTGAGGAGATTAAGGAGCAATTTATTACAGCCAATCAATTCATTCCTTTCAGTTCGCATAGACCAAACAGCAGAGGCGTCAAGGGAATTGGGCCCATTAGTGGCGATTGCTTTGCTGAGATCCTTAATTCACCCAAGGTCTTGCCCTTCCTATTCAGTGTCCTGTGTTATTTATACCCTCTTCCTTTTCTGTCCGATGTCTATTGTGTTGGGTCATTTATGTTACCATATTGTCCACCATTTAAAAAAGAGAGTTCAATTTTTCCGAATAAAAACTCTTGTTGATTAAATCGAGATTCAGTACCAGCAACACACCAGAATGAGCAAGATATGCAGAAGTAGCTGGAGTGTTTATGATGTAGGCGTGGTGGTCCATTTTAGCGGGATATATTCTGCCTGCTAATTAGGAAAAGCTACTTAGTAATATGAAAGAAATGTTAAAGGTGAAAAAAAAGACAAAATCAAATCGAACGCAATTAGCATAATGTTCATAAAATGATCCCCAAGAAAGCACTTAATGTTTGCATGCTCAGCAAACAGAACTACTGTGCTAAAAATAGCTACACACTGAAACATTAAATAACACAGTAAGTTTATTTACACTAATGTGGCAGGAAGAAACGTACTATGGCCAGGATCGCTCTGCTGAAATTAAAGGCACCATAATGGAGTGTATGGTAGTAATGGGGTGATACGTAACCAATACATTACTGACTGTTGTGTCTGAGCTTTTTTTCAGGTTCGGTGCTGACAAGTGCTCCACCAATGTTCTGTGTAAAAGTGGTTTAAAATCATAACCCGAATGACTTGTAAACAACTGACTGATTAAATGATTGGCACCACCCACCCCTGAAGCGTTTTGCATCTAATCAAGCCCGTTTTACATATAGCATTCCCCTGATGCTGCGATCGCGAGCTTTTACCTCCACACCACTCACACTGGGCTCAAGCGCTCACACACCCGTGAGGGGATTTGGTCATGTCAGCCGTCCTCAGGAAAACATCGCCGTACAACTCGTACAAATCTCATACAACACCACCACAGCTGCCGTCGGGGGCAGAGGCTGGTGTAAAGGAGCCTTTTTCTCCTTGAGCGCTGTCCTCTGAACCATGACAGAAGAGTCTAGAGTCATCATATAAAATTACAGTCATACACAGGTAACCCTGACCTGTCTGGTGGACAAGGAAATACACTTATTCTTTAAAGTCTTTTATTATTAGACCTACTCTTTACAGTCTTTTATTAAACTTGCTCTTTAAGTCTTTTATTATTACAGACCACCCTGCCGGGTATAGTCCTTGTATTTATACCTCTCTGTACTTATTCATGCCTAATAATCATTCTTGACATACAGATCGGGCTTTGACCGTGGTCATCATGTAGGGAGGGGCTGGTAGACTTTTGACTTTGTAGGCGAGCATCAAGGATTTAAACGTGGTGCATGGAGCTAGTGGGAGCCAGTGAAGACATCAGTGGAGAGATGTGTGTGGATGTAGGAAGACTGAAGACCAGTAAAAGAAACATTCTTTTAGATGGAAGTGTCGTGATGATCTCTGCTGACATGATGAGGTTCTTGTGGTCTTTGTGTTTTGGTTTAGTTCCTGGTTCTGTTTTCATTTTCAGCTTCCTGATTGTGTTGTCATTCCATCCATAAAGGAAGGACCAGCAACGATGACCAGAAATCAGCGTATAAATCCAATATTTATTGCATGAATACATTATTTATTGTATAAATTCATTATTGGCTGATTTCTGGTCACCGTTGCTGGTCGCTGTTCCATGTCACATTGTTCTATGTTTCCTAGTGATGTTAAGGTGTTCCTGCCTGTTACCATTGTCACGGTGAGGGAGGCTCCCCCTACCGGTCGCCTCCGGTACAGCGGCAGTTGTCCTGTTGTTGTTGCGTTGTGTGCATCCCTCAGGTGGCAGGAAGAAACGTACTATGGCCAGGATCGCTCTGCTACCTGATGGTCGTTTGTCTGTCTATTTATGTCTTGCCCTTGTACCAGTTGACTGCTGGTTATTATATCCTTAATCTGGGTCGAGTGCACGGGTTTTTGGTTTGCGCACGTTATTCATTAAACCCCTCTTTTTCTCTGAGACTTGGCGTGATCGCTTCCTTTTCGTTCGCACCTCCTGCCCGTCACAGAATAACCAGCCACTTTTCGGAGCCGCCAGTCTCCTTTTACTTTCTCCTTCGTTTGTGGTCATGTCTCGTGGTAAGTGTTTGTCTACGTGAAATTCTGTTGTTTGAATGTGTGTGGAGGAGAGCTGGGTTGTAAACCGCTCGTCCCGTCGTGCCTACGTGCTTGTTTGTTTGTGTGTTTGTATAGCACGTTGTGTGGCACGGCGGTGACTGAAGCGAGAGACCTGATAGCGCTCTCCTCCAAGGGGGCGGCGCCTTCTCGCTAATGTGCTCGCCCGTAGTCTGTGTTTGTGTTTGTGCATGCTTGAGATGTGTGTGGCTACGGGTTTGAGTGAGTGGAAGGTGCGTCTGCCGTTTGTCTTGCGTGCTGGGTCTTGTCTACGTGTGTATGTTTATGTTAAATGTAATTCCCCGTGTGCTCCCTCCCTTTTTTTTTTTTGTTAATGGTGTTTTGGGGGGGAGGGGAGCAATGGAGGGTCCTGTGCTCCAAATGGGGCACAGAAGTGCGCAGCTCTGGAATGAGGCCCGCCGGTGAGAAGGGTATGTGCGCGTGAGGGTTCTGTGCCACAACCGACGTCCTCTATATGAGGAGTGGCACAGACGGCGCAGCTCCTGAGGGAGGCCCGCCGGTGAAAGGGTAAGTGCGCGTTTGTGTTGTCTGCGTGTATGTGTTGTGTGCAGGTTCCTCCTGCGGGTTGACAGTGGAGCTCCTGGACCTTGTGGGACCTCCAAAGTAGGCAGGAGCCCCCCTATGTGATGGGGTGACCGGAGCCCTGGTCATAAGTAGCCTCCCTGGAGGGAAAGGCTCCCCGGATGTGTGGGGACCAGAGGGCTCCGGCCTGAAGAGCTCCTGCTGAAGACAGAGGTCCCCCCTCGTGCTTGGGGTGGCTAGGAGGTTGGTCCTGGGGTGTGACCGGTCACCAGTGGGGAAGGAGTGCTTCCCCCTGAACCTCCGGCAGGGTGGAGGAGTCCACCCTGTTATGTACCTCCCCATGAGGGGCAGTCTCCCCGGCCGGTTAGGGTTGCCCAGGGTGACTCCAGGCCCTGTGCAGGCATTGGCCCCGAGCCGAGAGGTAGGTCCAGGAGGCGTTCAAATATGTGGTAGGTAGGTAGCCTGTACACACGCCCCCCTAGTGTTTGTGTTTGTCCTAGTGTGCTTGTGAATTGTTGTATGTAATTCCCCGTATGCTCCTTCCCCAAGGGGGCGTTTGGGGGAGGGGCTATGGAGGGTCCCGTGCCACGGTCTGTGGTACGGATGGCGCTGCTCCAGAAGGAGGCCCTGACCTGGTGGAGGGCGTCTCCTGAGTCAGTGGTGCCCCTGAGTTTGGTAGGGAACGCAGTGGAGGCATGCGGTACTCTGCTGCAGGGGTCACCACCTGCTAGGATGGAGATCCCTCCCCCCTCTCCATGAAAAGGGGTTGAGATGGTCAGGGCATGTGCGCGCTTGTGTTGTGTTGTGTGTGTGTGTGTGCGTAGATGTTGTGTGCAGGTTCCTCCTGGCAGTTGGCTGCGGCGTCCCTGGACCTTGTGGGATCTCCCAAGTAGGCAGGAGCCCCCTGATGTTATGGGGTGACCGGAGCCCTGGTCGTAAATAGCCCCTCTGGAAGGGTAAGGGCCCCCCGTACGTGTGGGGACTATAAGGCTCGGTCTGAAGAGCTCCTGCTGTGGGCAGGAGCCCCCTTATGTTGTGGGGTGACCGGAGCCTTGGTCGTAAGTGGCCTCCCTGAAGGGGGAAAAAGGGGCTTCCCAGATGTGTGGGGGACTAGAGGGCTCCGGACTGAAGAGCTCCTGCCGAAGACAGAGATCCCCCCTCGTGCTCGGGGTTGCTCAGGGTCACGCCTTGCTGGGTGCAAGGGTTTGCCTCGAGCCGAGAGGTAGGTCCAGGAGGCGATCAACCGCTCCCTGGGGAGGTAAACTGCACACACGCACACTTTGTGGGGCCCTTGGGGCGTGAGGGCTCTGTGACCGACTGGGGCGTGGTTTTGTCTTGTTGACGGCCCAGTCGGTCCGCCTCCGGTACAGCGGCAGTTGTCCTGTTGTTGTTGCGTTGTGTGCATCCCTCAGGTGGGTGGGGCTTATTAGCTCCCTCACCTGATGGTCGTTTGTCTGTCTATTTATGTCTTGCCCTTGTACCAGTTGACTGCTGGTTATTATATCCTTAATCTGGGTCAAGTGCACGGGTTTTTGGTTTGCGCACGTTATTCATTAAACCCCTCTTTTTCTCTGAGACTTGGCGTGATCGCTTCCTTTTCGTTCGCACCTCCTGCCCGTCACAACCATGTTTAGTATTTTTCTCTTGCTTTGCATTTCAGCTTCTGTCTCCTCTTCTTTTGTTACAATGTATTCTGGTCCTTTTTCTTTTACTTTTCAACACTGGACTGTCCAATGGATCTGTATTTGCCCTCCATTAAAAGTCCCTATGCTCAGTGTTCATCGCCTCGGCACACTTGAACAGCATGTTTGTGCTGTCAGCCCGCGATGGAACGTTAGGCTACAGCAATCGATATGCTATTTATTCTTAATATTGTATGCAATAAATGAGACACAAATATGCAAATGACTGGCCCACTATCGAACATTTATGCTCATATCCCATGCAGTGTAATGGTGCAATTTTACACATAGGTAGAGCACCATTTCACAGTAGCAGTCTCTGAAATAATATGTACAAGTTCATCACAGCGTCATTTCCAATTTAACTGTTTGCTTAAACAGACAACCTGAGGGTTAATGTCTCAGGCTATGAAGTGCTACAAAGTCTAAATGTTTTGATTAGTAACAATGTTTGCCACTGTCAGGTATTAATCCCAACATGGGGCAGGGACTCAACAAATACATTCAGTACAGCAGATCCTTATCAGCCAATGTTCTTACTCTCAGAAATATAGTGGGAAAGTAAACAAATGCATGACTCATTGTAATGTTTGCTTCATTGATTCCAAAGCAAGATGCATCACAACTATGGCGATAGTGCTCTTTCTTTGTTACATTGAAGAGCTCATAAAGGTTTAAACGAGTTTAGATGGAGACACAGACATTTGAGGTATACTTTGGAATGCCTTTTAATACATTTTAGTGCACGCTGTTCGCAAAACATTTGGCAATTCACATTTATAAAGTGTGCAACTGTGCGAACCAGGGCTCGATGGGTGTGTTTTGGAGGAAAAATGCTGATTTAGAAATGATAAGGCAAAGTGTGCATCTCCCAGCAGCTGTTCTGCAGAACGGAGCTGACGGTGTCCTGTGACGGAACTGTCTCCCTCGATACCATCACCAGCGCTCGCATCGCACATTCACCGCGTGTAACTGCTGAAACGCCCGTAAATGTCTTTGCCACAGAAATTCCTCAAGCAGGAAAAGAGACCCAGCAGGTGATTTTCTGCACAGTGCGACAGCTGAAGTTTTTTGAGGGCTTTTAGTGGGAAAGGTGATAGTTTGCATTGCCTTACACTGAGCAGAGATGCTGGCAGCTCTAGAGGACCTTAACAGGTCGAATGCAGGTCACAATACAGCCACTGCCTCCGCCTCTCTGCTCTACATCTGCAAGGGGCCCTTCTGTAGCCCCCAACCAAACTCCATACGTCATCTCTGTAACACTCTCAAAAACGGACTCTTAATCAAGAATGACATATCAGAACAGGATCCTTTTTTTTAGAGACATAGAAGCAAAGCTCTCAATCCCCCCAGCTTTCTGTCATGATATGGAGGTTCCCTGCTAGTCGCCTCCATCTGTAGTGGCAGCAGTTTATGTTGTCCTGTTGTTTTTGCATTGTGTTCGTCCCTCAGGTGGGCGGGGCCTATTAGGATAACCGACACCTGAGGGTCTATATATGTCTTGTCTTTGTACTAGTTGACTGTTGGTTTATTGTATCCTTAATTTGGAGTATGTCACGGTTTTTGTGATCGCTTCCTTTTTATTTTTGCACTCATCGCCCGTCATACTTTCCTTCTACAGGCTCAGATTATCATAGAAAAAGACAGAAATTACAGGCTCAGATTAACATAGAAAAAGACAGAAATTACAATCAGAGTGACACACAGATACAATCACACAAAAAACACAACAAACAAAACTGGAATGAAGTCAGAAATAACAACAGACATATCAATGGATCATAAAATTCCAAGGGCTGGATGTCGTCACTAGGCAAAATGTATGTGATTTAATAATGCTTCTGAGAATCTACATTTAAATGCTTTGTTTAAAGCATCGTCCACTCTTGGATTTTATTCATGAGACTCCCACTGTGGCATCATACTCCACAGGCTCCACAGGCATCATACTCAGTCAAATAAAAGGCATTAAGTTCTTTTGAGAAGCAGAATACAATAAGATTGGATTTGTTATCTTCTTCAGTCACTGACTTTAAAAGACTGCAGTATTGTGGTTGTGTAATGGCTCTCTGAGCTAATGTGCTGGTTTCTGTTTCTGACCAATTGTTTGTAGCATTCTGTAGCATTGTGTATGTCATCATATTGTCCAGCACTGTACAATCAATGCCATATTCTATGATGCCACCATAAGATGTGGTCATTTTTGGTCAGTGGTGGCAAACTCTTCGCGAAGATTTAGACGGAAGGATGTCTGGGTGTGGGGGTGGACCTGCGGGTGGAGCTGGTGGGTGGAGGAGCTAGGTTTGCTAGGATAGAGCAATCGAGGTTTGCTAGGGTGGAGGAGCTAGAGTTGCTGGATGTAGGAGTTAGGTTTGCTAGGGTGGAGGATCTAGGGTTGCTGGATGTATCAGTTAGGTTTGCTACGATAGAGCAATCGAGGTTTGCTAGGGTGGAAGAGCTAGGGTTGCTGGATGTAGGTTGCTAGGGTGGAGGAGCTAGGTTTGCTAGGGTGGAGGAGCTAGGGTTGCTGGATGTAGGAGTTAGGTTTGCTAGGGTGGAGGAGTTAGGTTTGCTAGGGTGGAGGAGCTAGGTTTGCTAGGGTGGAGGAGCTAGGGTTGCTGGATGTAGGAGTTAGGTTTGCTAGGGTGGAGGAGTTAGGTTTGCTAGGGTGGAGGAGCTAGGTTTGCTAGGGTGGAGGAGCTAGGGTTGCTGGATGTAGGAGTTAGGTTTGCTAGGGTGGAGGAGTTAGGTTTGCTAGGGTGGAGGAGCTAGGTTTGCTATGGTGGAGGATCTACTGCATGTTTTCTAGGTTACACCATATCCTTGACTATCTGAATGGTAAACTTAATGTTTAATGTTAAAGACATATTCTGACATCTTATTTTTTTGACACTGTGAGTAAGAATACTTATATAGAGTCAGTTCCTGTTTCCTAATTACATCCTTGTAAATGCTGAGGAAACCTGAAACACTCATTGTCCTGATGAGAAATATGTCTCACTGAATCTAATACAGGTGAAGGGATATTAACAGAAGTGGTGAGGTACAGATTCAGTTCCTGGTATTATGACAGTGTGGGAGAAAGTCTTGCAGTTGTATGCTCATCGTCTGGTTTCCACA
Organism: Brachyhypopomus occidentalis; assembly: GCA_020368025.1. Taxonomy (NCBI): domain Eukaryota; kingdom Metazoa; phylum Chordata; class Actinopteri; order Gymnotiformes; family Hypopomidae; genus Brachyhypopomus; species Brachyhypopomus occidentalis. The sequence goes on along the minus strand of JAGXOD010000035.1, from coordinate 6,007,941 downwards.
CTTGCTTCATATGGAGTGCTAATTTACTGCAAAGTGGTATAATCTAATGACTGTTGTTACAGAAAGGTCAGTCAACCCATCCCAAGGGACACTGACCCGCTAACTCCCAGTGAGTGGCAGTAGTACTGTTTTATATGCTGCTTTATAATGACATCCTGCTGTGGAGGGTGAGGGGATCCTTCAGAAACCTTCTCCCTGGGTTACCTTTAGAAGCCTTCTCCCTGGGTCCCTGGGTACCTTCTCCCTGGGTCCCTGGGTACCTTCTCCCTGGGTCCCTGTGTTACCTTCCTTTTCTGCATTGACCTGAAAACTCTTCAGCTTCTTCACAAAATTTCAGAAAACAACTGAACCTATTAACAAGCACAAGTTGTAGCTTGATTAGGACAAATGTCCAGAGAGAAAACTGTTGACAGTCTAATGAATCACGTTTAACTTCCCGTTGGTCAAGGCAAGATCCTGACCTAAATCTCACTGTGAATGAGAGGGTGAAAGGTCAGCTCGACTGTGATTTGAGAAGATATTGCTGCATCCTTCAGTGCTGCCTTTGTGTTTAATGCTGTGCAATACATCAGTATTTCCTCTGAAATGGTTTGAGGATGTGTATAGGTGGTTCTGTTTATTGCCACATTTATACTGGCGACACATTTTACTCATTTTTTACCCATATTTACTCATTTACCCATATTATTATTACACTGCAGGTCTTATGCTGGATGCTTTTCACCACACAGATGACCCATGTTTCTCTCGGGTCAGAACCATTTACACCAAGCCCTGGCACAGTCCCTGTGTGATGTTACAAGTTGCAGTTTATTATCAATGCTCTTGAAATGAGCTGTCAAAGCTTAATGTGAGAAGGATTTAAAGGCACACAGCTGACAAAATTCAACAAACGCTACAAGCTTAGTGAAACATTAAAAGTAAATACATGAATATATATTCAAGGTATTAAAGGTAAACCCCAATAAATGATAATACAAGGATCGCCAACATTTTGTTAAGTACACATTGTGTAGTGTTATAGAGTTGTTTGGCTTAAAAGGCTTTTTCACTGTGTTCAGTCTGCTGAAAATGATACTTGATTTATTAATTTCAGATGCTTAAAATTGTTAGCAAGGCCTTCATGATTTTAACCTGTTAAATCTAATCTGGAAATAATGGAAACATAGTTGGGCATAGTGGGGTAAACTATTCTAAATGAATGAATCTAAATCCTCTGTACATACTGTATATGTGGGGCATAGTGGGGTAAATTATTCTAAATGAATGAATCTAAATACTCTGTACATACTGTATATGTGGGGCATAGTGGGGTAAACTATTCTAAATGAATGAATCTAAATCCTCTGTACATACTGTATATGTGGGGCATAGTGGGGTAAATTATTCTAAATGAATGAATCTAAATACTCTGTACATACTGTATATGTGGGGCATAGTGGGGTAAATTATTCTAAATGAATGAATCTAAATCCTCTGTACATACTGTATATGTGGGGCATAGTGGAGTCTACTCACTGAACTAAATAAGTATTAGGTAGTAAACCTTCGGTTATTTACATTATTCATTCATTCATTTTTTCACAATTTCTTTACAGTACATGATTGAACCTTTTGTAAGAATTGTGTCAAGTTTGGGATCATTACTAAAAGACCTTCATCCACAGGCATTAACCACAACTTCCTTAATTTACCTTCTACTTCCTGTGACAGCTTTATGTAGATATTGGATATGACTGACTTATTGCTTTTCAAAATTGCAAATGTTCATAAAAGCATGTGGTGAGCAATGAGATATTTCTCACACTTGAAAGGGAAAAGCCTTCAGTGTTGCAAGATGCATAAAAGGCAGCTGAATTACTGGATAAAAGAAGCAGGCCTGTCAGTCTAGGAGTCTGTTGTGCTCTGGTGTGTAATTTGAGGCAGACAGGAGGTACGTACCTAGCATCACATGCTGATAAGGGTTGAGATGCTTATGGTCCTACTTGTATCTCTGCACTCTGTATGTACCTGAAGCTGTAACTACATGGAGTTTTCTGTTGCGGCATATTTTGAAAGATGAATTGCTAATTTAGGTATTTTGTGGGAGAGGTTTTATTTCTGTATGCTGATGGAGGTGCTGATGGAGGTACTACTAGAGGTGAAGGACATACTGATGTAGGTGTTAATGGAGGAGGTACTGACTGAGGTCCTGACAGAGGTGCTGATGGAGGTGATGGGGGTGCTGATGGAGGTGATGGAGGTGCTGATAAACTGTAACAACAAGACAAATCAAGAACAACAAAACAAGAACATTTGCCTACCTTGATAAATAAGGCAAGTTTGGGTGAGGTGCTCTATTTCAAAAGATTAGCATTCTGAAAGTGTAGATTCTACTTTGAACAACATCATGTCTTTACAGGACATTAATCTGGGCTGACCAGTAAAAACCACGAGGGTCACAATGTGTGGGCCATGTGTGTTTTCAAACCGCAAATAAGATGCTCCTCTTTAATTTGGTGACATATGAGTAACATATGAGTGTATGTATTTATTTATTTAAAAAAGATTTCATGCTATTGTGGGCCCTAGTCTATTCTTTATTATTAGGTAATTAGCATAAAATAGATTTTCTGTCTTGTTTGAAATGGAGAAATGTGTCTGTCTCGGTACAGCTGACTCCTCCCAATGGGTGTGTCTGTGTACGTGAGTGTGTTCATCATATAGCGTTATGTTACATGTGGCTTGTTGTCTTAGGTGTATTTAAGTCTGTGTCCTGTCTGTGTCCTGTCTGTGTCCTGATTGTGTTCTTTGTCAGGTGTTGTTTGTGCGATGTTGTGTTACGTGTCAGTCGTTCTTTGCTTGGCATGTCCCGTGTTGTTAATATAAATGTAAAATGAAGCACATCCTGCATCTCAATATTTGATGGGCACCTAATCAATTTTGAATCCTGACACTTTGTTCTAATATCAAATTGACAACCACATTAAAAATAATTGTTGGGTTAGAAATACAGAGAAAATGTCTTCTCCTTCTGTGGTAATGTCTAGGAGAGCCAGGCTGTTCTCTACGAGGGTGAGGCAGAGTGTGAGACGTTGTATACACGAGGGGAGAGAGCATCACCATGGCAGCACTCTCGGCCAATAGGAAAGCAGCAGCAAATTAATTGAATTTAATGGAAGTGCCGGATTGGAGCAATGTAGTATAATAAGTCAAATGAAAGAATATCTCACAAAAATATCTTTAAATGTAACTAGTGAAAGTTATCAAAATGGGTCAAAAGCTTTTTTGCCTCGGAGAGGCAATCAGCATTGCTTCTGCATTTCTACTTTTTACAAATGTCTTTGTAAAAAGACTGATGAATAGCATGCTGACCACCATTGTTAATGTTTTAAAGACTGCCCCTCTAACGATTCTACCCCTTCTAGCCCTTCTGCCCCTGCCTTGGTCTGGTTTGTGGCCATACAATTTAGCAATATGATTAGTTAAAAATAAGCAGTATATTTAATCTGATAAGTGGGTAATTGTGATGATTGATATTTCTAAGTGAACAGTAGATAAACATCCTCGAACTCACCAGGAATCACTGGTGTCTGTTGGCCGGTTGAAATCTTCTGATGTCCTGGAATTTCACACATGGTACCAGAAATTGTGACGTGGCAACACAAGCATGACACTGCGCACGTTTTCACAATTACGTGAGTCACACTAACACAGGACCACTGGGTGGCACGAGCCACTATTATAAGCTGCAGGAATCTATCTCAATTTTCTCTGTAGTCCAAGGACGTGTTGCAAAGATCTGGTCAACCTCCTTTTCTCATTAGAAAAGACAATCTGCAGAGGGCTGGAGGATCTTGCCGGATTCCCCCCGCATTCAGATCATGTCCGTCCCCAGAGGGGAGAGATGCACGTAGCTATAAAACCATCAGCCATGCAGCCTCCACCTCTGATATAATGTTCTGCATAATCAATAGCATCAGCATTGAACGTGCTTCCCACAGCCCTCAAGGACATTATAATTGTTTAAATACCACAGGCTTATTGACAGATCTCTGTGGGAGGCTGTGGATTTAGTGAGTTCCTGCTTGTTTTGTTAGGGGTGATTTATTCCAGATCTCTGCTTTTCCTGTTGCTTCCTGTTATGTTTGCTTTGATCTTTCTATATGTGGTTTGCATATGCGGGCTTGAATTTACTCAGCTAACCGTGTATGATGGAGGGAGTGAGGCTAAGGTTAAGGTGTAAGCGGTTGCTGTGTTCATAGACAAACTGAAAATCACATCAAATTGTCTTTAAAAACAAGTCAAACTGCGAAGGCTCAAGGACACACCACTCTCTTGAAGAAGTGGGTCATTTTGGATCAGGTTTTTTTCTGTTTTCCAGGAGAGATGACAGTGTGCAAATCGAGCCCTTTTTGAGGCTGCACACGCAATGACTTTGCGGTGGCTCCCTCGTTCCATAAGAACAAATTCAGCACAGTGTGTAGAGCAACGTTAGACAACACAGCCTCTGACTGTTGGCACAGTTTATGAACTTTTCTGCTGGGTACAGTGGTGTTCTCAGGGGGTTTATTTGTAACAGAAGCACATCATGCTTACGGGCATGTAAACACTGCATTTTGGCACACACACACACACACACACACACACACACACACACACACAGACACCAACATGTTTTCCATTTTTTTGGTTAATGCATACATCACATCATGCATTTCAAAGCAATTGTAGGTGCTTGTTGAAGATGGAGAAGAAGCAGATTGAAATTCGTCTCTCTTGCAGGAAACAAGATTAAAAGGTTAAAAGACTCTGTATGAAGCATCTGCACAGCATATATGAAAAGGACAAATAACTGTCCAGCTTCTTGTGTGTCCTGATCCACACGGATGTGTATATATATAAGCAATAAAAATAGGCTTTACCACTATTCCCTTATCTACTCACAGGCACCTATACATCAATGAAGGGCGTTAGTGTGCCGAGGGAGTAGTGGAATGAACTTGTAGAAGTGCTGAAGATTAAAACGAACATGAGCAAAGCTTTATGTATCACAGCAAAGCCATCACAACTTTATCTGCAAGACCAGTGTTAGAAGAAGCTTTTTACAAAGTTCGCCACACGTTGTTTGCTGACGTGCACACATCCATGTATTATTTTAGACCTGCTGCACATCTGTTTCCTGGATTTCCTGGTTCTGTTTTCCCATTTTTTTGTTTCATTTTCCCTACGCCACCGTTCCCAAAGACGTTCATGCATAAAGAGAACCTTTATACAAGTGTTTGAGGCAACATGTTTATTGAGCGAGCACAGATCAGATGTCCCGTGGAGGGGATTCGTAAATGGTTCTGACCTTGCTGGATGACTGAAGCTCTCCTCACTCCAGAGCTTCAGTCTTTCATGCAGAGACGTGCCGTGCTCAGGAGGGACCTGCCTGCAGGAATGAATTTACAGTTCTCCCAGGCACACATCTGATCAGAACAGGCTGTGATACCAGGCTCGGCTCAGTAGAATTTGTACAAGATAAATAAAATAGCATTTCTGACGCGGTCATGTGATATGCTGACAGTAGAAGCCAGGCGTCTGGTGGTCATGTGATATGCTGAAAGTAGAAGCCAGGCCGTCTGGTGGTCATGTGATATGCTGACAGTAGAAGCCAAGCGTCTGGTGGTCATGTGATATGCTGAAAGTAGAAGCCCAGTGACTCAGTGAGATACCCAGTCACTCAGCGAGATACCCAGTGACTCAGTAAGATGCCCAGTGACTCAGTGAGATGCCCAGTGACTCAGCGAGATACCCAGTGACTCAGTAAGATGCCCAGTGACTCAGTGAGATGCCCAGTGACTCAGCGAGATACCCAGTGACTCAGTAAGATGCCCAGTGACTCAGTGAGATGCCCAGTGACTCAGCGAGATGCCCAGTGACTCAGTAAGATGCCCAGTGACTCAGTGAGATGCCCAGTGACTCAGTAAGATGCCCAGTGACTCAGTGAGATATCCAGTGACTCAGCGAGATGCCCAGTGACTCAGTGAGATGCCCAGTGACTCAGCGAGGTGCCCAGTGACTCAGTAAGATGCCCAGTGACTCAGTGAGATGCCCAGTGACTCAGCGAGATGCCCAGTGACTCAGTGAGATGCCCAGTGACTCAGCGAGATGCCCAGTCACTCAGTGAGATGCCCAGTGACTCAGTGAGATGCCCAGTGACTCAGCGAGATGCCCAGTGACTCAGTGAGATGCCCAGTGACTCAGTGAGATGCCCAGTGACTCAGTGAGATGCCCAGTGACTCAGTGAGATGCCCAGTGACTCAGCGAGATGCCCAGTGACTCAGTGAGATGCCCAGTGACTCAGCGAGATGCCCAGTGACTCAGTGAGATGCCCAGTGACTCAGCGAGATGCCCAGTGACTCAGTGAGATGCCCAGTGACTCAGCGAGATGCCCAGTGACTCAGTGAGATACCCAGTGACTCAGCGAGATGCCCAGTCACTCAGTGAGATGCCCAGTGACTCAGGGCACTCAGTCACTCAGGCATTTTGATGCCATTGAGACATTTTTAAGATCGGATTAACAAGGCAGTGTTTCCTCCAGTGCCCACAACACTGTATAACAATTCTGAAGCACTCGAGTCAACATTGCGGAGTCAGTGTGTGTGGGCCTGACCAAACATCCTTACTTTTATGTATTTGGAAACTTGCCATCATTATTAAATATTAGGACCAAAGTTTGAACACTAATGATGTCATTCATTGACTTTTCCCAACTTATCTCCCCAGTATAAGACCAGCCAGTACATGGTGGACAGACATTTTGACAGCCGATGGTTCTGCCCAGCTCTGGGCCTCACTCATACAACTGGGCAGCACCACTGGAGATCCAGATGGGAGAGCACCTGGCCATCCATTCTACATGGAAAGCCGGACAAATTGAGAGTTTTTAATCCTGGTCTTACCTCCTTGAGGACTATCGATGGTTCTGCCCAGCTCTGGGCCTCACTCATACAACTGGGCAGCACCACTGGAGATCCAGATGGGAGAGCACCTGGCCATCCATTCTACATGGAAAGCCGGACAAATTGTGTTTCTGGGCTTTATAGCATTATCAGGATTCACACTTTAATCCTGGTCTTAGGGAGCCACTCTTTGTTTAAGTTCCATATTTATTTGTGGTTTATGTTGTGTTCATTGTGGATCAACTGGATATCTCTGCTTTTGCTGGTCCCAAAAGTCCAAAAATGAGTCAAAGCTCAATGATTTGGTGTTGCATCTACTACCGTTACCTAGGATACAGTCAGTAAAAACCTACAGATATTCACTTCAGCAGTATATTTAGTTAGCTTTTGCAAGTCAGCTCCCTTAATTGCAATATTTTAACCTTTCTCTTAGTGACAGCCATAAATCATATTTTAATCCTGATGCTGAAAAAAGAGGTTTTGATTAAAGGGAGAGATTAGAGAGTCGTGATTAAAGGGAGCTTATAATGACAGAGGCCTGCCACTCATAGAAAGGACAGCTGCTAACGACTGAGCACGCATTCATCTTCCCATAACGATAACAAGTGGTGTAATAATGGCTTCTGGACCCTGCTTGTACATGTCGGGTAATTTCCTGCAGATTACCTCCAGTCCTGGGTGCAGTTTCTAAGGCTGGAGTGAGAAAGTCCACCTGCGGAAATCTCATTAAGCAGGAGCAGTCATGTCTGCAGTGCCGTCAGGCGTCTTGTGCCTGTGCTTCTGACGTGCTCTCCAGAGTGGTTCAGGGTTAAATCCCCGTCTGACCCAGGACTCAGTGTTACCTGTTAATACTCAGTACTGCCCTGTCTGACCCAGGACTCAGTGTTACCTGTTAATACTCAGTACTGCCCTGTCTGACCCAGGACTCAGTGTTACCTGTTAATACTCAGTACTGCCCTGTCTGACCCAGGACTCAGTGTTACCTGTTAATACTCAGTACTGCCCTGTCTGACCCAGGACTCAGTGGTACCTGTTAATACTCAGTACTGCCCTGTCTGACCCAGGACTCAGTGTTACCTGTTAATACTCAGTACTGCCCTGTCTGACCCAGGACTCAGTTGTACCTGTTAATACTCAGTACTGCCTGTCTATACTCAGTATTGTCTTTCTATACTCAGTACTGCCTTTTATTGAGATATACTAATGATATAACTGTTTGAATTGGCAGTTGTTATAGCAGCAGTGAAATTATGAATGTCCTGCTTCTCTGGAAATAAACCATTTTACTTCAATGTCTAATATCTCTATATACTCCGTAGTACCTGTGTATACTCAGTAATATCTGTCTGTAGTCAGTAGTACCTGTGTATACTCAGTAATGCCTGTCTGTAGTCAGTAGTACCTGTGTATACTCAGCAATACCTGTCTGTAGTCAGTAGTACCTGTGTATACTCAGTAATACCTGTCTGTAGTCAGTAGTACCTGTGTATACTCAGTAATGCCTGTCTGTAGTCAGTAGTACCTGTGGATACTCAGTAATACCTGTCTGTAGTCAGTAGTACCTGTGGATACTCAGTAATACCTGTCTGTAGTCAGTAGTACCTGTGCATACTCAGTAATACCTGTCTGTAGTCAGTAGTACCTGTGCATACTCAGTAATACCTGTCTGTAGTCAGTAGTACCTGTGCATACTCAGTAATACCTGTCTGTAGTCAGTAGTACCTGTGCATACTCAGTAATGCCTGTCTGTAGTCAGTAGTACCTGTGCATACCCAGTAATGCCTGTCTGTAGTCAGTAGTACCTGTGCATACTCTGTAATACCTGTCTGTAGTCAGTAGTACCTGTGTATACTCAGCAATACCTGTCTGTAGTCAGTAGTACCTGTGTATACTCAGTAATGCCTGTCTGTAGTCAGTAGTACCTGAATATACTCAGCAATACCTGTCTGTAGTCAGTAGTACCTGTGTATACTCAGTAATACCTGTCTGTAGTCAGTAGTACCTGTGTATACTCAGTAATACCTGTCTGTAGTCAGTAGTACCTGTGTATACTCAGTAATACCTGTCTGTAGTCAGTAGTACCTGTGTTGTCATAGTACCTGTGGATACTCAGTAATACCTGTCTGTAGTCAGTAGTACCTGTGCATACTCAGTAATACCTGTCTGTAGTCAGTAGTACCTGTGCATACTCAGTAATACCTGTCTGTAGTCAGTAGTACCTGTGTATACTCAGTAATACCTGTCTGTAGTCAGTAGTACCTGTGCATACTCAGTAATACCTGTCTGTAGTCAGTAGTACCTGTGCATACTCAGTAATACCTGTCTGTAGTCAGTAGTATGCAGTCTAACCTACAGTTGTGGTGTCAGGTATGTTGTATGACAGTTATGACAGTTGTATGTGGTGTCAGGCCTCTTACTGGCATTTGCTTTCTCGGGTGCAGGCAGGGGATGGAACCCCGTCGCCCACAGGAGCGTTCCGCATTCCGAGTAACCATAGCAGCAGCCTCCGACCTTTTTGGAAAGCTTTCCTTAAGATTGTGGGAATTTGTGCCCATTCTGTCAAAAGAGCATTTGACTAGACGGCTCGCAATCCGCATTCCAGCTCATACAGACCGTTGCAGATCAAACCGCGCCACGCTCAGCAACCCAGGTCACCATGGATCTCACTTTGGGCACAGGAGCACAATCAAGGACCAGGAAAGGACTGTCCCAAAACGTACATAAAAACCTAAGCATATAATTGCCTTACATGTTTTGTTTGCTGTAGCATTAATATTACCCTTCACTGAGGAACTAAGGAAACCCAGAGAAATCGACCCACACCATTTTTCTTCTTCCGCTATCCTTTTGTATTGGCACTATGCATTCCAATAGCTAACACTGTCCTGGCATCCGCCAAACCTCGACCCGTCCATCACACTGCCAGACAGGCAAGAGTGAATCATCACTGCAGAGACCACGTCTCCGCTCTTCCGGCGTACTGGACACCTCTACCACCGATGCTTGGCACTGCGATTTCAGGCTATCAAAATTATTAACTATTATCAAAGCCCTCCTACTATATCATGGCTGAACTATAGTCCTATAGTTCTATAGTATCTACCATTTCATAATAATACCACAGATGTGTGTGTAGCAGGGCTGAGTCGTACACACAGACACACACACACATGTGGCAAAGACAGTTTCCTATTAATATGCTATGTTTAAAATCACAGTGATTTTCCCTGGGACCTAATCCACTTTCAGCGTTTGTTTTTTAGCAGTGGGTGTGGCTGAAACATTTAAACTCGGTAGCTGGCAGGAGTGTCCACAGGGTGCTTCATGTTCTGGGGTTTTACTTGTCCTGTCTATTCCAGTCGGCTCTGACCTTTCGCCTGTGATGATAGTGGATATGGACATGATTACCTTGCTGGTTGTTTTCAACTGTTGCCTGTTTTGACAACACCTCATTGATTCTTCCTAACAAACTCCCTCAACACACAAATCCTGCAGCCTGTGCCAAACTTAGATGGGTTTCATTTTGTCTACAAACATCCATCCAAATGAAGCCTGTAAACATTACCGTCCGGCAGTAATGATTTACTGACAACTCTATGGACATATTAGTAGTTCTATTGAGTTATTGATAATTCTGCGGAGCTATCAATAACTGTATTTATTTGCCCAAACACCTGCACATAAGCCAGAGGGTTAACATGTCCTGCTCTTAACTCTAACAACGCTAATAGGGGGTTCACAGATGGATTGTACTGTCTGAATAGCTCTGTGGGCAGTGTGTAGCGTGGCGGATGATAGGTCTCAAGCCATGTGTTGGGGGGGGGGGTTATCCGCAGTGTAATCCCAACCCAGGTTACTTTGCATTACGAACGCTGGGGCACCAACGGTTCACTCTGGAGACCCACGTCTTGCCGGACACGAGGTACACCGCCGCAGTGCGGTCACCCTGGAGTGGCCGATATCTGCACGCTGACCTCTGCACCCTGACCTCTGCACGCTGACCTCTGCACGCTGACCTCTGCATCGGTGGAGTGGACAGGGGTTTCTGTGGCAGCCAGACATGGAGCTGGATGAGTTCGGATCTCTTGCCAATAAAGTGCCTGTTCTGGGTTAAGCAACACATTGGGCAAGGCACAATGGAGAACAGTGCTTCATAGCAGGGTAACTAACAGAAATGTTGTAATTGGCAACTGCCTTTAATTGGCAAGTCTGTGTGATAATGAATCTACACTGTGTGCCCTGCAGGGCTGAACAGCTCATGGTATCCATCTAATTGGAATAGGCTATTATTCCAAATAATTACCCCATTTCAAATGCAGCACTTTTTCAGAACCCCCACAGGGTGCCTACATACAGCTCACACTGCTCGGAACGCACACTCACTTGTAGCTGCTCGGGCTGATCTACATCTCGACGATCTCACCCGGTCCGACTTTGGTGCCGGCTGGCCTCTTTCGTTCTGGTGCTGGGACGAAGGAGCAATCTCGGTCCCGGTGAGCACGTTCGCCGGCTGCGAAATACGTAGATGGAGTGAATCGCGTGAAAGGACCGAATCACTGGTAATGACCGGAACAATGAATGGCTGCTTCAAGGCTTCTGATGGCTAAAGCCTTTCCCCTCCTGTTGCCTCTAATGAGTACAACATCCATAAAGCACAATTTGCAGCGGAGCAAATTCCCCATTAACCTGTCTGAGATTCTTTCTGTTGACCTTCTAAGCACCTTCCAGAAGTGTTAGAAAACTATTTAGCTACAGAGGGTGGCAGAAAGTTGTTTTGGTGTAATCTCACATCCCACGCAGTTTTCACACTGAGAAACTAATTCAAGCGTCTCTTATTGTCTTAAAAAGTAGACATGATGCTACACTCAGAGCTGACACATGACATCCATATCATTTTACTGATGACAGAACAATGCTCTTCAGTAAACAAATCGCTATTTCATAGAACATTTACATTTACATTTACATTTCCGGCATTTAGCAGACGCCCTTATCCAGAGCGACTTACAAAAAGTGCTTCATTGTTTTACTCAGAACAAAATCTCTAGCTAGTTAGTTTAGGCTAAAATCAGGAAGAAACTTTAAGCAAAGATATTATTAGATACAGTCAGTATGGACGCCTAGATATACTAAAATATATACTGAAAAAACCCTACTTAAAAGATAAAAGCAAGAAAAGTCATTACAGTCACAAATATTTAATAAATGCTAGTGTAGTAAAATTTAATTTAAGTGCTCTTGAAACAGATGTGTCTTCAGTCTTCGCTTAAAAACAGCAAGAGACTCTGCCATTCGGACACTCAGGGGAAGTTCGTTCCACCACTGAGGTGCCAGAACTGAAAAAAAGTCTGGATGCATGTTTTCCGTGTGTTCTGAGAGATGGTGGGTCAAGCCAAGCTGTGCTTGCACAAAAATTGCACAAACCTATTGTTATGAAATATTATGAACGGGATTGGCCCATTTGTACCCATACGTTTTTGGACCTCATAAATGTTCTTGGTTAAAACACCTCCAACTTCTACATAACCTCTGTAAGATAGGTGTTTTTCTCCTGCAGTGGTGTGATGGCCCACTTTCAACTACCTCTCCGCCAGAAGGGTTTCTGCAAATTACACTGAGCATGTAAAACCCATGAGGGAGCAGTACTAGGCTAATGGATGAAAGACCTGGAATTACCCTCACGACCGCGCATTCGTGTTTTCAGGGGAAACTATAATTCCATCCAACCTTTTTTCAGTAATCATTAGATATTGTCAGTTCACTCGATAAATTTGTAAATTGTGTTAATGAGTTTTAGTCCAGCGGGGCTAATCCTTTCCTTCAGACAGCTGTTCCTGCAGAGGCGCAGTCAGTCGTCTGGTTTATTTGACTCTCTTAGCCTGTTATGACTTCACTTACATTCTGATAAGGTTGACCTTGTCATTTGCTGTGACTGCAACATTTCTATTCTTGGTTTTTACAACAAGTGCAGAAAAGGTTTGAGAAATTAATTCATTAGATATGGCTGCCTGAACTTTACAAATGACCACTACTAGTTATTCTACTTTTAACTAGGGCTTGAAAATTCGATCATATTAGTCCTACTCTCTCAGCATAACACCGGATTCCGGTTAAATATCAAATTGATTTTAAAATTCTTCTGTTGGCCTATAAGGCGTTAAATGGTCTTGCTCCACAATATCTGAGTGAACTCATCACATACTATAACCCATCTCACCTTCTACTATCCCAAAATGCAGGATTCCTCTTAGTCCCAATAATTAGTAAGACTACAGCCGGAGGCAGAGCTTTCTCCTTTAAAGCCCCTTAGTTATGGAATAGCCTTCCAGCTCCAATCCGAGATTCTGACACAGTTCCAATCTTTAAATCTAGACTTAAGACTCACCTATCTAATCAAGCCTTCAGTTAGTATTCTACTTGTGAAGGTGTGGAGCTTGGGGGCCTCCAGTCATTGAGTCTTCTGGTAATCTGAGATGTTGATGCTGTCATCCAGCCATGTCATGTGATCACTCTAGTTGTGACACTGACTTGGGGGGAACGCAGTGGCTCACTGAGCCCTCATGACTGTGGTCACCCCCAGGCCCCTCCCTTTAGTCATGCTGCTATAGATAAGCCTGCTGGAGCCACATGCTAATCGCTGGCATGTGACATATGTATGTCTGTTTAAATCGATGGTTGTCTACATTGATGTTCACATACTCAACCTGTATTTTATATCTTGGTTGCATGTTTCTACAAAAGACAATTCCATACAAGCAGCTATGAGATGGTCTGACTTGCCAGTGGATGTGCCGATGCCATGGTTGGATGTGCCATTGCCACAAGAGGACGCGCTGATGCCAACTCCTACCTGAGGCTCACCATCTGCATTGAAGGGACTGTGACTGCTTGGCCTGGAATTAGAACTACAGAACTATATTTGAACTGTAAATATGGACTTCTGCTAGCGGGCCACCCAATGGAGGATGGGTTCCCTTTTGAGTCTTGGTCTTCCCTAAGTTTTCTTCCTAATCCCTGCCATTTTAGGTAGTTTTCCTTGCCACTGTCGCCCCTGATTTGGTCATTAGGGATCTGGACCCATACGATTGTAAAGCTGCTTTTTGACAACATGTGTTGTAAAAAGCGCTATATAAATAAATTTGACTTTGACTTAGTTAGTAGGTTATTCCTGTCTATCAGTGAAGTTGTCCTCCAGTCAGGTTGGTTCAGTCGTCGCTAATGTGTTGCAGACGGCTCCCCGTGTCATCACAGTGTGTGCATGTTTTAGGCTATTGAAGGGAAGACAGATCACTCTTTAAATGTGCCATAAGTGTGTGGGCAGCAGGTGGTCGTCCATCTCCAGCTGTTCGCTCCCTCTCCTTCATTCCTGCATTAGCGCCGCATACCTGGCAACCTTCGCTAATATCAGCCTGTCTTGGCTGTGTTGATGAGGCACGGCGACAGGGGGCAAAGCTGCATAAGGGCAGCAGAACTAAAACGTCTTTACCCAAACAGCAAAGACCTGCTTCAGTCACATCAGTTCGGATAAGAAATATGTTTGAAATATGGACGAATATGGCAAAATGTGAATGCCTGATGCAAGAGGCAGTATGCCAGGAAACGTCAACTTCAAAATACTACAAATTACATGTTTCATTCAATTGCAAGGACCATCCTTTCAAAGGTATGAAATATTTAAGAATCCCTTTGTTCTTATTACCACACGTAATAAAATAAAATGATCTTTTTGATTTACTGGTGAATCACTTTGTTTCAACAAAAATGCACTATAAACAAAGGTTATAGGTTTAAAGGTTTCATATTGTCACGCTGATGTGACAATATGAAATTCTGAGATTTTCTTCTCCCTGCTCATGTGTCTTTTTCAGTTGGCCATTCATGAGACATCTCGTTTATGCAATGAACATCGTGCCAACGGTGTGACGGGCAGGAGGTGCGAACGAAAAGGAAGCGATCACGCCAAGTCTCAGAGAAAAAGAGGGGTTTAATAAATAAAGTGCGCTAACCAAAATCCCGTGCACTGATCCAAATTAAGGATACAATAACCAGCAGTCAACTGGTACACAGACAAGGCATATATAGACAGACAAACTACCGTCAGGTGAGGGAGCTAATAAGCCCCACCCACCTGAGGGAAGCACACAACGCAACAACAACAGGACAACTGCCGCTGTACCGTAGGTGACCGGGAGGGGGGAGCCTCCCTCACCGTGACAGACCCCCACCAAGCCGCACTACGGCCCGATGTGCGGCCCACAGCGGCAGAACACAAGACGCAAGACGAAGGGGCAGGAAGGCGGGGACAAGGCAGGGCAACACCTCCTGCGGTCCGGGAGCTGAAACATAAAACATATAACACAATTTAGCTCCCGCCTCCCTGGGGGGGCCCCTGGACCGACTGGGCCGTCAACAATAGACAACCACGCCCCAGTCGGTCACAGAGCCCTCACGCCCCAAGGGCCCCACAACGTGTGTGTGTGTGTGCAGGTTACCTCCCAGGAGCGGTTGGGCCTGGACCTACCTCTCGGCTCGAGGAAAACCCTTGCACCCAGCAAGGCGTGACCTGAGCAACCCCGAGCACGAGGGGGATCTCTGTCTTCGGCAGGAGCTCTTCAGTCCGGAGCCCTATAGTCACCCACACATCTGGGAAGCCCCTTTTTCCCCTTCAGGGAGGCCACTTATGACCAAGGCTCCGGTCACCCCACAACATAAGGGGGCTCCTGCCCACAGCAGGAGCTCTTTTAGACCGGAGCCTTATAGTCCCCACACGCGTACGGGGGCCCTTACCCTTCCAGAGGGGCTATTTACGACCAGGGCTCGGTCACCCCATAACATCAGGGGGCTCCTGCCTACTTGGGAGATCCCACAAGGTCCAGGGACGCCGCAGCCAACTGCCAGGAGGAACCTGCACACAATATACACGCACAAACACACACACACAGACACAACACAAACGCGCACTTACCCTTACCCCTGGTCAGAGCCTCCCGTAGGAGCTGCGCCTTCCGTGCCACAGACCGTGGCACGGGACCCTCCATAGCCCCTCCCCCAAACGCCCTTTGGAGGAGGAGCGTACGGGGAATTACATAAAACAGTTCACAAACACGCTTGGACAAACTCAAACACGAGTTGGGCGACACAAACACAACACATACACGCATTCTTACCCTTCTCACCGGGCGGGCCTCCTTCAGGAGCTGCGCCCTCTGTGCCACTCCTCATATAGAGGACATAGACGGTGAGAAGGGGCGGGCCTCCTTCAGGAGCTGCGCCTTCTGTGCTACAGACGGTGGCACAGGACCCCATCTAGCTCCCCCCCAAAACATTTTTTGGGAGCCCTTAGGGGAATTACATAAAAACACGCCAAGACCAACACAAACACACAGGACAAACAAACGACATGCGCACACTGCACTCGCTAGCGCCAGTCCACCGTCACATATATATATATAAACACAAACACATAACGACGATGGACTGGCTTAACGCGAGGCACGCACAAACACACTGGAGGAGAGCACTGTTATGGTCACTAGCTCGTTCACCGCCGTGCTACATAAAATACATAAACAAAACATTTAAGCACGGCGGGACGAGCAGTGAGTGACCAGGCTCTCCTCACACACAAAACAAAGTAACAAATAAAACGCAGACAAACACTTACCACGAGACATGACCACAAACGAAGGAGAAAGTAAAGGAGACTGGCGGCTTCCGAAGGTGGCTGGTTATTCTGTGACGGGCAGGAGGTGCGAACGAAAAGGAAGCGATCACGCCAAGTCTCAGAGAAAAAGAGGGGTTTAATAAATAAAGTGCGCTAACCAAAATCCCGTGCACTGATCCAAATTAAGGATACAATAACCAGCAGTCAACTGGTACACAGACAAGGCATATATAGACAGACAAACTACCGTCAGGTGAGGGAGCTAATAAGCCCCACCCACCTGAGGGAAGCACACAACGCAACAACAACAGGACAACTGCCGCTGTACCGTAGGTGACCGGGAGGGGAGCCTCCTCACCGTGACAAACGGCAATCAATGCAGCTCACATCTGTGGGACACGTGAGACACGTGAGACATGTGAGACATGTGAGATGCATGAGACACGTGATCTTTACACACTGGCATTTTTATAGAGCAGCTCAGAGCTAAAGGACTTTTACATTTGCCATGTAAAACAGCTCAGAGCTGAAGGACCTTTTTTACATTTGAATTGATATTTTGTCACTGGAGTGTATTCATTTACATTTACATTTACGGCATTTAGCAGGCGCTCTTATCCAGAGCGACTTACAAAAGTACTATGTGTTCAGTCAGAATATGCATCTCTATCTAGTATAAACAGGTTTAAGTCCAAACTACTTGAGGTCAAGCACTGCCATAAACCATTGCTAGTGCTGATGCCTAGAAAGAAGACAACAAAACATAAGATTAGACACAGTGCAATACCTAGCAAGACTGAAATACCTACAAGACTACATGCAGTATAGTGCAATACTATAGTGTTCCTAAAGATAAAGTGCAATTACGCTTTATACCAATGCTTCAGTTGATTAGTGCTTATAAGTGCTTTACAACGAGATGGGTCTTCAGTCTGCGTTTGAAAACCGCGAGAGAGTTCGCTGTTCGGACAGCCAGTGGAAGTTCGTTCCACTATCTGGGTGCCAGGACAGAGAAGCATGTTATCGCGTGTCGCGTATTCCCACATGAGTTTTGTGATAGACAATGAAGGAACCAGTTCATATTACAAAACGTAGATGTATAAATCATAATATTCGGCCCATGGGGTTCAAAGGTTATAGGCGTGTAGATGTGGTTTTGTTCATAATTTCATTGCTGCCACAGCACCAACCAACAGTCAAACAGAAATGTCATTAAAACACTGTCCATTAGTAATACAATGGTTTAACATTGAAAATAACATATCCTTAAATCTCATGGTGTTAAATAAACAGATCACCAAACTGGTCACCAAGACTTGGTTTCTCTAAAGTTACAGTGCCACATACAGTGGTTAGTCTGGTAGACTAATTCTGATTTGGGTGAAAATCACAATTGGCAATATAGCAACTTAATGCATGTTGTCTGATTGGTTGTTCGTCTCACTCTTGATGAGCCTGTCTTTGATATTTTAGTCTCGTCTGTAGGAGAACACTCAGGTCCTGCAGAAGGAGAACACTCAGGTCCTGCAGAAGGAGAACACTCAGGTCCTGTAGAAGGAAAACACTCAGGTCCTGCAGAAGGAGAACACTCAGGTCCTGTAGAAGGAGAACACTCAGGTCCTGCAGAAGGAGAACACTCGATTCCTGCAGAAGGAGAACACTCTGGTCCTGTAGAAGAACTCTGGTCCACACATACTGTCCAGGTCTCACTGTGCAGGGGAAATAGAGACTTGAGTTCCCTCAGTGGAGGTTCTTGATCCAGCACTCAGACTGTGTGTGTGTGTGTGTGTGTGTGTATGGGTGTGTACAACGTGTTGCACTAACACCACACCCCCATTTTTCATGTGACTTGAATGTACAAAGAAACCTCACAATTAAAAATGATCTGTGAGCCATTTAATAATTCATATTTAATAATTCACATTCAAAAATTCACATTTTCACATTTTATATCAGTGCATTTCATTAACCATCCTTTGTTACATTAAATGAAAAAAAGCATTCACTTATGGTTCATTCTGTGTCTGGTTACCCTTTAAAACTTTCCAAACAACAAAACTTTAAAAGCTAATTTTATTATCCACATGAATAATCTCATATTAAAGATTTAATACAAGGACTTGACAATGAAATGGGCTTGTGGTTCCGTCCCAGCCAGTGCCCTCTTGACCTCAGGGAGCCTTCACCACGGGACACTCATCATCACACATACATTATCATCTCTCAGCCTTCTACATGCAGGCAGAGTGAGTAGAGTGAGTAATAGTTCTTTCAGCCTTACAGAGAGCAGACCCACCAGGGCTGCAAATGGGGGAGATGGTGGTGGTGGTGGTGGTGGTGGGGGGGGGGGGGGGTGTAGATGAGGGGGGGGGCAAATATACTACATGTGTCAATACTGCTCCTCTTCAGCTGAGGCACTGCAGCGTGCAAAGGTCACAGCCTTTGCAGTTACTAAATATCAGCTGTGTATTATGTATTATATTGTATCACTATCAATGCCCATGCTTATATGAGATATAGTATAAATACGGTATGAAATCAGGGCTTCATAAAAGGGAGCTCTGACTAATCAAACAGGTGTTACAGGTGTTAACCTACTGAGAACCAGTCTACAGTTCTTTATGCATTTTAGTTCCTTTA
The DNA here is from genome assembly GCA_020368025.1 of Brachyhypopomus occidentalis. Taxonomy (NCBI): domain Eukaryota; kingdom Metazoa; phylum Chordata; class Actinopteri; order Gymnotiformes; family Hypopomidae; genus Brachyhypopomus; species Brachyhypopomus occidentalis. The sequence continues at coordinate 5,988,711 of JAGXOD010000035.1, read as the reverse complement.
TGTAGTTTTAGTTTTTATGTATTGTTGCTTGTAACTAACTGTGAAAGACACTAAATCTTTTAGTCAAGGCACCTGTATTAGGTCATTAACTCATGTCACCTGTATTTGTGTAGTTTTCATTCACACTTCAGAATATGAAAATTTTTTTTCATATGTGATTTTAAACAGATATATTTTTGTGTCTATTCCTTGTTTGCAAATATTTTGTTTTATTTGGAAGCCAATGCTATGATACAGTAAATGTGAGAGTTATAATTACAATGCCTTCAGCACAACATGTTAAACCAATTTTTGTTATTATCACATATAATTAGTTGATGTTTCTGCAGCTGTTTAAAGGACACAATTAGCCTTGACTTCCTTCACTAGAGTTGTGTTCGTGTGGACTGTTTGCAGTAAAAAATAGCCACGCATTTAAGGACAACTAAAGTGTTTTTTTAGTACTTTTTAAACACCAGTTGATGTGAATTAAAAAATAACCCCCCCTAAACCCATTTTAGGTTAGCAACATCAAATTCACTGCAGTTACAGGCAGAGATAGGCTGCCTTGTTTTATTTCTCTTCATATATCCAAGAGCTGACTGCCACATCTTTTACTAAACCACATCCCATACTCCACAAACGCTTCATCTGTCTCTAAATGTTTTCAGTCATGCAGTTCACTGAATGGTTTGCTATTAGTAAGTCATAGAAACCAGACTTTGTAATATGACCTCAGAGACGTCAAAGGTGATTTTCTGCTCAAGGGCATCAGCTCAAACCAATGGGGTAGACATTCCTTGGCATTTCAAGGCCTGTGAGACTCATGCAGGTCGTGTGTCGTTGAGGTCTGGAGGTGTGAACCAATGAGAAACCGCAGGCATAGAGATGCTATGACATTTTAAGTAGATGGTAAGTGGTGTCATAGACTCCCTCTGCTTCTTGACACAGCCTTCTGCAGCCCTCTGATTTATCGAACATTCACACACAGCTTTTGAGATATTGATTTTTTTCCCTTCTGTTGTAAAAATTACCTTTGTGACTTAACCTGGAACATCAAAAGGAGAGAGAGCATGACAGGGCAGCCGAGCTGTTGTATGGGCAGGTCGCCATACACCACAGGTGCAGAAATGAGAAGGCAGCCCGCTGACCTGGTCTTCAGGCCCGAGAATTTAGCTGCTGTCTGGAATACCTTCCAGATCTTCATGACTAGCAGAGTAATGAACATCTGCCAGAGGCTCCGCTGTAGCATCTGAGGGAAGAGTGAGGAAAGCGGGTTTGGCGACGCTTCTGGAAGGCCACTTCCTGCACAGGCCAACAGTCAGTCTGTCCCAACTGTCCTGACTCATCGCACTGATTTGCGAGACTAATACCTCACCGTGCCTCCCGACATGGCTCGCAATCTCAGCGGCATAAATTAAGCGCGAGCGTGGGCGTGACCCACGGAGACGGAATGGGTGCAAACGTCGGCCAGTTAGGCCGCGGGAGGAAGATCAAGATGTGGAAGATGTGTTTTTTGTGGCGAGGCTGCCCCTTATGAGGCACTACAAACACGTCTTTGTCTTCCATCAAAGACGAATTAGCGCACGGCTTGTTTGCTCCCTCCCTGTGTGATGAAGAGACAGCAGGAGCGATCATGGAGCCTTGAGAGATGTTCTCCTCAGCGGTTACTGTGGATGTAGTCAAGAGTACGGATTCCAAGATCAGAAGACATAAGAATGATGTTACCTGTCAGTCTTTGTACATTTGCAGTGCTGCAGACAGTGCTTGCTAAGAATGGAGAAATAATTGCCCCTCATGTGGTATAATTACCACACACTTCTATCCTGAGAATCACTTCACTGTGCAGATATGACATGATAACAGTGAGCTGGAGAGAACTCAGCATCTCATCAGAAGTTTGAACAACTCTTACAAAACACAAATCAAAAATGAAACCGCGTCATCAACCTCTTAGGTACTGGATGAGAACCAACAGGAAGGAAAAACTCAGCATCGAAATGTGCGTTAGAAGTTTAGGTGTGCGTTAGTCATACAGGTGGCATGAATTTGAAATTGTATGGAGCGGTTGTGGGTGCTCTTTGGTGTTAATTGTATGGAGCAGTTGTGGGTGCTCTTTGGATTTGCCACGTGCCTCTTCATTCGCTGAGATCGTTCCTATATAAATAAGTTATTCATTACAAGAAGTGTCAATCGCTAAGGACTTTTTCTTGAAAAGCCTGCATGCTTCGGTACTCTTTGTTCTGCTAATGTCTGCTTTTCATGAGTCTCCGGGAGATAAGGTCTATCCTGCCTCATCGCCCTATTCTTATTATGAACAGATAATGACCATGAGTATAAAGCGATCTTTCATAACGATAATTATCAATGGTAACAGAGGAGGCTGACGTGGGCCAGGAGGGGGCAGGATGCTGGAGGAGATGCACAGAGGGAGACATCGTCCCCATCCAATCTCAATGTCCCCCCACCCGTATAATTAATTCCCACTGCTTTCCAACTATATGCCAAAAACAATGTGTGCTAAAGGCCCAGATAAGCCCTCTTGTTTGATTATACCAATTATTCCAGCACATGCCTTGCATGACCTCTGTCGGTGTCCACATCAATCAGGGGTACTTCCTGTCCACATTAACCAGGGGTACTTCCTGTCCACATTAACCAGGGGTACTTCCTGTTGTCCTCATCCAAAGGTGCAACCATATGAGTCATTAGATTCAGGGAGAGATTCACATGCGGAATTATGCGCTATACATAAACCCCAGCAGAATAACAGGTGAGTGCTGCTCTAGAGAGAGAGAGAGAGAGAGAGAGAGTGGGTGTGAGAGAGTGGGTGTGAGAGAGAGAGAGAGAGGGTGTGAGTGGGAGGCATAAACCTGTTTCTCAATTTTTTTTTTTAACTATGGATCACATTGCATCAGATTGCATATAAAATATTCAAGCATCACATTACGTTGTTCCATTGAAGATCCACACCACACATTATTTATGTTTTTAACAACATGGCTAAGCGTGTTCAGTGTGCTCACAGCAGCTGTTCTGCTCCAGTGCACTGTGAGTAGCGCTGAGCGTTGAACGGAAGCATCCGACTAGCAAACAGCTGATTAGCAGTTACCTGGTGCTGTAAAGCATCGGGTGTCGTAAGCACACAAACCTCAAACAGTTCATCGACTGCACTCCATTTGCAAACATTCATAAGAAAAGTAAAAAAGAAGAGAACAGGTTGATTCAAACATGCAGACCAGTGAACATCTCAGATGGCAGCGGAAAGAGTAACTAGAAACCTAGAATACCATCTTCTTTGAAGCATTTTTTTTAATTGAATGTCACAGTGGTAAAACAGCACATCCAATCAGAAACCCCTTCACTAGACTGTGTGTTGAGGCAGCTCATTATGAGACTCATTTCAAGAGAGTGGTCTCCCATTGTCTTTGGCACAGACAGGGTGGCAGTGCGGTGAAGGGCGATCAAACACTGCTTTAGTTGGTCAGTAGTTTTTCTAGACTTTGACATTGCATGTGAAAGCTGACACAGATAAAGAGCATGAGAAACCAGTTATATATATTATATATATATATATGAGAAACCATATATATTTGCATATGTATGTGCATGCATTCGTGTATGTAACAGGAGTCTGCGTTGGTGATTGGTTGTTTCCGCAACCCTCCGATCTTTGTTTGCAGGTATCAGAGTGGAGTGGGAACTCATCAGTATGCGCAAACATGGTCCCATGGGGTTGGAGCTGCTCGGAACATCGTTTAAAAAAGACCAAGTTGCCACTTATGGAGATTCACAGCAATCATTCATTTAACCCTCACAGCATTTAGGAGCAGGCCAAGGAGGTGCTGCTCCCATGGACCTCGTGATGGCAGACTTGTCTGCAGCAGGCTGGGTGTTCAGTGAGGGAACTCAAGTCTCTATTTCCCCTGCATAGTGACACCTGGACAGTATGTGTTGACCAGAGTTCTCCTACAGGACCAGATTGTTCTCCTTCTACTGGAATGGAGTGTTCTCTTTCTACAGGAACAGAGTGTTCACCTTCTACAGGACTAGAGTGTTCTCCTTCTACAGGACCAGTGTGTTCTCCTTCTACAGGAACACTGTGTTCTTGGTCTACAGGACCGGTGTAGTGGAGAAAGCAGAAGATTTTCTAAACCCTTGCTCTGAGGGCCAACAGGCCACAATCACAGGAAGCGCATCTCGTCATAAAGTTGACTCATTAACCGTCTCTGGTCCCTTAATGTGTCCTGCAGCAGGAAGTGAAAATCTTCAAGAACGGGTTTCTTTCAGCAACCTTATGCTGAGGAACTCTGAAGTCACAAGTCCAAGAAGGACCATTACCCATAAATTGGAGGAACTAATCTTATCTGGACTTTCCACAGCTGCAACTCCAACCGCCTCTCCCCCTCTTTGATATTCATCAATACTCATTTCCAAGGAGGCAAAATTTCAGAGATGCTGAGAACTGCAATGCAGACACTGGATAATAATCTAGCCTAAAGGTGACTGCTCTGCCTGGAATTAGAACTATAACTACAGAACTATATTAGAACCATAAATGCGGACTTCTGCTAGCGGGCCACCCAATGGAGGATGGGTTACCTTTTAAGTCTTGGTCCTCCCAAAAAAACCCCTTGATATTCATTAAGTAAGTTCCAATGGTCAGCAGTGTAAATGACCAATAAGTTTACTACGATCACACCCATAAAAGTTGTTTAAATAGTGTTTCACGAGATTATTTTATTTTATTTTCATTTCACTCAGTTAAAGTTAATTCTGTTCGGCCAGCAGCTATTGGTTTTAGCAGTGTAACCAACGTCTAGACAACAAATGCAGATGAAAGTTCAACTGAGCACCTGCGAGCCACCGCTGTGACATCCTGCGAAGAGTTCACTAACCAAAGAAGTTGTGAGCAGCTGAACTAGGCCGGCTCAGTGAACGTCTTAGAGCTGAACTGGATAAAGTCCCCGGGTTGTGTAAGTGCCAACTGTAAGGCCAAGATTCGCGCTCCAAGACACGTCGATTCAAGTCCGCCTTCGAACATATCGACAGTTGACCGCCCACGGACGTGTTCTCTTTTCAACCTCAAAGTAAGCCTGCAGTCACATGTTGCTTCGGGTGCCTTTAATTGTCTGTTTCAGTAGATTTCTCTCTCTCCATAACGCCGGTTTGGTATGGCTAGCGCTCTTCATTAGCCTCTGTCGGGGTTCTGAGCTCTTTCTGATTTCCTCCTGAAGCTTCATTTACCCCCTTGGTCCTACTTCTTTAGGGAAAGGTTTATTTTAGCAATATAGTCCATTCATAGTCATATAATAGTCAATTGTTTTATTGTTTTCCTTCTGATTTATGCTAGTAAGCTTACATATTAGAATTAGCTACTCCTCCAAGCTAAATCATCCCACATATTAGGTCATATAACACTTATAATGTGATATTAACCATTCAATAAATTTGAACATTTACTCATTAATTTGGTCATGGTAGTAAATACATATTTTCGGTCCGTGGTATTAGGTCACTGCGCAGATTCAGTATTCACCCTTCGGTAATAAGACAATATTCCACCTGTTCCCACAATCAAAGCCTTGGTTCCTGAGCAATCAGGATGGTGCCCCATTTCATAATTCATAATTAATCAATATATTCGCTACACCAGTGTGATCTCCTTCTACAGGAACAGTGTGATCTCCTTCTACAGGGACAGTGTGTTCTCCTTCTACAGGGACAGTGTGTTCTCCTTCTACAGGAACAGTGTGTTGTCCTTCTACAGGAACAGTGTGATCTCCTTCTACAGGGACAGTGTGTTGTCCTTCTACAGGAGCAGTGTGATCTCCTTCTACAGGGACAGTGTGTTCTCCTTCTACAGGAACAGTGTGTTGTCCTTCTACAGGAACAGTGTGTTGCCCTTCTACAGGAACAGTGTGTTCTCCTTCTACAGGAAAAGTGTGTTCTCCTTCTACAGGAACAGTGTGTTGTCCTTCTACAGGAACAGTGTGTTGTCCTTCTACAGGAACAGTGTGATCTCCTTCTACAGGAACAGTGTGTTGTCCTTCTACAGGAACAGTGTGATCTCCTTCTACAGGAACAGTGTGTTGTCCTTCTACAGGAACAGTGTGTTCTCCTTCTACAGGAACAGTGTGTTGTCCTTCTACAGGAACAGTGTGTTCTCCTTCTACAGGATCAGTGTATTCTCCTTCTACAGGAACAGTGTGTTCTCCTTCTACAGGATCAGTGTGTTCTCCTTCTACAGGAACAGTGTGTTCTCCTTCTACAGGAACAGTGTGATCTCCTTCTACAGGAACAGTGTGATCTCCTTCTACAGGATCAGTGTGTTCTCCTTCTACAGGAACAGTGTGTTCACCTTTAACAGGAACATAGTGATCTCCTTCTACAGGAACATAGTGATTTGCCTTTACAAGTGAGAGAGTGTTCTCCACCTACATGAGAAAGATTGAAATTAATTTTTCAACTAAAATATACCAGTTTCATCAACATATAACATGCATATGTTTGTATTGATGTCATGTTCAGACATGATGTCATATTAGACCATTGTAGGGCCATCTAGGCAGATTTTACCCTGAGGCAAATGAGTGAGGGTAAAAAAGACTAGGTAGTTCAGAAGCGTCCTTCAGGAGGTCACATGACCTCAGAGGTGTGGGGCATGGACCTCTTTTCCTATTAATCAGGCTTAATTAATAACTGAGTCACAGACAGGAACAGGTGCAGATCACCACGGAGATGACCGGTCCTGAGTGACTGCTGCGCCCTCCAAATATTCCTCACCCCACTCACTTTGCTCTTGCAGTGTTCTTTCAGTTTTTGTATCAATCTTGCTCTGTCTTACACACACAGAAAGAGAAGCCTGCCAACCCTCCTCTCCCCTCCCCCATCCTCCCCCTCCTCCTGACCCCTCCTCCACTAATTGATTAATTCCCCATTGGCTGATGGACAAAATTTACATTTAACAGAACCTGTAAGGAGCACAATGTGGTTCCCCTCAGAGGGGTCACGTACTGAAAGGACACTGGTCTGCTGGGTAATTAATAACACTCACAGCCAATAGGATTTTAGAATATACTATGCTACAGTGTCTAAGCTCCAATAAAGAGATACTTGGTTTCAGGTAACCAAGCTAAAGGCCTCACACACAGTGTTGGTTCTGTGGCACCAGAGTGTCCACTTTAGTATTTCCTGCTATCTGCAGCATTAAGAATGATGGATTTACTCTCATGCTGTGTCTCCTGCAGGACGTCTTGATATGTTGGAAAGCTGATTAGTCCACTTAAAGATTCTGTAATGTCTCACTGAAATGGACCACAATGTCTTCTCAAAAACAAGTGAGGTCCAATCTGATTAAAGTAATCTAATAGATGTTTTGTTCTAATAAGTTGATTAAAGTAATGTAACAGTCTTTTTGTTCTAATAATCTGATTAAAGTAATATATGTTGTTCTAATAATCTGATTAAAGTAATGTAATAGAGGTTTTGTTCTCATAATCTGATTACAGTAATGTAACAGGCATTTTGTTCACATAATCTGATTAAAGTAATGTAATAGACGCTTTATTCTAATAATCTGATTAAAGTAATCAGTAATAGTAATGTAATAGATGTTTTGTTCTAATAATCTCATTAAAGTAATGTAATAGATGTTTTGTTCTAATAATCTCATTAAAGTAATGTAATAGACATTTTGTTCTAATAATCTCATTACAGTTTTTTGCAGCTGCTAAGACCCAAAAAGTGGTTCTTATAGCAAAATGTTTGAAAACATGTGACCATGTGGTCAAGCATGTGTTGAGTTTTCTGGAGGCAAAGGGTCCAACCTAATCTGTGCTGCTACACTGTAGCATCATCCAGACATTTCAAAATGAGAATAGATAAGTAGATCTACCCTCTATACATACTACATCATGTTTTTGCACTACTAGGCTGCTGGGGGACAAAGATGGCTATCCACTTCAGAACAGAAAGAGACCATCGTCAATACGATCAGAGCAAACAACAGTATACATTACCGACAACTACAACAGCACATCATTACTGACAACATCACCATCAGCAACATCCATTCAGTGAGTCTATCTGGACTGGGCCAGTGACAGTATGAAACAACTGCGCTATGAATTTGTGCAAGTGCGCTCTGCTATCCACTCACTGATACTGTAGCCTAGTGTCCTGTGTCACACAGCACTGACAACATTGTGCCTTTTTAATCCTGTTGTACAATCCTGTAATGAACATCATAGGATGTTCCACTGTACCAATGTCAGAGTCCCAGGCAGCATCATCACAATGTGTGCAGCCATTGGCCAGAATGGTGGTGACATCATCATGCCACTCTTGGTCCCTACAACACTGCGCACATCATCACCTTCCTTGGTCCCTACAACACTGCACACATCATCACCTTCCTTGGTCCCTACAACACTGCCCACATCATCACCTTCCTCAACACAGAGCACAACATCCTCTCCATCAACAGGCTACAACTGAACACTCCAACACATGGTAGTAGTGTTTTCCATTTGTCACATCAGTGTGTAGTTGTTATATAGGAAAGGCATCGGGTACAGATTTGGCCAAAGTAGCTAGACGTGTTTTCACCTGGGAGGACTGGATTTGGATGATTGGTAGGTGAGTGTAGCAGTTGCAGGGCAGTGATTTCCAGACAAAACACATAGTTTTCCGTTTTTACGTAATATTGTGTCTAATGTAGGGAACTGTGTTTAACGTTTTGCAAAAAGTGTGTTTTGAAATTGCTAAATGCAAAGAATGTGCTTAAGGTTAAGTGCTCCGGGTCAGCAGAGAGGCTACATGGGATAGTGGTTTCCAAAATTGTACTATAAGTACCACTTTTTGTTCTTAGTGACTGCAAATAACTGTAGTATATGTAGAATATTACTGTCTCCATCACGTTTGGCTCCACCACGTTTGGGTGTGTGTGTATAGTTGGGGGTTTGGGTGTGTATGTGTGTATAGTTGTTGTTCTTAGGTGTGTGCGTATAGTTGTTCTTGGGTGTGTGTGTGTGTATAGTTGTTGTTCTTGTGTGTGTGTGTTTAGTTGTTGTTCTTGGGTGTGTGTGTGTGTAGTTGCTGTTCTTGGGTGTGTGTGTATAGTTGTTGTTCTTGGATGTGTGTGTGTTGTTGTTGTTCTTGGGTGTGTGTGTGTAGTTGTTGTTCTTGGGTGTGTGTGTGTGTGTATACTTATCGTTCTTGGGTGTGTATGTGTATAATTGTTGTTCTTGGGTGTGAGTGTATGTGTATAGTTGTTATTCTTGGGTGTATGTGTGTTTGTATAGTTGTTGTTCTTGAGTGTGTGTGTGTGCATATAGTTGTTGTTCTTGAGTGTGTGTGTGTGCATATAGTTGTTGTTCTTGGGTGTGTGTATAGTTGTTCTTGGGTGTGTGTGTGTGTGTGTGTGCATATAGTTGTTGTTCTTGGGTGTGTGTGTGTATAGTTGTTGTTCTTGGGTGTGTGTGTGTGCATATAGTTGTTGTTCTTGGGTGTGTGTGTGTGCATATAGTTGTTGTTCTTGGGTGTGTGTGTGTATAGTTGTTCTTTGGTGTGTGTGTGTGTGTATAGTTGTTCTTTGGTGTGTGTGTGTAGTTGTTGTTCTTGGGTGTGTGTGTATAGTTGTTGTTCTTGGGTGTGTGTGTGTAGTTGTTGTTCTTGGGTGTGTGTGTAGTTGTTGTTCTTGGGTGTGTGTGTATAGTTGTTGTTCTTTGGTGTGTGTGTGTAGTTGTTGTTCTTGGGTGTGTGTGTATAGTTGTTGTTCTTGGGTGTGTGTGTGTAGTTGTTGTTCTTGGGTGTGTGTGTGTAGTATTGTTCTTTGGTGTGTGTGTGTATAGTTGTTCTTTGGTGTGTGTGTGTGTGTGTGTGTGTATAGTTGTTGTTCTTCGATTTGTGTGTGTGTGTATAGTTGTTCTTTGGTGTGTGTGTATAGTTGTTGTTCTTGGGTGTGTGTGTGCATAGTTGTTCTTGGGTGTGTGTGTGTGTAGTTGTTGTTCTTGGGTGTGTGTGTGCATAGTTGTTCTTGGGTGTGTGTGTGTATAGTTGTTCTTTGGTGTGTGTGTATAGTTGTTGTTCTTGGGTGTGTGTGTATAGTTGTTCTTTGGTGTGTGTGTGTGTGTGTGTGTATAGTTTGTTCTCTATGCCATGTCTCATTGTGCTTGTGCCCACTGTATCAGCTCAACTAAACTAAAGGGGCTACAATGGAAGACTCTATTCTACAAATGAACACAGCCCTCTCCCACAAGTGTGTCTGCCCACTCTCAATCAACTGTCTCTCACACTTTTCACATTCACCGCACATAATTTAAGATGCTTTTGGTTATCTTCACTTTTTAAATGTAATTTATAATTATCTTTTATAATGGACTAACTTGCAAACTGTTTTTATTGGAGCTTACCACATCACAGAAGTTGCACAGAAGTGCTTAGAGTTAATTTAGTACCTCTACACAAAGACATGGACACGTTTGTTGTGGTGTAACAGGCATGTTGAGACATTTCAAAAGCATCTTGTATCTGTCTCCAAAAGTGAATTGTTAATCCAACAAGAAGACCTCCTATGTTGCAAAAATAAAAAAAGTTTATACTCACATACTTGCTGAAGTGAAACATGACTTCATTAAATTTAGATAAAACAGCTATAACAGGTGCTCACACACACACACACACACACACACGTGTGCATGCACGTGCACACACACACACACTGGCCACTTTACTAAGATAACCACTTTACAGTTAACTTTCACACCAAACATCAGATTAAATGGTGAGTCAAACCATCAGCCCCACCTAGCTTGTGTGAGCAGGTCAGGCAGCTGCTGCTGGTTTAATGGTAGGGGTTGTATTATTTTGGCACACACGGGCCTCCGTATACCAATCAAGCAGTTTTTGAATTCCACGTGTTAATAACCATCACCATTTGGCAATATCTCTTATCACCAAGCACATCAACCCTTACTGGATTTAAGACCATGACGATGAACATCCTTTGGATTATTGTTAAACAGGAAGATGGATAATGTTAAATCAGAACAATGGATTATAGCAAAACAGGAAGCTGGATTATAGTAAAACAGAAAAATGGATTATAGCAAAACAGGAAGCTGGATTATAGTAAAACAGAAAAATGGATTATAGTAAAAAGGAAAATGGATTATAGTAAAACATGGAGATAGATTACAGAAAAACAGGAAGCTGGATTATAGTAAAACAGGAAACTGGATTATAGTAAAACAGGAACTCCAGAGCATGCCTGTGCCGCTGACAAATCATCTGTAGTGATGAGACTTGAGATTGTGCACATGGAGAGGAGTTTTAACCCACCCAGTATTAAAACCACATGGTCAAATTCACTGGTGCAGAGTAACAGAGTCTGTATAAGGGCACGAAAAGGAGTTCCAGATTGCAGGAGCCCAGGTGTTCGTCAAGGTGTTTTTTCTCCACTAAAACTCTTGCATGTGCCCAGGCATCTCCATCCCTATGAAACGGAGCAACAGAAACAGAGGTCAGCAAAGGGATGGCTGCGTGTGTGTGTGCGTGTGTGTGTGCGTGTGTGTGTGTGTGTTGGAGGGGGTTATGCGTCATTCAGCAGCTCATTAGGCGGAACTGAGTTTTTCCTTCATTAGATAGTGTGGCACTCTGCACAGAGCTGTTATGGGTCGCGACTCTTCGGGAAAGCGCTGGTTCAGCATGACTTTATCTTTCTTACATCCAAACATCAGCCAGAACCCGCCGTAGCCTGTCTGTCTCACCCATCCCCCTGTCTCACCCATCCCTCTGTCTCACCCATCCCCTGTCTCACCCATCCCTCTGTCTCACACATCTCCCTGTCTCACACATCTCCCTGTCTCACCCATCCCCTTGTCTCACACATCCCCCTGTCTCACCCATCCCTCTGTCTCACACATTCCCTTGTCTCACACATCCCCCTGTCTCACCTGCCCCCCCCTGTTGCCAACCACAATACTGCCACCGCTGATGGTTGGGCAGCTTTTGAACGTAACCTTAATGAAAACTACCTTACACTCTGAGGAAACTGACTCAAAGCATTTTGGACCAAACCATCCTGTTCCATCCAACTTGTTCCATCCTGTGCTGTTTACTGTGAGTAATTACTTGTTTACGAGCAACACAATGCAACGTGTTGCTTCTTGGGTGTGAAGCAAAGCCTCGAGTTCTTCCAGGAAGAGGGGATCAAAGTCTTCAACATAAAAGCCTTTCAGATCATAGCCTCACATCTCCCAAAGTCAAAGGGTTTCATTTCAACTTCAGCACTCAGAAATTAAAGCTGTTGATTTTCCACACAGCGACAGCTCTGACGTAGGCCTAGTGGTTGCAATGTGCTTATCTCCAGGAGTGTAGGGGAACCTAGTGCTCAGTGCTGTGGGCTTCAACACTGCGTTATTACCTGTAGAACGAGGAGGAAAGACATGGGTAACTACACTCATTACATTTACTACACTTACTACACTCATTACACTTACTACACTTACTACACTCATTACACTACACTTACTACACTCATTACACTTACTACACTAATTACACTTACTACACTACACTTACTACACTCATTACACTTACTACACTTACTACACTCATTACACTTACTACACTCATTACACTTACTACACTTACTACACTCATTACACTTACTACACTCATTACACTTACTACACTCATTACACTCATTACACTTACTACACTCATTACACTTACTACACTTACACTTACTACACTCATTACACACTACACTCATTACACTTACTACACTCATTACACTTACTACACTTACACTTACTACACTTACTACACTCATTACACTTACTACACTCATTACACTTACTACACTTACTTACACTTACTACACTTACTACACTTACTACACTCATTACTCTCATTACACTTACTACACTCATTACACTTACTACACTCATTACACTTACTACACTCATTACACTCATTACACTTACTACACTCATTACACTTACTACACTTACTACACTCATTACACTTACTACACTCACTTACACACACTACACTTACTACACACACTACACTTACTACACTCATTACACTTACTACACTCATTACACTTACTACACTTACTACACTCATTACACTTACTACACTTACTACACTCATTACACTTACTACACATTACACTCCACTGCACACCTATTACACTTACTACACTTTACCACACTACACCACACCTTACCACACTTTACCACCCATTACACTTCACACACCACACTTTACCACACCAATACCACTTACTACACTTTACTACACTACACTTACTACACTACACTTACACACACATTACACTTACACTCATTACACTCATTACACTTACTACACTCATTACACTTACTACACTCATTACACTTACTACACTCATTACACTTACTACACTTACTACACTCATTACACTTACTACACTCATTACACTTACTACACTTACTACACTCACACACACTCACTACACTTACACTACACTCGTTACACTTACTACACTTACTACACACATTACACTTACTACACTTACTACACTCATTACACTTACTACACTCATTACACTTACTACACTTACTACACTCATTACACTTACTACACTTACACACTTACTACACTTACTACACTCATTACACTTACTACACTCATTACACTTACTACACTTACTACACTCATTTACACTTACTACACTCATTACACTCATTACACTTACTACACTCATTACACTTACTACACTCATTACACTTACTACACTTACTACACTCATTACACTTACTACACTCATTACACTTACTACACTCATTACACTCATTACACTTACTACACTCATTACACTCATTACACTTACTACACTCATTACACTTACTACACTTACTACACTCACTACACTTACTACACTTACTACACTCATTACACTTACTACACTTACTACACTCACTACACTTACTACACTCATTACACTTACTACACTCATTACACTCATTACACTTACTACACTCATTACACTTACTACACTTACTACACTCATTACACTTACTACACTTACTACACTCATTACACTTACTACACTTACTACACTCATTACACTTACTACACTTACTACACTCATTACACTTACTACACTTACTACACTACACTTCAACAACACAGTGTGAACATGCTGGTTCATTCCACTCTCTCCTCTCTCTCTCCCCTCTCCTCTCTCCTGTCCTCTCTCGCCCTCTCTCTCTCCCCTCTCCCTCTCTCTCTCTCCCTCTCTCTCTCTCTCCCTCTCTCTCTCTCCTCTCTCTCTCCCCTCTCTCCTCTCTCTCTCCTCTCTCTCTCCCCTCTCCCCTCTCCTTCCCCTCTCCTATCTCCCCCTCTCTCTCTCTCCCCTCTCCTGTCCTCTCTCCCCCTCTCTCTCCCCTCTCCTCTCTCTCTCTCCCCTCTCCTCTCTCTCTCTCCCCTCTCCTCTCTCCTCTCTCCCCCTCTCTCTCTCCCTCTCCCCCCTCTCTCTCTCCCTCTCTCTCTCCCCTCTCCCTCTCCCTCCCCCCTCCTCTCTCCCCTCTCTCTCTCTCTCCTCTCCTCCCTCTCTCTCCCCTCTCCTCTCTCTCTCTCTCTCCTCTCTCTCTCCCCTCTCCTCTCTCCTGTCCTCTCTCGCCCTCTCTCTCTCCCCTCTCCTCTCTCCTGTCCTCTCTCTCTCCCCTCTCCTCTCTCCTGTCCTCTCTCTCTCCCCTCTCCCTCTCTCTCCCCTCTCCCCTCTTTCTCCCCTCTCCCTCCCCTCTCCTTCCCCTCTCCCTCTCTCTCTCTCCCCTCTCCTGTCCTCTCTCCCCCTCTCTCTCTCTCCCCTCTCCTCTCTCCTGTCCTCTCTCCCCCCTCTCTCTCTCTCCCCTCTCCTCTCCTCTCTCCCCCTCTCTCTCTCTCCCCTCTCCTCTCTCTCTGTCATTCACATGTAGGCAGGTAACCTTACACTCTTCGAAAAAATGATACAAAATGCGCAGCCGCACATAACACACGGGGGACGTTACAAGTGCTTAACTCGGAAATTAGATTTATTAACGCTATGGTGGCTTTGCTCCCTGCACAGTGAAATGAGAAATGCCTTATGGGTAGCAATCTCTGTTAGAGATACATGTGCTCATTATTGACTATGTCACTTTGTTTTGTTTCTTCTGTACACACAGAAGAATCTAGTGTACAGAACAATATGTCTTAGAATGAGGGCAAAGCCACACTGCTGAGTTACTGTGGTCACGTCTATCCAGCAGACATCACACCCATATCATTCGCTCAAAATCTAAAGGGTTATTTCTATATGGAAAATATGAATTATATTTTCATAAATCACCTTCATCATTTCTCATGATAAATAAAAATGCTTAGAATGTAATACATGTGGTCCTATTTTTTTCTCCCAAATGTCACTGGATTCTCTGAACTGCATGTTTTGAAAACTCCATTAGGTTGTCTTATTGACAAAAACAACCATTAGACTCAGAGTACCTTATATGGGCTTAGGAGCATGGTGCTCACATCAGAATGATGGCATGGCTTCAGTGGCCCATAAGTGTTAATGTGTGCGCTCTGGAGGACAAGTGAACCTCAGTGACTTCGCATGCAGCAGTGAACCAGACCATATGAATTGCGCCAGTTTATAAGGCAGTTTTGCTGCTGTGTAATGATGCACTAGAGAACTTTCAGTAGTACAAAATTTAATAAACAATTATTTTGTTATTTCTTATTATTATTTAAGACAGTAATCACCGAAATCACTATAGCGATTTAACTAATACCAGTTTTCTCCAAGTGGTAAAAGATTATGTCTTGATAAAGACACATAATTATGATACAATCCAACACAACAAGTGGTTAATGTATGGTGTAAAAGATCATTTTATATTCAGGCAATAAAAATGTAAATTAAGGAAGCTTAATTATAATTATAAGTCTGACCATCCCCCCAGCACAGGCTCACTTTAGCTCTAGAAAACAACATATCCCTTCTTACATGGTTAAATAATCACCTGTGACGGGCAGGAGGTGCGAACGAAAAGGAAGCGATCACGCCAAGTCTCAGAGAAAAGGAGGGGTTTAATGAATAACGTGCGCAAACCAAAAACCTGTGCACTTGACCCAGATTAAGGATACAATAACCAGCAGTCAACTGGTACATAGACAAGTCATATATAGACAGACAAACGACCATCAGGTGAGGGAGCTAATAAGCCCCACCCACCTGAGGGACGCACACAACGCAACAACAACAGGACAACTGCCGCTGTACCGTAGGTGACCGGGAGGGGGAGCCTCCCTCACCGTGACATCACCCAATTTTATGTTAGTCTTTTAAGACAGCAAGGCTGTGTTAAAATAGAAAACTGAATTGCAAGACATATTCATTAAAATTACATAAATATTATAATCCAATAACATTGAAATGTTACATACAAAATGTCCCTCAACCTTTGGTGAAAATGCCTTGTATTCATGTAAGAATGACTTTTCCACCTTGGCTTGGAGCTGTTTGCCCTCTTCCACTACTCTGTTTTCACTAACAGAGGATCAGTCATCCAGTGTCTGCACATAAGACACGTCTTATTGTACTTGAATGTGGTAGCCAGGACGACGCTGAACTTGCTGTCTGTCACATGTCTCCAGTTACAAATTAGGAGAGACGTGCAGGCCTTAATGGCTGGTCCTAAATGACCCTGAAGGTTGAAGAACCTCATGCCAAGCCAGACGAATCACTTCACTCAGGAGGAGAGCACCTGGGGGCACACCAAACGGGTGTGCTGCACGAGCTTCCTCCACCGCTACCGTAGTAACAGAGAAGTGCCATGTCCATCACAGCTCAGGCTCTCCGCCTGAGCAGCTAAATGACAAAGTAAATCCTTAATTCAACCAATCAGAAACATTAGCGTAGCATTACGATCAATCCTGAATTATTTGTGTGTGAACGCGGACAGTTAAAGTTACAGTTACAGTTAAAGTGAGTGGTGAGCAACATTTTCACCCAGACCCCATAGCGAGAGTTTCAGCATGACATGTTTGATATGCAACTCTAAGACCCTGAACTTCCACCACACCATAACGATGCAGAAATTATGTGACAACATGTTCAAACAGAAATTATTTATCAAGCACCATGTACAGTCCAATTCATATTGAGAAGGTCAAACACAGACAAAAATATGGTTCTGGGAAAAATGCCAGCTCCATGCAAAATGTAATGCAGGATATGATACTGACAGAGAAACTCTGACATATTTATGAACTGGTTCACTCCCAAACCTAATTGATATGTGGGTAAACATTGCTCAAGCTGGCAAAGATATAAACAGGAAGGCAACGTTTCCTTCTGCCTTTAAAGTAACAAACAATTACTATTAACATTCTGTATAAAAACAACCTCAAAAGGCCTGACTTATTATAATCTTCTGCTGAACCTTCTCAGTTGGCAGTAAACAAACAAATCAGTGTGGGAGGGCAGTAAATAAACAACAAAACAAACTGTCACGGTACAGCCCCTCACCCCTCCCTTCGGGCATGTGTATGTGTAGTCTGCAGCCATTGAGGTCCATATATGTATTTCCTTTGGGTGTGGTTCTGTGTGTGTTCATCCGTCGCACCTGTCTTGTTATCATGATGTGTTGCACTTGGTTCTTGTTATATCTAAGTATTTGATGTGTGTTGATGTTGTGATCATCGCTCATCTTTGAGTCTACTCCCTTTGTGTGTTTATTGACATAAATGTTCATTGTTATCTATAATAAACATGTTTGTTGCATCATCGTCTTGGTCTCGGCATCCCTCCGAATCCCCTCATAACACAAAGAAGACAAAATCACAATGACCTCCAATGATTCGATTACTACAAAGAAAATTTAGCAAACCATTAGCCAAGTGATTAGATTTATTTAACGTGCATATTTGTTTTTTGCACATTAGTATGAGATCTGCTAAGGGAAGAGGGTTATATTTATGTGCTGTGATGGTTCATGCCATCTTAATCCTACTTATCCGAAGAGTAGGAGGTAGATGATGGACAACTCCTGATCTACCTCCACCCATTGGATCGATACTTTGCTTGGACTACTGGCTTTTGGCTGTATCGCAAAAGGAGTAATGAAGTCTTGCAGCTTCTGACATTTGGTGACCAGCCATCGTTGGTCCATAGTAGAGGAAATACAGAATATATATTTTCATTGATAGTTTCTGCATTATTTTAAAGTATGATGATTTCAAAGCATGATCTGACTTAAAATAATTTTTGAAACAATGTTGAAACAATGCACCGGTCAGTTCAAGGTGAGGTTTCCATCCCAGAGAGATCACCTGCATTCATGTTTGTGCATCACTCTGTTAAATGCCATGTAGCAAGCAACTCTCAAGGCCACTGGTTATTCTAACAATGGAAAAAAAAAATACCAGAGTCACACACGTCGGAGAGTGAATGATTCCCAAGCACCCTGTTCCGTAATTAGGTTTAGCAGTGTGCTTCAGGCTAGGAGGCAGCGTTCAAATGCGAATGAATGAATCCTGAGAAAATAAATCAAGGGCAGCCTCGGGGGTTCCCCAGATTCCACGATGCTGGCACAGCGGCGGGATTCTTAGTGGGTATCTGGATATGGATGTGGTGGGAAAAATGCTCCATGTTATGTTTGCTTCCACAAACGGAGCACACCTGTCAAAACACCTCCTGTGCTTTCTTAGACTGGAAAAGTTCAACCAATATCTATGTGCAACCTGGGTGACTGTTGGACCAAAAACATCTTATTTAAAAAGGATTTTTTTGTTTTTGTACTACCAAAAACACCTGAATTACATGTAAGTCTTGCTAATAGTGTTCAGTCAGCAAATAATAATAATGAACTTTTTTTTTTACCAGAAGTAAACAGTGCTGCAGGAAAGCAGCTCGTCTCAAGAGCACTAGTAGCTGTTAGCTGTTCTCGAGCTTTGAGAACGGCTCAGATCGTTTAGACCCCATTCTAGGTATTGACAGATGCGTAGAATAGTAAAAGAGAGAGATGAGTTTTATATTCTAACTGACACACCGCTTGACCTTTGTGTGATATGGTTAGATGCAACCAAAGGGCCTCAGGAGAGGAGAAACGCCCCCGACTGCAGGTGATGGAGCTTCAGTGCTCATTTGTTATGCACAGCTGATTGAATTCAAAGCAGTGCATTAAAATACCATAACCAGTCTAGAGCAGAACACAGTCAGTATGATGCAGCCCTTGGTGGAGCTTTTAAACACACACACATACACACACACACATTGAGAAACAGATTATTCAAATATTTTTAAGGAAGGAAGGCCATAGCAATTACTGAAGATTTGCATAACTGTGTGTTTGCAGTGAAGACTGCCTCTTCTCTACCTACTCAAGTCTGCCCCTGGACACGCTCATGAAGCACAGCAGTCTGCCCCTGGACACGCTCATGATGCCCAGCAGTCTGCCCCTGGACACGCCCATGAAGCACAGCAGTCTGCCCCTGGACACGCCCATGATGCCCAGCAGTCTGCCCCTGGACACGCCCATGAAGCCCAGCAGTCTGCCCCTGGACACGCCCATGATGCCCAGCAGTCTGCCCCTGGACACGCCCATGAAGCCCAGCAGGCTGCCCCTGGACACGCCCATGAAGCCCAGCAGTCTGCCCCTGGACACGCCCACTACTGGCTCTGCCTGATTCTTCTTGCGTGTCATTGTTCAGGTTTCTATACATTATTCAGTGTAAAGTAGCTGAGCACAAACACAGATCTCTATGTCATTACAGCATTCTCGGTTGTTTGCTCTGTTACACTCTGGAGTCACAGCACAGACACTCGTGATTACATTTACATTTACCAATCATCTTAGATGATTACAGTAATTATTTAAATTACTGTATTGCATTTTCTTATGCTTCACCAATATTTCACAGCAGTGCAACCTAATGCAGATCCCTCAGTGTTTGAATAGTTTTGCTTTCCTGTAACCCTACTTCACTTGCAGAGCACACGGAGCTTGTTTGGTTATGGGACAAGCTGACAGAACATCCAGTCATTTTCTATCAGGGCAGGAGGCTGTGTGTGTAAGCATATTTGGTATAGATTGGAATGTCAGGGGCGAGGTGATGTCCGAGCCTGGGGTGAGACCTCTGGTACGTATTCCTTCCTCCATGTCCCAGTAATGAAGGGTATCAGATGGCGTTCAGTTCTTCTCAGGATAATCGATAATTTATGGAGTTTTTCCATGTGGACTGAATCAAAGCTGTCGGCAGGTGCAAGCACTGGAGGAAGGGAGTGGAGAATGTCAACTGTAGTTATGTACATGCTACATAAGTTCCTGTTGACCTTTTATTGGGAATTTTATTAGAGGCCTTGGAGCACTATTTGAAAAGAGAATATGATGATGCATTACAACAAACAAATGATCAAAACAATAAATGAAACAAATACATTGATAAATGAACATATCGAATGAAATGTGAAAGAACATGGTAACGTTCAGGTAAACGTGTTGTAAATGTATCAGCTGATTAGAATCTGTAACAGGTGGTTCACAGGTGACCTCCAGAGGGTGGCAACAAGCCAGGAAACAATCAGAGGCTAGGGGCATTATCAGGGGCTTTAACTCAATGCCCATCAGATGGCTCCACCCAATATAAGCAGCTTTTCAAAGCTCAGTGTTTATGAAGTCTTGGTGAATACCACATGCACACACGATTGTTGGGAAATGGTCAAATGTAAAATGCTAAACAGTATTGTTGTTTCCTCTCCTGTTGG
This sequence comes from Brachyhypopomus occidentalis, assembly GCA_020368025.1. Lineage (NCBI taxonomy): Eukaryota > Metazoa > Chordata > Actinopteri > Gymnotiformes > Hypopomidae > Brachyhypopomus > Brachyhypopomus occidentalis. Next base: position 5,967,947 of record JAGXOD010000035.1, on the reverse strand, counting down.
TCCTTGGGTCTGGCTAAAGTTAGTCCAGTGGTAAAGACCCCTGCTTGGTTGAGCCACCCCCAGGCCCCTCCCTTTAGTTATGCTGCTATAGATAAGCCTGCCGGAGCCACATGCTAATCACTGGCACATGTGCTATATATATGGATGTTTAAATTGATGTTCACATACTTAACCTGTATTGTGTATCTTGGTTACATGCTTCTGGCAAAGACAATTCCATACAAACACTTAGGAGATGGTCTGGCTTGCCAGTGGATGTGCCGATGCCGTGGATGGATGTGCCATTACCGCACGGGCCGATGCAACTCCTACCTGAGGCTCACCATCTACATTGGAATTAGAACTACAACTGGAACTATAAAACTATATTAGAACTATAAATATTTGACTTTTCTTGCGGACGGTCCAATGGAGGATGGGTTCCCTTTTGAGTCGTTGGGGAGTCCTTTCTTGCCACTGTTGCCCCTGACTTGCTCATTAGGGATCTGTACCCATGCGATTGTAAAGCTGCTTTGTGACAACATGTGTTGTAAAACGCGCTATATAAATACATTTGACTTTGACTTCCCTGCCTGCAGTTTTCTGCCCACCATCTCCCAGTCTCCCTAGCAGTACAGTGGGATGAGCCATGTCCCACTGCCCATGTCCCACTGCCCATGTCCCATTTGAGCACCCATTCAATGAAAGCCCAGTGTGGTTGTGGTTTACCTCAGTTTGGTTGTGCTTTTCCTCAGTTTGGTTGTGGTTTACCTCAGTTTGGTTGTGCTTTTCCTCAGTGTGGTTGTGGTTTACCTCAGTTTGGTTGTGGTTTACCTCAGTTTGGTTGTAGTTTTCCTCAGTTTGGTTGTGCTTTTCCTCAGTTTGGTTGTGGTTTACCTCAGTTTGGTTGTGCTTTTCCTCAGTTTGGTTGTGGTTTACCTTAGTTTGGTTGTGGTTTTCCTCTGTGTGCTTTTCCTCAGTTTGGTTGTGGTGTTCCTCTGTGCTTTTCCTCAGTTTGGTTGTGGTTTACCTCAGTTTGGTTGTGCTTTTCCTCAGTTTGGTTGTGGTTTACCTCAGTTTGGTTGTGCTTTTCCTCAGTTTGGTTGTGGTTTACTTCAGTTTGGTTGTGCTTTTCCTCAGTTTGGTTGTGGTTTACCTCAGTTTGGTTGTGGTTTACCTCAGTTTGGTTGTGCTTTTCCTTAGTTTGGTTGTGCTTTTCCTCAGTTTGGTTGTGGTTTACCTCAGTTTGGTTGTGGTTTTCCTCAGTTCGGGTTTCCCTTTGTTGCATCTCTTCCTCGTCCCACCTCATCAGCATTTGGATCCTGCTGGGAGAGTTTTCTCCTAGTGTGTTAAACCCGCCGGGGTGTGTGGCTCTATTTGCCTCTGTTCCAATACAGAACCCTAATTCAACACAACAGTGAAACCTCTGATCTCTTGTGCTAGAGAAATGAGTACTGGCTCCATTCCATGTGAACAGATCTGTTATGTACAAACAAAGCACTTTCTCTTTGGCTTAACATTGCCAGCCTCAGCTCTGGACTATAGAACGATCTGAAATCTGTGAAAATTGTCTGAAGTCTTTCTTTTATATTTTTAGACAGGAAAAGCATGAATTTCAGTGGCTATTTTGCAAGTAATAAAGTTGTTACACTGATATAAAAAGGTAAACTTTTCAAGAAATCTGTCATTTTAGCTTATGAATTGGAGTGGAATTCTATATGATTTCTGCCTTATTACATAGACGTAATGGTGCACTTAGACCTGAAGAGTCAGGCAGTAAGCTTGCTGTTGTCATGGCAGTAATCATGCTGTTGTCATGGCAATAATCATGCTGTTATCATGGTAGTAAGCATGCTGTTGTCATGGCAGTAAGCTTGCTGTTGTCATGGCAATAATCATGCTGTTGTCATGGCAGTAAGCATGCTGTTGTCATGGCAGTAAGCATGCTGTTGTCATGGCAGTAAGCATGCTGTTATCATGGCAGTAAGCATGCTGTTGTCATGGCAGTAAGCATGCTGTTGTCATGGCAGTAAGCATGCTGTTGTCATGGTTTGTCCTTGCTTTGTGTCCCTAGCTTCCTGCTTCCCATGCTTACCTGTCTTGTCTTTGCTTGACTTCCTGGTTTTTGTTTCCATGTATTGTTTTGTTTTGGGTGCTATGTTATTGTTTCACCCGTGTCTTGTTTAGTTGGCGTTAGCCTGTGTTTTATCCCCATGTTTGCCTCAGTGTTTTTGCTGGTCGTTGTTCGCCAGCATCCCTGTGGGTTGTACCCTCTGTGTTTGCTCAGCCTGTGTGCTTTGTTCTGCGCTTCCTTGTTTCCTGCAGTTTCTCTTATGTTTCCGTGTAGGCTGTTTTCTCTTGTGCTTCCTTGTAGGCTGTTTTCTCTTATGCTTCCTTGTAGGCTGTTTTCTCTTGTGCTTCCTTGCAGGCTGTTTTCTCTTGTGCTTCCTTGTAGGCTGTTTTCTCTTATGCTTCCTTGTAGGCTGTTTTCTCTTGTGCTTCCTTGTAGGCTGTTTTCTCTTGTGCTTCCTTGTAGGCTGTTTTCTCTTGTGTTCCAGCTTGGTTTGTAGTTTTCGTGTATTTTCCTTTCTGTTCATTATGTATTGTAGATCTGTTTGTGTGGCTCTCTGACCCTGGATGACCCTTAATGACCCTTAATGGATTTTCCCATTACATAAATCTCATAATGAATCTCGTTACATCACCCTCACTATCGATCCCTGTTATGTGATGAACAGCTGATCAGCTGTACGATTCTGAGAGAGAGAGAGAGAGAGAGAGAGAGAGAGAAAGAGACTCTGGTAGGTTGTTCTTTTGGGACAAAACTTTTTTCCATGCAGTCAGAGTCAGTCACGTCTCAACGTGACCAGAACAGAGGCCGTAAATCCACTAGCACTGCATGGACAAGGGCGTTCTAGGAAAAACGTCAGTAAATAGCTTGTAGCATCAAATAGTATCATAGCTTGTGCAGCCAGAGCCCAGGTAGGTCTGCTTGTCTTGGCGAACCCTACAGGGAGCAGTGACCTGTAGTGCAAGACCTCTATGATTAGACAGTGGGACCGTGATTAGACAGTGTTCAGGCAACCCGTTCTGAGGTACTCGGCTAACTCTGAAGCGGCACTGCCATGGCTCCAGACCCACAGCCAGCTGCAGCCGCACCTCCGAACACCATCTCCCTTTACTCTTTCCGTGGGTCCGGCCCGTCCCGCGCCAGTCTATGTCTGATGTTCCCCTGTGCCTCCTGGGTTGCCAGCACCTGTGTCTCCTTAGTTGTTGCCACCTGTTCCGTGGTTTAGTTTTGACTCTGGTTTCCCATTCCTGTGTCATCTTCTGTCTGTTCCTGTGTCTGTCTGTGTGTCTGTTCCTGTGTCATCTTCTGTCTGTTCCTGTGTCTGTCTGTGTGTCTGTTCCTGTGTCTGTCTGTGTGTCTGTTACTGTGTCTGTGTGTCCAGGTTCCTGTTCTGTTGTCTGTTTCCTGGTCTGTTTTTAGTTTTTGTTTCCTCCCATTTGGTGTCCAGCCGTCCTCTGACTTTTTGTGTTCCTTCTGTTCCAGGTTCTGTTCAGATGGTAAAGATGGTCGTTTTAGTGGTTACTGATGCTCACTTTCATCAAAAGAAAGACAATCTATTTCATGCTAACTGTATACAAAGTAATTATGTAGTATATTTTTGAAATGTGTGTATGTTCATCTATGCCTGTGTGTTCATCTATGCCTGTGTGTTCATCTATGTCTGCGTTCGTAGATCTATTATTACATCAAGACTGCTTTCGTCTGGACGTACTGCCTTCACCTTTGGACATGTACAGTTTGTGGCCACTCAAGCTTCTTCACGACTTTCTTTGCCGCTGTCAGAGAGAAGGACACTTAGCTACAGTTCAGACATCGAGCTGAGTGACTGTACCATTAAACAGCTTAACATTTAAATGAAGCAGAACTTAAGTGCCACATCACGTATGTAGAATAAACAGTATGAATACCACATGGATACCACTATAGCACATGTGCATCTCTGGAATAAGAGGTGAGATGAAGATGAACTTTTTCTAACGATGGAATGAAAATGCTCCTCATTGATGTCCTCCCCTGTGGGAGGAGCTTGTATGCAAAGTGCTGTATGTATGTATGCAAAGTGTTGTATGTATGTATGAATGCAAATCAGTTTATAGATGAACTCCTATCAATTCAAAAGCAGTTTGCTTGCACAGCTGATGAAGGACCTCTGTCTAAAACGTCCTAATTTAAAATTTTAAATGTGAAAAATCAGATGTTGCTCTCTACAAATGACCTCGATTCCGTAGAAGAAGACCTTCAAAAACTGGCAACTGTCTGCATGCAGCTGGAGTGGCGTCATAAGCAGAGCGCCATCTGTTGGCCATCAAGGTCTAACACTTGAGCGAGAAATAAAAAGCCCCAGTGCCACAACTACATTTCATAAGGATATTGGTGCATCTGTGTGCATGCAGCAGGGCAAAGTCAAAACAATATAAACTTCCAATGGAAAATTACGGAGTGTGAACTAGAAGTTGTGCAATGAAACAGATGGAGAACAGCTCATGCTTCAATAATGCACCTCAGTCAGAGGATCAATAAGCAATTTGGCATGCACACACACCTCTCGTGACTCGCCGATTATGCCAGGAGTTCGTTCTCCTGTCCACGGCGTAACCTTGCCACTGATCGCGGAGATGACTCAGCAGAGCGGTGCACAATCTCCATTGTCTGTAGGAGAGCCATGTGCTGGAGCAAACATCACTCATTCTCAAATGCCACACTGTGTCCTGAACCCCACCCCAGCTGTGGCCCTAACCCCACCCCTAGCTGTGTCCCTAACCCCACCCTAACTGCATTGCCCTAACCCCACCCCAACTGTGTCGCTAACCCCACCCCTAACCCCACCCTAACTGCATTGCCCTAACCCCACCCCAGCTGTGTCCCTAACCCCACCCCAGCTGTGTCGCTAACCCCACCCTAACTGCATTGCCCTAACCCCACCCTAACTGCATTGCCCTAACCCCACCCCAGCTGTGTCGCTAACCCCACCCAAACTGCATTGCCCTAACCCCACCCCAGCTGTGTCGCTAACCCCACCCTAACTGCATTGCCCTAACCCCACCCCAGCTGTGCCCCCAACTGCATTTACAATGCACTGCCACAATCAGCCGAGCATGAACACAAAGAACCCTGAGTAAATACAAAGCCCATGGCCTGAGTGATCAGCCAGTAATGTACCCACATCAATTTATGTAGGGATATATTCTAAACTTATGTAGTGATATAATATTATAAATGTATATAGTGATATATTATATTGTGGTAATATTATAAACATATGTAGTGATATTATAAATGTATATAGTGATATTATATTCATAAGGTTGGTGTAACGTATGGAGAGGCCAGAGCAGACGCAATTGCAGGAGAATATGGTTCTAATAGCAGAAGTAAGCAAAACCGAAATAATAACACA